>JASVEL010006383.1:0-322600 GCA_032618575.1 Nicotiana noctiflora
TAAGAGAGGTCAAAATACACTATTTTGATGTTATAGGATCTTAGCCTGAGTCCTAGTTTGAGCGAGGTCGAACTGCACTATTTTAATGGCGATGACACTTAGCCTAAGTCGACAAACTGCACTATTTTGATGGCAATGAAACTTAGCCTGAATACTAGTTCGAGTGAGGTCAAACTACACTATTTGATAGCGAAGGCACTTAGATATAGTCCTAGTTCGAGCAATGTCAAACTGCACTATTTTGATGGCGAAGGCACTTTGCTTGCGTCGTGGTTTGAGCAAGGTCGAACTGCACTATTTTGACGGTGAAGGCACTTAGTGTCAGTCCCGATTTGAGCGAGGTCAAACTGCACTATTTTGATGGAGAAGGCTCTTAGCCCGAGTCCTAGTTCTAGTAGGCTCGAACAACACTATTTTGATGGCGAACACACTTAGCTAGATCCCACTTCGAGCGAGGTTAAACTACAATATTTTGATGGATAAGGCACTTAGCTTGAGTCCCGGTTCGAGAAAGGTCAAGCGGTAGTGTTTTGATGGCGAAGGCACTTAGCCTAAGTCCTATTTCGAGCATGTTCGAACTGCACTTATCCTGAGCCCCAGCTTGAATGAGGTCGAACTACACATCATTGATGGCGAAGGCACTTGGCTTGACTAGTTCATGTGAGATCGAACTGCTCTGTTTTGATGGCGAAGGTACTTAGCCTGAGTCCCTATTCGAGCGAGGTCGAACTACACCATTTTGATGGTAAAGGCACATAGCGTGAGTCCTAGTTCGAGCAAGCTCAAACTGCACTATTGTCACGCCCCAATTCGATGGACATGACCGGCGCCTGACCTGGTAGCCCCCGGTAAAACGGACCTAGGTGCCTTTCCTAACCCTCGTGTTATCCTTGTGTTGTTTATTACATATAAGCCAAAGATCTTACCAATTATAACTGAATTCCATTTTTCAAACATAGCCATACTATTAACATTACTAACAAGTTTACAAATTACAACGCCCGACATATATATATATATATATATACGTACACAGGCCATAGTCCCATAGTTTATTGTCTATGGAGCCTCTAGGATACAAGGGATGATTCAATACTTACCGGTAACAAGGCTCTATCTATACCTTAAAAAAAATCAAAATAATGTCTAACAGAAGTGGCATGAGCCACACAGGGCTCCGAGACGGAAAGGGGCTCACCAAAGCGGGCAGTGGAAGATGAATGATGCTACTGCCGATAAGATGAAGTACCTGCTACCGATCCACCTACAATCACAACACGAATTTAGCGTCACCCGCAAAAGGAACGTTAGTACACTGGAATTGTAATGCTATGTATGGACAAGCTTTGTCCCAAGTAAACTCAAGCCATTAAACATGTAAATCATGATGATAAGACAACAAATGATTACACCAAGAAATGATAAGCCAGCCAATAGAAGAAAATCTCTGTGCAAAAATTGCAGAATTTCTGCTGCATTTCCAAGTCCAAAAACCATCTCGTTACCTATCCGAAACTCACCCGAGCCCTCGGGGATTCAAACCAAGTATGTACACTGACTCAAAAACATCATACTAACTTGCTCGCGCGATCAAATCGCCAAAATAACATCAAAATCAAGGAATTGAGCCTTAAATCTCAAGAATTATTTCAAAATTTCATAACTCCCAAAATTTCCAATTTAAAGCCAAAACACGTCAAACGACGTCCGTTTTCAACCAAACTTTCCAGGAAGCGGTTTACCAATATATATGACCTGTACCGGGCGTCGGAACCAAAATACGAGCCCGATACCAGTACTTTTTAATAAAAATTCAGTTTCATTTTCCTTAAACATTTTCAGAAAATAATTTAACAGAAAAATTCTTTTACCGGGGTTCTAGACCTCGGATTTCAATTCCGGGCATACGCCCAAGTTCCATATTTTTCTACGGATTTTCTGAAGCAGTCAAATCACGGATCCGGGTCCGTTTACCAAAAATGTTGACCAAAGTCAACCATATCTATATTAATATCAAAATTCTTCAACTTTTTCACATATTTCACATATTTCAACATAAATATTTTCCAGCTTTGTGCCCGGACTGTGCACGCAAATCAAGGCAACTATAAATGAGGTTTTCAAGACCTCCAAAGCTCGGAATGATTAATAAAACAAGTGATGACCCTTTGGGTCATCACAATCTCCACCTCTAAAACAACCGTTCGTCCTCGAACGGACAAAAGAAAGAAGTACCTGAGTCAGGAAACAAATGTGGGTAGCGGCTCCGCATATCAGACTCGGACTCCCAGGTCGATGCCTCAGGAGGCTGACCTCTCCACTGAACACGCACGGAAGGATAACTCTTCGACCTCAACTGTCGAACCTGCCGGTCTAGAATGGCTACCGGCTCCTCCTCGTAAGATAGATCATTGTCCAATTGGACAGTACTGAAGTCTAACACATGTGTGGGATCGCCGTGGTATCACCGAAGCATAGATACATGAAAAACTGGA
Source organism: Nicotiana noctiflora (assembly GCA_032618575.1). Classification (NCBI taxonomy): domain Eukaryota; kingdom Viridiplantae; phylum Streptophyta; class Magnoliopsida; order Solanales; family Solanaceae; genus Nicotiana; species Nicotiana noctiflora. The sequence goes on from JASVEL010006383.1 coordinate 2,496, forward strand.
TGCACGGCTGATAAGCTAGGCGGCAAAGCTAATCTGTAAGCCACCCCTCCCACTCTGTCTAGAATCTCAAATGGACCAATATACCTAGGGCTGAGCTTGCCCTTCTTCCCAAACCTCATCACACCCTTCATAGGCGACACTCGGAGCAATACTCTTTCGCCAACCATGAAATCTACATCTCGAACCTTACGATCCGCATAAGTCTTCTCTCTGGACTGAGTGGCACGCAATCTCTCCTGGATAATTTTGACCTTATCCAAGGCCTCCGGAACTAAGTCTGTACCCAACAACCGAGCCTTCCCCGGCTCAAACCATCCAACTGGTGATCGACATCGCCTACCATACAACGCCTCATACGGAGCCATCTGGATGCTAGATTGGTAACTGTTATTGTAGGCGAACTCTGCTAATGGCAGAAACCGGTCCCACGAGCCTCCGAAATCAATAACACAGGCTCGAAGCATGTCCTCTAGAATCTGAATAGTCCTCTCGGACTGACCATCCGTCTGAGGATGAAAAGCTGTACTCAGCTGAACCTGGGTGCCTCTCCGGCTGGACCGCTCCCTAGAACCGCAAGGTAAACCGTGTACCCCGATCAGAGATAATAGATACCGGTACCCCATGAAGTCGAACAATCTCCCTGGTGTAAATCTCTGCTAACCTCTCCGATGAGTAGGAGACAGATACTGGAATGAAGTGTGCCTGACTTGGTGAGCCTATCAACAATGACCCAAATAGCATCAAATTTCCTCCGAGTCAAAGGAAGTCCAGTAACGAAATCCATAGTGATCCGCTCCCATTTCCACTCGGGAATTTCAATCCTCTCGAATACACCACCAGGTCTCTGGTGCTCATATTTCACCTGCTGACAATTTAGACACCGAGCGACATACGCAACGATATCTTTCTTCATTTTACGCCACCAATAGTGCTGCCGTAAGTCCTGGTACATCTTCGCGGCGCCCGGGTGAATAGAATAACGCGAACTGTGGGCCTCCGCTAAGATCAACTCTCGAATCCCTTCAACATTGGGCACACAAACTCGACCCTGCAATCTCAATACACCATCATCATCTAGATTTACTTGTGTGGCACCTCCCCGCTGTACTGTATCTCTCAACTCACGCAAATGAGGATCATCAAATTGCCCCTCACGGATACGCTCAAATAAGGAAGAACGAGCGACCGTACAGGCTAACACCCTGCTAGGCTCAGAAATGTTTAATCTCACGAACCGGTTGGCCAATGCCTGGACATCTATGGCTAATGGTCTCTGACTGACCGGAATGCATGCAAGACTACCCATGCTGGCATACTTTCTACTCAATGCATCGGCCACCACATTGGCCTTACCCGGGTGATATAAAATAGTAACATCATAGTCTTTTAGCAACTCTAGCCACCTTCTCTGCCTCATATTCAACTCTTTCTGCTTAAACAAGTACTGAAGACTCTTATGATCGGTGTATACTTCACATGCTACACCATATAAATAATGTCTCCAGATCTTCAATGCGTGAATAATCGCCGCCAATTCTAGATCATGCACCGGATAGTTCTTCTCATGAATCTTCAACTGCCTCGAAGCATAGGCAATAACCTTGCCATCCTGCATTAACACTGCACCAAGCCCAATACGGGAAGCATCACAATAAACAGTATAAGGTCCCGTACCTGTGGGTAAAACCAATACCGGTGCCGTGGTCAAGGTTGTCTTGAGCTTTTGAAAGCTCGCCTCACATTCATCGGACCATTCAAATTGAACACCCTTCTGGGTCAATCTGGTCAGTGGGGTTGCAATAGACGAAAATCCTTCTACGAATCGGCGATAATAGCCCGCTAACCCCAAGAAACTCCGAATATCTATAGCTGATGTCGGTCTAGGCCAGCTCTTGACTGCCTCAATTTTCTTCGGATCAACCTGAATACCTGCTGCCGTCACAATATGACCCAGGAATGCAACTGAACTTAGCCAAAATTCACACTTTGAAAATTTTGCATATAGCCGGCTATTTCTCAGAGTCTGTAAGGCCACTCTGAGATGTTGCGCATGCTCCTCCTGACTACTGGAATATATTAATATGTCATCAATGAAGACTATTATAAACAAGTCTAAATAAGGCCGGAACACCCGATTCATTAATTCCATAAAAGCTACTGGAGCATTTGTCAACCCAAAAGACATGACCAAAAATTCATAATGTCCATACCGAGTGCGGAACGCTGTCTTAGGGACATCAGATGCCCTAATCTTCAGCTGATGATAGCCAGATCTCAAATCTATCTTTGAAAATACCTTGGCACCCCGAAGCTGGTCAAATAAATCATCAATTCGCGGAAGTGGATATTTATTTTTTATAGTCACCTTGTTTAACTGTCGATAGTCAATGCACATTCTCATCGAACCATCTTTCTTCTTTACAAATAATACAGTGCACCCCACGGCAAAACACTAGGCCTAATGAAACCCTTTTCAAGTAAATCCTGCAATTGTTCCTTCAATTCTTTTAACTCCGGCGGAGCCATACGGTATGGGGGAATGGAAATGGGCTGAGTGCCTGGAGCCAAATCAATGCAAAAATCAATGTCCCTATCGGGCGGCATACCCGGCAAGTCTGAAGGAAATACTTCAGGAAATTCGCGAACCACAGGCACAGAGTCAATAGAAGGAACCTCAGCACTAGAATCACGGACATAGGCCAAATAAGCCAAGCATCCCTTTCCAACCATACGCCGAGCTTTAACATAAGAAATAACATTACGGCTAGTATGACCTGAAATTCCTTTCCACTCTATACGAGGCGAATTCGGCAAGGCTAAAGTCACAGCCTTGGCATGGCAATCTAAAATAGCATGATACGGAGATAGCCAGTCAATGCCTAGTATAATATCAAATTCCACCATATTTAGGAGTAATAAATCAGCACGGGTCTCGAGACCCTCAATTACAATAATACATGACCGATGAACTCGATCAACCACAATAGAGTCGCCTACTGGTGTAGACACATGAACAGGAACACTCAGTGGATCACCGGGCTGAATCAAGTATGGTGCAAAATAGGAAGACACATACGAATATGTAGACCCAGGGTCAAATAATGCCGATGCCTTTCTATCACAAACCAAGATAATACCTGTAATGACGGCATCAGAAGACTCAGCCTCTGGTCTGGCGGGAAGTGCATAACATCGGGGCTGTGCCCCACCACCCTGAGCAGGATCTCTAGGACGATCAGCTGCTGGCTGGTCTCTACCTCTATCGGTCTGAGCTCCACCTCTATGACCTCTACCTCCACCTCTATGTCCTCTACCTCCGCCTCTAGCTGGCTGGGCAGGCTATGAGGGAACTGGGGCCTGAATCATGGCACGAGAACCCTGCTGGTGAGATCTGTCCGAAGCTCGAGGGCAATACCTTGCAATGTGCCTAAGATCACCGCACGTAAAACAAGCCCTCGACTGCTGAAAATGGCGAAGTGGTGGTGCACTGATAGGCTGCTGATCAGAGTAGCGTGGCTGAGAATTACGATCACCTGAAGCATCATGAGAAACCTGAAGAGCTGACCGATAAGGCCTAGGAGGATGGCCTCTATCATAAAAATCTCTATCTCCAGACGAGGTACCACTGAATCTACCCGAATTATGAGATCTCTTATCCGATCCATGTCTCGCTCCCCGTGACAGAGCCATCTCGATCCGGCGGGCTGTATTAGCCGCCTCCTGAAAAGTGATTTCAGTTCCTGCCCCCATAGCCATCTGTAGCCGAATTGGCTGATTTAAGCCATCAATAAACCTCCTCACTCTCTCCCGATCTGTGGGAAGTATGATAATAGCATGACGAGCCAGGTCCACGAACCTAGTCTCGTATTGTGTGACAGACATAGAACCCTGATGAAGACGCTCAAATTGTCTGCGCATAACCTCCCGCTGAGTTGCTGGAAGGAACTTCTCCAAGAATAATTCTGCAAACTGCTCCCAAGTCAAAGATGACGATCCCGCTGGCCTGGTTAGACAATAATCTCTCCACCAAGTCTTGGCGGAACCGGATAACCGAAAAGTAGCAAAATCCACACCATTAGTCTCCACAATACCCATAGTACGGAGAACTTCGTGGCAGCTGTATAGGAAATCCCTGTGGATCCTCTGAAGGAGTGCCACTGAATGTGGTAGTGAATAGCTTGGTAAACCTGTCCAATCTCCACAACGCATCAGCAGACATGGCCGCACCATCATTAGACGGAGTCGCAATAATAGGCCGAGCTGCCTCAACTGGCTGAATTACAGGAACCTGAGCCTGGGGAATTACTGGCTCCGGAGTGCGCGTAGCAGGAGTCTGATTACCTCATCCAGCCTGAGAAGTAGCCGGTGCTACTGGTAGTAAACCTGCTATGATGATATTGTCCATAAAACCTGCTATCCAGACTAAAGTATCATGAAGATTAGGTGAAAATAAAGCTCCTCCTGGGACCTGAGCTGGGCCTACTGGAGCTGCTGGGGCTGGAACTTCCTCCTCGATATGAACCCGAGGTTCTGCCACTCGTGCTGCTGCTCGGGGCTGAGCTCTGCCCCTACCTTGTCCTCAAGGACGACCTCGACCTCGGCCTCTACCCCTAGCAGGAGCTGCCGCTGTTGGGACCTCGGGTTGCTGGTCAGTAGATGAGGATGCAAGTGTCCTTACCATCTGCAGGAAGAACAGAGTAGAAGTTCAATTAATATTTAAAGGATCAAGTCGCACGACTGGAAAGAATAAAGAGAATATTTTCCTAACTCTGTAGCCTCTGGAGGATAAATACAGACGTCTCCGTACCGATCCTTCAGACTCTACTAAGGTTGTTCGTGAGTTGTGAGACCTATGCAACCTAGTGCTCTGATACCAACTTGTCACGACCCGAATTTCCCACCATCGGGGTCATGATGGCGCCTACTAAATGGAAGCTAGGCAAGCCAAATATTAATTACATCTCCATTAATTACCAATGTCTTATTATTAAAAACATATAAATTACAGGCGGAATAATCAAAATTAGCGGAAGACTTAGTCAAATATGATAAAGAAAACCCAAACATGATACACTACCCAAGACCGGTGTCACAATACTCACGAACTTCTAAGAATAATACACATAATTGTCTGAAAGAAAATACAAGCTGTTTATCTCGATTACATGAGATAACAGAATGAAAAGCATAGATAGAAGAGACAACGGGTCCTGCGGACGCCTGCAAGGCTACCTCGTAGTCTCAGTAGTTGAAAAATCCACAAGTCTCTACTGCCGCTGCTGCTGTCCGTAACCTGTATCTGCGCAAAAAGAGCGCAGAGTGTAGTATCAGCACAACCGACCCCATGTGCCGGTAAGTGCCTGGCCTATCCCAGCGAACTAGTGACAAGGCTAAGGCCAGTCACCCACCTAAACCTGTACAGTTGCAATATAGGCATATATATATACAATACATTTATAAGGAAATACTCTGCTCTGAAATAATATTCAATAACTCACAATATCCAGAATAATCTAATCAACACAATAAATCTTACTTTCATGTCTCAATTCCTCTCTCATTTCATATCTCGTGGTAGGCGTACCACCCGCTCCCAACTATCACAGTAATTATATCTTGTGGTAGGCGTACCACCCGCTCCCAATATATCAATAATTATATCTTGTGGTAGGCGTACCACCCGCTCCCAATATATTAATAATTATATCTTGTGGTAGGCGTACCACCCGCTCCCAATATATTAATAATTATATCTTGTGGTAGGCGTACCACCCGCTCCCAATATATTAATAATTATATCTTGTGGTAGGCGTACCACCCGCTCCCAATATATTAATAGGCTACCGGCAACTATGGCCAATGCCAAGATTTTTAAGTCACTTTGTGGTCGGCGTACCACACGATCCCAATTCAATAATATATAAGTGGTTGGCGCGCCACACGATCCCAATTCATAAATATATATATATATATATATATTACCGGCATTTAGCCAATAATCTCTATATCAACAATATTTATAATTACCGGTTTTAAACCAATAATTGATAATAATTTCAATAATTTATTTTCATTACCGGCATAACACCAATAACTCTTAATCAACAATTTATTCATAACTGAATTCCATTTCCTACAAACTAGGATAGAACAAACACTTACCTCGAAAGTTCACGAACGATTCAATCCGTAGCAATGCCTTTTCCTTTCGAATTTGACTCCAATCCAACCGTATCTATACACAATTGATTTCATATCATCAATTCTACTTAACAAACTAGTACATATTGCTAAATATCATTTTTACAACATTCTGCCCGGAATAGTAAAAATTGACCCCGGGCCCACATAATCGAAACTCAAGTTTCGAACCAAAATAAGTCCACCCAATCTTCCATGAGTTCAAATATACAATTTTTTCTTAAATTCGACTCCAAAACGAGTTCTAGATCGCAAATTATTTGAAAACCCTTACTATACCAAATTCTCAATTTTTCTACCCATTTACACCTAATTAGGCTTAGGAATTCAAATAATAATGATGGAAAATGAAGAAAACGAGTTAAGAATCACTTACCCAAGAAGTTTGATGAAGAATCGCTCAAAAAGCGTCCAAAAAGCTGTGGAGAAGAGAGTTGAATAGAAATGGGATTTTTATCCCGTTTCTGTTCTGTTTTCTGACTTAAAATCGCTAGGCATAGATTTACTCTATGCGATCGCAGGGCCTGTGATGCGATCGCATAGAAGAAAAATGGGCACAGCAAAATTACTCTATGCGATCGCGGAGGTCCAATGCGATCGCATAGAAGGAAAAATGGATGAACTGAAATTACTCTATGCGTTCGCAGGGAATGGTATGCGATCGCATAGAAGGAAATTCTGGGCCTCAGTCTTACTCTATACGATCGCGAAGGATACTGTGCGATCGCATATGAGGGAAAGTTTGAGCTATGCGATCGCATGGGAACTATTGCGATCGCATAGAAGGAATTTGGGACCCCTGATTTTTGCTCTATGCGATCGCAGCTACACCTATGCGATCGCATAGAAGAAAATCTCTGTGCAAAAATTGCAGAATTTCTGCTGCATTTCCAAGTCCAAAAACCATCCCGTTACCTATCCGAAACTCACCCGAGCCCTCGGGAATTCAAACCAAGTATGTACACTGACTCAAAAACATCATACGAACTTGCTCGCGCGATCAAATCGCCAAAATAACATCAAAATCAAGGAATTGAGCCTTAAATCTCAAGAATTATTTCAAAATTTCATAACTCCCAAAATTTCCAATTTAAAGCCAAAACACGTCAAACGACGTCCGTTTTCAACCAAACTTTCCAGGAAGCGCTTAACCAATATATATGACCTGTACCGGGCGTCGGAACCAAAATACGAGCCCGATACCAGTACTTTTTAATAAAAATTCAGTTTCATTTTCCTTAAACATTTTCAAAAAACAATTTAACAGAAAAATTCTTTTACCGGGGTTCTAGACCTCGGATTTCAATTTCGGGCATACGCCCAAGTTCCATATTTTTCTACGGATTTTCTGAAGCAGTCAAATCACGGATCCGGGTCCGTTTACCCAAAATGTTGACCAAAGTCAACCATATCTATATTAATATCAAAATTCTTCAACTTTTTCACATATTTCACATATTTCAACATAAATATTTTCCAGCTTTGTGCCCGGATTGTGCACGCAAATCGAGGCAACTATAAATGAGGTTTTCAAGACCTCCAAAGCTCGGAATGATTAATAAAACAAGTGATGACCCTTTGGGTCGTCACAACTTTGATGGCAAAGGTGCTTAGCCTGAGCCACAATTTAAGAGAGGTCAAAATACACTATTTTGATGTTATAGGATCTTAGCCTGAGTCCTAGTTTGAGCGAGGTCGAACTGCACTATTTTAATGGCGATGACACTTAGCCTAAGTCGACAAACTGCACTATTTTGATGGCAATGAAACTTAGCCTGAATACTAGTTCGAGTGAGGTCAAACTACACTATTTGATAGCGAAGGCACTTAGATATAGTCCTAGTTCGAGCAATGTCAAACTGCACTATTTTGATGGCGAAGGCACTTTGCTTGAGTCGTGGTTTGAGCAAGGTCGAACTGCACTATTTTGACGGTGAAGGCACTTAGTGTCAGTCCCGATTTGAGCGAGGTCAACCTGCACTATTTTGATGAAGAAGGCTCTTAGCCCGAGTCCTAGTTCTAGTAGGCTTGAACAACACTATTTTGATGGCGAACACACTTAGCTAGATCCCACTTCGAGCGAGGTTAAACTACAATATTTTGATGGATAAGGCACTTAGCTTGATTCCCGGTTCGAGAAAGGTCAAGCGGTAGTGTTTTGATGGCGAAGGCACTTAGCCTAAGTCCTATTTCGAGCATGTTCGAACTGCACTTATCCTGAGCCCCAGCTTGAATGAGGTCGAACTACACATCATTGATGGCGAAGGCACTTGGCTTGACTAGTTCATGTAAGATCGAACTGCTCTGTTTTGATGGCGAAGGTACTTAGCCTGAGTCCCTATTCGAGCGAGGTCGAACTACACCATTTTGATGGTAAAGGCACATAGCGTGAGTCCCAGTTCGAGCAAGCTCAAACTGCACTATTGTCACGCCCCAATTCGATGGACATGACCGGCGCCTGACCTGGTATCCCCCGGTAAAACGGACCTGGGTGCCTTTCCTAACCCTCGTGTTATCCTTGTGTTGTTTATTACATATAAGCCAAAGATCTTACCAATTATAACTGAATTCCATTTTTCAAACATAGCCATACTATTAACATTACTAACAAGTTTACAAATTACAACGCCCGACATATATATATATACGTACACAGGCCATAGTCCCATAGTTTATTGTCTATGGAGCCTCTAGGATACAAGAGATGATTCAATACTTACCGGTAACAAGGCTCTATCTATACCTTAAAAAAAATCAAAATAATGTCTAACAGAAGTGGCATGAGCCACACAGGGCCCCGAGACGGAAAGGGGCTCACCAAAGCGGGCAGTGGAAGATGAATGATGCTACTGCCGATAAGATGAAGTACCTGCTAGCGATCCACCTACAATCACAACACGAATTTAGCGTCACCCGCAAAAGGGACGTTAGTACACTGGAATTGTAATGGTATGTATGGACAAGCTTTGTCCTAAGTAAACTCAAGCCATTAAACATGTAAATCATGATGATAAGACAACAAATAATTACACCAAGAAATGATAAGCCAGCCAATAATGTTCCCACATTTACTTCGTTTCAAGTAGTTCTCAGCCCAAAGCACAATTTAAGATCAACAAAGAAGGCAACAACCAAACAATCACGAAAAACACAATCAATTCAAACAAAGGTGCAATCAGTGCCCCACAGATTGCAAACTCTCCTGCTGTTTCCTTTCACAAATTCACATTATGGATTTCATATCAATTTTAATGGCGATTTCGATCGTTTTCCACCCTTATTACCTCGGCCACCCTTATCTCCCCAACCCATACCTTATTACTTCGTGTTGCGGTGCGCAACCCGATCCTACCGTACAGTTTCAATCATAAGAATCACAAACATCAAACAAAGCACTACACAAGATCACAACAAGTGCAAATAAGCAATTTACAAATTGGTTCATAGTTTCAAATACTTTTCAAACCGGTGTCACAACCAAGTTACAATGTTTCCATTTTCGAGAGTAGCCATACCATTATGTTCAACAATTTATCACAAATCAAGTGTTTCATTTCTTCCCACAAGAAACCATGTATGCCATCACAATAATTGTTCTCAATTCGTTACCAATTTCAATTCTCGTCTTATCTTTCAGTTCATATTCCATACCACACCACACATAGTTCAACATCAATTGAATACCCAACAACAACAAAATCAAAGAATTACACACAATCTCTCAAATTAACACATGCCAAACGAATTGCACACATAAGGGCGATTTCACAAGAATCAAAGTTAGCCATACATAGTTGGAGTCGAATTTACTTCTTTCAATCTCTTACTTAAGCTCACCCAAGTTATCCTAAGTTGCCAACTTCCGTTTTTGCAAAACTCTTACTCCTACCCACTTTTTTTTACTAAAATTCAAGTTCAAATAACATGCATGAGTATCACATTCTATTTCAAAAAGCTATTGTATGCAATTCTTCCTTTACCTTTGAAAACTGAAAAATTGGAGGAAAATGACTAGGGTTTTTACCTCTTAGAGATTTTGGGAAGATGACTTTTGCCCTAGGATCTTCCGGACCAAACGATTGGAACAATCTTTGAAGATAGTTCGATTTCTCTCTCTAGAACCCCTCTTTCCTCTCTCTAGTTTTTCTAAGAAAATATGAGAAAAATGAAGGTTGGAGGTGTTTTATTAAAGAAGGGGTCGGGTCAAAATTTTATAAAAAATCTGGGCCGATTCCATTCTGCGGTTGCATCTGCGATCGCATAATCAACATGCGGTCTGCATAATGGACTGCATAGTTTCCCCAAAAATGCACATGTTCTGTTACGATATGCGACCAAAATGTGGTCCGCATTTGTGTTCTGCGGTCACAGATTGCACCGGAGATTTGACACTCAAAAATTTTCAAAAAATTATGCGGTGGATCTACGGTCCACATTTTCTTTATGCGATCACATATTGGACCGCATTTGCAACACAATTTTTGGAAAATTTTCTGTTAAACTCTGTGGTAGGAATGCATTCCGCATAGCAGATCTACGATCACATTCATGACCGCAGAATCGACATTTTCTAGAAAATTCATTCTTTCAATTTTTTAAACTTAAATCACTACCAAGGGTCCGAACCGCGGCGATCTTGCTCACCTCGAAGAATTCTACGCATTGCTAACACCTTATTTGGACCATGACACCACGGCTACTACGTTTCAAGCAAAATAAAAAAATTTACGGGGCCTTACATCCTCTCGCCATTAAAATCATTCGTCCTCGAATGAGGATTTTGAAAATCATTTACTTTTGATAGACATGATATGCAAATTGTCAAAATTTTCACTAACTCCTATATTTTAGTAAATTTCACCAGACTTTCCTTTGTATTATGGACATATCCTCCTATCAGAGAGCCCCTGAAACACATTCAAACAACAACATCTATTCACAACATTTTCCACAACTTGTACACACTTTCTTACATCAACGATTGCACATATTCTATCACATTGTTACATTCTCACATAAACTAGCTAGTTCAATAATTCCTTGCCTTACTTAACCATCTCAATACATCATACACACATAAACAAACAATTATCGATTTACACTTGCTATTAGTTGTTTATTTAATACATGAGTCTTTATAAGGCTTTCATTTATCAAGGAAGGTTCAAGTGACCCAAGGTAACAACACATATAACTTTTTTGCGAAAATGAAAGAAACTTTACTAACACTAAGAAGGAAACGATTTGGACAAGACGATAGTCATTAAAAGTAGCGGGTCGCCTAATTCCTTTTAAGCTTGATCAAACAAATGGGGATACGTTTCCTTCATCTCTTTTTTTGCTTCCCACGTGGCCTCCTCAACTTGTTGGCTTCGCTACAATACTTTGACTGAGGCAACTTCCTTATTCCTCAACTTACGAACTTGCCTATCAAGGATGTCAACCGGAACTTCTTCATACAAAAAATATTCATTAACCTCAATAGCCTCGACCGGCATGATGGTGGATGGATCTCCAATCACTTTCTTCGACATGGACACATGGAACACCAGGTGCACTGATGACATTCCAGCCTATAAGCAACATGCCCAATCCTTTGAACGATCTGATATAGCCCAACATACCTAGGACTCAATTTCCCTTTCTTTTCGAATCGCATGACTCCATTCACAGGAGATACCATCAAGAACACCCAATCATCAACTTGAAACTCCAAATCTCTTCGGCAAACATCTGCATAGGATTTTTGGCAACTCTGTGCAGTTCTCATCCTCTCCTGAATAACCTTAACTTTTTCCATAGCTTGGTACACTAGATCCGACCCTAGCAATTCCACTCCACCTACCTCGAACCATCCAATTGGCGACCTACACCTCCTCCCGTACAATGCCTCAAATGGGGCCATCTGAATACTAGAATGAAATTTGTTATTATAAGAAAATTCTATCAGTGGTAAGTGTTCATCCCAATTACATTTGAAATCCAAGACACAAGCTCGCAACATATCGTCAAGCGTCTGAATAGTCCGCTCGGCTTGACCGTCAGTCTGCGGATGGAAGGTTGTGCTGAGATTCACCTGAGTTCCCAAACCTTGTTGAAACATCTTCCAAAAATTAGATGTGAACTGAGCCCCGCAATCCGAGATAATAGAAAGTGGAGTGCCATGAAGCCTTACTATCTCCTTGATGCACAACTTAGCATATTTCTCCGCAGTATCAGTGGACTTGACTGGCAGGAAGTGAGCTGATTTGGTGAGTCGATCCACTCTCACCCATATTGAGTCGAACTTACGCCCAGTGCGAGTTAACCCCACCACGAAATCCATATTGATTATCTCCCATTTCCACATTGGTATTTCTATAAGCTGAGTTAATCCACCAAGCATTGATGCTCGGCCTTCAATTGCTGACAGTTCGGGCATTTAGATAAAAAGCTCGCGACATCCCTTTTCATACTATTCCACCAATAAATCTCCTAGAGATCATGATATATTTTCATGGAACAAGGGTGCACAGAATACTTGGAAATATGAGCCTCTGCCATCACTCTCTCCCGAAGCTCGTCCACGTCCGGGACACATAGTATACCTTGACACCACATTACACCATCCTCGCTACAGAGTAAAAATACTGATGTTTTGTTATTCATAACTGTTTCCTTCACCCAAACCAATGCTGGATCCATAAACTGGTTTTCCTTGAATCCGCAACCAATGATGATTCTGCTCTATTATGCACCATAACATTCCCCTCGTCTGACGCCGAGATGTGAACCCCCAAACTGGCAAATTGGTATACCTCCCGAGCCAGAGGCCTCTGATCCACACCCAAATGAGCCAAAATACCCATTTGGATTTTTGGCTAAGAGCGTCGGCCACCATATTTGCCTTCCCTGGATGGTACAATATGTTCATATCATAGTCTTTGAGCAATTCTAATCACCGCCCCTGACTTAGATTCAACTCCTTCTGTTTGAAAAAATACTGGAGGCTCTTGTGGTCTGAGAACACATCTACATGAACTCCATAAAGATAGTGCCGCCATATTTTCAAAGCAAACACAACTGCTGCAAGCTCCAAATCATGCATCAGATAATTTTTCTCATGATTCTTGAGTTGCCGGGAAGAATAAGCTATGAACTTTCCTCGCTGCATCAATACACTCCCCAAGCGAACCCTGGAGGCATCACAATAAACCACAAACCCCTCTGTGCCTTCTGGCAAGGCCAATACTGGTGCCGATGTCAACCTTGACTTCAATTCTTGAAAACGTTTCTCACATGCGTCGGACCAGTGGAACTTAACAGCCTTCTGTGTCAATTTATTCAATGGGGAGGCGAGGGTTGAGAATCCCTCCACAAACCTCCGATAGTACCCTGCCAGACCCAAAGAGCTATGAATCTCTTTGGGGTCGTGGGTCTAGGCCAATCCTTCACAGCTGCAATCTTCTGAGGATCCACCTGAATCCCTTCACTGGAAATAACATGTCCCAAAAAGGCTACGGACTCCAACCAAAATTCACATTTTGAGAACTTGGCGTACAATTGGTGTTGATGAAGGGTCTGCAATGCTGCTCTAAGGTGAATGGCATGATCCTCCCTGCTCCGAGAGTAAATGAGGATGTCGACAATGAATACAATCACAAAAAAATGTAGAAATGGCTTGAAAACCCGATTCATAAGGTTCATAAAAGCTGCTGGGGCATTGGTTATCCCAAAAGGCATGGCCAAAAACTCGAAGTGACCATAACGAGTTCTGAAGGCGGTCTTAGGAATATCCTACTCTTTCATCTTCAACTGGTGGTACCCGGACCGTAGATCATTTTTTTTGAAAAACTTCGCTCCTTGTAATTGGTCAAACAAATCATCCACCCGAGGCAAAAGATATTTATTCTTGATGGTGAAATTGTTAAGCTATCGATAATCATGCACATTCGAAGTGACCCATCATTCTTTCTGACAAAGAGAATCGGAGCACCCCACGGCGAAACACTCGGTCGTATGAACCCTTTCTCTAGTAAATCCCTCAGATGCTCCTTTAATTCCCTTAACTATGTTGGTGCCATTCTGTATGGTGGAATGGATATTGGTTGAGTATCTAGGAGTACATCAATCCCAAAATCGATCTGCCTATCTGGCGAGATCCCTGGGAGCTCATACGAAAATACCTCGGGAAACTCATTTACAACTGGCACAGACTTGAGGGTAGGCACATATGAGGTGGTGTTTGTTACCCGGACCAAATGAGAGATACACCCCTTCTTGATCATTTTTAAAGCCTTAAGGTAGGAAATAAACCTACCCCTTGGCACCACACACTTTCCTTTCCATTCAAAAACTGGCTCGTTAGGGAACTCAAGCCTCATGACTCTGGTCCGACAGTTAAGCTTGGCAAAGCACGAATAAAGACAATCCATCCCCATAATTACATCAAAATCTACCATTCCAAGCTCAATAAGATCAGTTGTGGTAACATGACCACTCACTGTAACTATACAATTCCTATAGACTCGTGAGGCTGTAATAGAATCACCAACCGGAGTCGATACAGATAATGGCTCATGAAGTTGTTCGGGTTCTATCTCAAAATTTGAAGCAATAAATGGGGTAACATAAGACAAGAAAGACCCCGGATCAATGAGAGCATAGCAATCAATACTCTGAACAGACAAGATACCTGTAACAACATCTCCAGAAGCCTTAACACTTTTGCGGCCACTCAATGCATAGAATCGGCTAGGTCCACCCATACCATGAGCTCCACCCCTAGTTGCACTATGCCCTGCTGAAGCTGGAGGAATCGCTAATGTTGTAGCAGCCGAGGAACTAGACGACTGAGCAGATCCCCTACCTATACCCTGACCGGGTGTTCGGCAGTCCCGCTGAATGTGACCTCTAACCCCGCACCTGAAGCATATCGAGATATCGAGGTAGCAGGTCTCTGTATCAAATCTCCCACACTTGGGGCATGTAAGTTACCCCTGCTGCTTGGACCTCGCTCTAGGACGACCAGACTAGTGAGACCTCCTGCTGTCAGAACCTGGTCTCGAATGACTACCTAGCTGATGAGTGTGCATAGATAGTGGTGCACTCGCTGAGGATTGGGCATATGACTGGGATGGCCCTGATGACCCTCTCTCTGGAAGTGATCCCCCTGAATGACCCATTGACCGGGCCCTGCTGCTACTCTCTCTTTCTGCATGAATCTTCAATTTCATAGCCTCTGTGTCCCGAGCAAACCCCACAATCCTCCTATAGTTTATGTACGAGTTCAAAGCTGCTGTGACGACCTCATTCACTACAAAAGGGCTAAGGCCCTGAATGAACCATCGAACCCGGGCATCCATGGTCGACACTAGCTGAGAAGCATACTTGGACAGTCTCACAAATTCCATGTGGTACTCCCTAATGCTCATACCGCCCTTTTTTAGGACCTCGAACTCAGTGGAACGGGCTGCCATTGTCTTGGCAGGCAAGAAGTGGTCAATAAAAGCATCTACAAACTCATCCCATATGGCCGGAGGGCTCCCCTCCTCACGGGAATCCTCCCACATCTCAAACCATGAACGCGCCGCTCCCTTCAGCCTATATGAAGCCAACTCTACCCCCTCTATATCTATAGCCTTCATCACTCTGAGGGTCTTATATATCTCATCAAGAAAGTCCTGTGGATCGACCTCTAGGTCTGTGCCTGAGAATTCTGGAGGGGCCAACCACAGGAACTGGTGGACTCTAGAGCCGGAGAAATCTCCCTGTCCGCTGGAGGACGCATGGCATCATAGGATCACTGGGCCTTGTTAATGGCTCTTATTAGATCCTTGTTAGAGATACTAGAACCAGAAGCTGGAATTCCATCAGAGTCAGGAACACTAGCAGGAGGGATGGTGGCACCTTCTGCCGCAGCCAAAATAGGCACACTTGGGTTTAGAATAGACGGTCAAGGCAATTTCAGGACTTGTGGGTCATTCTCGCCCATGGCATCAGGTACATGATTAGCAGCCACACTTGGGCTGGAATTGGCCCCAAGGCTGAGTCTTGCTTTCTTCTTAGGTGCCATATTCTAAAAATTTTGGAACAAGGCGCGAATTAGACACAAATACTTCGACTTTCCACTTTCTTGCACGATATAGAATAACAAAGAAATTGGTAAATTCCTAAAAGTCTGTGCAACCCCCAACTTATAGATGTGGTCGACAACACACCGATAAGAAGGGCCCTACTAGACACGGCTCCGAGACTTCCTAGGACACCTTAAAAACCTTAGGCTCTGATACCAAGTTTGTCACGCCCCAATTCGAGGGACATGAATGGCGCCTGATCGGGTAGGCCCCGGTCAAGTGGACCTGGGTGCCTTTCCTAACCCGCGTGTTACCCCTGTGTTGTTTATTACTTTTAAGCCAAAGATCTTGCCAATTATAAGTGAATTCACATTTTTCTAACATAACCACACTATTAACATTTCTAACAAGTTTACAAATTACAACGCGCGACATATATATATACACGTACACAGTCCATAGTCTAACATTTTACTATCTACGGCTATACCTTAAACAAAATCAAAATAAAGTCTAACAGAAGTGGCATGAGCCACGCAGGGCCCCGAGAAGGAAAGGGGCTCACCAAAACGGGCAGTGGAAGATGAAGGATGCTACTGCCGATGAGCTGAAGTACCTGCTACCTGATCCACCTACAATCATAACACGAATGTAGCGTCCCCGACAAAAGGGACGTCAGTGCACTGAAATTGTATTGGTATGTATGGACAAGCTTTTTCCCAAGTAAACTCCAGCCATTAAACAAGTAAATCATGATGATAAGACAACAAATGATTACACTAAGAAATGATAAGCCAGCCAATCATGGTCCCACATTTACTTCGTTTCAATTAGTTCTCAGCCCAAAGCACAATTAAAGATCAACAAAGAAGGCAACAACCAAACAATCACGGAAAACACAATCAAGTCAAACAAAGGGGCAATCAGTGCCCCATAGGTTGCAAACTCTCCTGTTGTCTCCTTTCACAAATTCACATTAATGATTTCATATCAATTTCAATGGAGATTTCGATCGCTTTCCACCCTTATTACCTCAGAAACCTTTATTATCTCAGCCACCCTTATCACCGCAACCCATACCTTATTACTTCGTGTTGCGGCGTGCAACCCGATCCCACCGTACAGTTTCAATCGCAACAATCACAAACAGTAAACAAGGCACTACACAAGATCATAAGAAGTACAAATAAGCAATTTACAAATTGGTTCATGCTTTCAAATACTTTCCAAACCGGTGTCACAACCAAGTTACAATGTTTCCATTTTCGAGAGTACCCATACCATTATGTTCAACAATTTATTACAAATTCAAGTGTTTCGTTTCTTCCCACAAGAAACCATGTATGCCATCACAATAATTGTTCTCAATTCGTAACCAATTTCAATTCCCATCTTATCTTTCGGTTCATATTCCATACCACACCACACATAGTTCAACGTCAATTGAATACCCAACAACAAAATCAAAGAATTACACACAATCTCTCAAATTAACACATGCCAAACGAATTGCACAAGTCAGGGCGATTTCACAAGAATCAATGTTTGCCATACATACCTGGAGTCGAATATACTTCTTTCAATCTCTTACTTAAGCTCACCCAAGTTATCCTAAGTTGCCAACTTCCGTTTTTGCAAACTCTTACTCCAACCCTCTTCTGTTTACTAAAATTCAAGTTCAAATAACATGCATGAGTATCACATTCTATTTCCAAAAGATATTGTATGCAATTCTTCCTTTACCTTTGAAAACTGAAAAATTAGAGGAAAATGACTAGGGTTTTTACCTCTTAGTGATTTGGGGAAGATGACTTTTGCCCTAGGATCTTCCGGACCAAACGATTGGAACAATCTTTGAAGATAGTTAGATTTCTCTGTCTAAAACCCCTCTTTCCTCTCTCTAGTTTTGCTAAGAAAATATGAGAAAAATGAAGATTGGAGGTGTTTTATTAAAGAAGGGGTCGGGTCAAAATTTTATAAAACTCTGGGCCGAGTCCTTTCTGCGGTCGCATCTGAGATCACAGAATCAACATGCGGTCCGTATAATGAACTGCATAATTTCACCGAAAATGCACATCTTCTATTACGATATGTGACCAGAATGCGGTATGCATTCGTGTTCTGCGGTCGCAGATTGCACCGTAGATAAAACACTAAAAATCTCTCAAGAAATTATGCGGTGGATCTACGGTCTGCATTTTCGTTGTGCGATCGCATATTGTTCCGAATTTTCAACACAATTTTTGGAAAACATTCCTTTCAACTCTGCTGTAGGAATGCGATCCGCATAGTAGATCTGCGATCACTTTCTTGACCGCAGAATCAACATTTTCTGGAAAATTTATTATTTCAATTTTTGAAACTCAAATCACTACCAATTGTCTGAACCTCGGCAAGCTTGCTCGCCGTGAAGAATTCTACGTATTCCTAACACCTTATTCGGACCATGACACCACGACTGCGATCACATTGAGGGCGAAGGCACTTCGCTTGAGTCCCAGTTTGAGCGAAGTCATACTATACTAGTTTGATGGCGAAGGCACTAAGCCTGAGCCCCAGTTCGAGCAAGGTCAAACTACACTATTTTGATTATGAAGGCACTTGGACTGTGTCATAGTTCGAGCGAGGATGAAATACACTATTTTGATAGCGAAGGCACTTAGCTTGAGTCCTAATTCAAGCGAGGTCGAACTGTACTATTTTGATGGTGAAGGCACTTAGATTGAGTCCTGTTTCGAGCAAGGTCGAACTGCACTATTTTAATGGGGAAGGCACTTTGCCTGACTCCCAATTTGAGCGAGGTCTAACTACACTATTTTCATAGCGAAGGCACTTAACCTGAGTTGCAGTTGAAGCAATGTCGAACTACACTATTATGATGGTGAAGGCACTTAGCTTGCATCCCGGTTCGAGCAAGGTCAAACTCCACTATTTTAATAGCGAAGGCACTTAGAATGACTCCCAGTTCGAACGAGATCGAACTGCACAATTTTGATGACGAATGCGCTTAGCTTCAGTCCGAGTTCAAGCGAGGTTAAATTGAACTATTTTGATGGCGAAGGCACTTAGGATGAGTCCTGGATTGAGTGAGGTTGAACTGCAGCATTTTGATGGTGAAGGCACTTAGCTTCAGTTCAAGTTGAAGCGAGGTCGAATTGCACTATTTTGATGGCGAAGGCACTAAGCTTGATTCCCGGATCGAGCGAGGTCGAACTGCACCATTTTGATAGCGAAGGCACTTAGCCTGAGTTTCAGTTCGAGCAAGGTCAAACTGCACTATTTTGATAGCGAAGGCACTTACCCCGAGTCCTAGTTCGAGTGAGGTCAAACTGCACTATTTTGATGGTGAAGGCACTTAGCCTGTGTCCCATTTCAAGCGAGGTCGAACTATGCTTTTTTGATAGCGAAGGTGCTTAGCGTGAGTTCCAGTTTCATGAAGATTGATCTGCACTATTTTATTTGCTAAGGCACTTCGCCTAAGTCCCAATTCGGCCGAGGTTGAACTAAGTCGTTTTGATGGTGAATACATTGACTGAGTCTCTATTCAAGCGAGGTGGAGCAAAGTTTATTTATGGAAAAGGCACTTAGCCTGAGTCCCAGTTCGAGCAAGGTCAAACTACACTATTTTGATAGCGAAGGCACCTAGCCAACATCCAAGTTTGAACAAGGTCGAATTGTACTATTTTGATAGCAAAGGCACTTGGACTAAGTTCTAGTTTGAGCGAGATCGAACTACAAAATTTTCATGGCGTAGGCACTTCGCCTGAGTCCCACATTTAAAGAGGTTGAAATGCACTATTTTGATGGCATAGGCACACAGCCTGATTCCCAGTTTGAGCGAGGTCAAACTGCACTATTTTGATGGCAAAAGCAATTCGCTTGAGTCCCAATTCCAGCAAGGTCGAATTGCACTATTTTAATGGCGAAGGCACTTTGCTAGAGTCCTAGTTCGAGCGATGCCAAACTACACTATTTTGGTGGTGAAGGCACTTAGCTTGAGTCCAAGTTCGAGCAAGGTCAAACTGCACTATTTTGATGGCGAAGGCATTTATCCTGAGTCCTGGTTCGAGCGAGGTCGAACTGCACTATTTTGATGGCGAAGGCACTTAGACTGAGTCCTACTTTGAGCGAGGTCGGACAACACTATTTTGATAGTGAAGGCACTTAGCCTGAGTCCCATTTGAGCGAGGTCGAACTACACTTTTTTGATAGCGAAGGCACTTAGCTTAAGTTGTAGTTCAAGGAAGGTTGAACTGTAGTGTTTTGATGGTGAAGGCACTTAGCTTGACTCCCATTTTGAGCAGGGTTGAACTACACTATTTTGATGGCGAAGGCACTTGTCCTGAGTCCCAGTTTGAGCGAGGTCAAACTGCACTATTTTGATGGCGAAGCCACTTAGCATGAGTAGCAATTTGAGCGATGACGAATGTCACTATTTTGATGGTAAAGGCACTTAGCCTGAGTCCCGGTTTGAATGAGGTCAAACTAAACTATTTTGCTGGCGAAGGCACTTAACTAGAGTCCTAGTTCAAGCATGGTCGAACTGCACTATTTTGAAGGCGACGGCACTTAGCCCGAGTCCTAGTTTGGGCAAAGTCGAACACTACAGTTTTGATTTTTGTGGCACTTAGCTTGAGTGCTAGTTCAAGCAAGGTCGAACTACACTATTTTAATGGCGAACACAATTAGCCCGAGTCCCGATTTGAGCGAGGTCGAAGTGTACTATTTTGATGGCAAAGGCACTTAGCTTGAGTACCTATTCGAGCGAGCTCAAACTACACAGTTTGATGGCGAGGGAACTTAGCCTAAGTCCCAGTTCGAGCGAGATCGAACTGCTCCTAGTTCGAGCGAGATCGAACAGCATAATTTTGACGACGAAGGCACTTAGCCTGAGTACCATTTTGAGAGAGTTTAAAATGCACTATTTTGATGGTGTAGGCACTTAGCCTGATTCCTCGTTTGAGTGAGGTCGAACTGCACTATCTTGGTGGCGAAGGCACTTAGCTTGATCCTAGTTCCAGTAAGGTCGAACTACACTATTTTGATTGTGAAGGCACTTAGCTAGAGTCCCAGCTTGAGCGAGGCCAAACAATAATGTTTTAATGGTGAAGGCATTGAGCTTGAGCCCTGGTACGTGGAAGGTCAAACTATACTATTTTGATGGCGAAGGAATTAAGCCTGAGTCCCATTTCGAGTGAGGTCGAACAACACTATTTTGATGGCGAAGGCACTTAGCCTGAATCCCAGTTTGAGCGAGGTTGAATTGCACTGTTTTGATGGCATAGGCATTTAGCTTTTGCTCAAGCGAGGTCGAACTACACTATTTTTATTGTGAAGGCACTTAGCCTGAGTTCCGGTTTGAGCGAGGTCAAACTACACCTTTTTATTGCGAAGGCACTTAGCATGAGTCCTAGTTAGAGCATAGTTGAAGTGCACTATATTCATGGCAAAGGCACTTAGCCTAAGTCCCGATTCGAGAAATGTTGAAATACGCTGTTTTGATGGCGAAGGCACTTAGCCTGAGTCACAGCTCAAGCGAGGTTGAACAACTCTTTTTTAATAGTGAAGGCACTTAGCTTGAGTGAGGTGGAACTGTACAATTTTGATGGGGAAGGCACTTAGCCTAAGTCCCGATTCGAGTGAGGTCGAACTGCACCATTCTGATGGCGAAGGCACTTAGCCTGAGTGCCAGTTCGAGCCAGCTCCAACTGCACTATTTTGATGGCGAAGCCACTTAGCCCGAGTCCCAGTTCCATCATGGTCGAACTGCACTATTTTGATGGTGAAGGCACTTAGCCTGCATCCAAGTTCGAGCAAGGTCGATCTGCACTATTGTGATGGCAATGGTACTTAGACTGAGTCCTTGTTTGAGCAAGATCAAACTGCTCAATTTTGACGGTGAATGCATTTCCCCGGAGTCCTAGTTAGAGAGAGGTCGAAATGCATTATTTTGACTGTGTAGGCACATAGCCTGATTCCTAGTTCGAGCAATGTCAAGCTGCACTATTTTGATGCCGAAGCCACTTTGCCTGAGTCCAAATTCCAGCGAGGTCTAACTGTGCTATTTTAATGGCAAAGGCACTTAGCTAGAGTCCTAGTTCAAACAAACTACACTATTTTGATAGCGAAAGCACTAAGCTTGAGTCTCGATTCCAGTAAAGTTGAATTGCACTATTTTGATAGCGGAGGCACTTAGCCTAAGTCCCAGTTCAAGCAAAGTCAAACTGCACTATTTTGATGGCGAAGGCACTTACCCTGAGTCCTAGTTCGAGTGAGGTCAAGCTGCACTATTTTGATGGTGAAGGCACTTAGCATGATTCCCGGTTCGAGAGAGGTCAAACAACACTATTTTGATAGTGAAGGCACTTAGCTTGAGTCCTAGTTCCAGCGAGGTCGAATTGTACTATTTTGATGGTGATGGCACTGAGCTTGAGTCCCGTTTCAAGCAAGTTTGAACTGCACTATTTTTATGGCGCAGGCACTTAGCGTGAGTCCCAGTTTGAGCGGGGTGAAACTCCACTATTTTGATGGCAAATTCACTTAGCCTGAGTCCCAATTCGAGCGAGGTTGAGCTGCACTATTTTGATGTTTAAGGTACTTATCCTGAGTCCCGCTTCGAGCGAGGTCAAACTACACTATTTTGATGGCGAAGGCACTTAGCTTGAGTTCTAGTTGAAGCACAGTCGCACTGCACTATTTTGATGGCGAACAAACTTAGCCTGAGTCCTAATTTGAGTGAGGTAGAACTCCACTATTTTGATGCGAAGGCACGTAGCCTAACTCCCAATTTGAGGGAGATTGAACTGCACAATTTTGATGGCAAAGAGTCTTGATCGATAGAGTTCAAAATGCACTATTTTGATGGCGCAGGCACTTTGCCTCATTACCAGTTTGAGCGAGGTCGAACTGCACTATATTGATGGCGAAGGCACTTAGTATGAATCCCAGTTCCAATGAGGTCGAACTGTACTATTTTGATGGGGAAGGCAGTTAGCCTGAGTCCCGGTTCGAGCGAGGTTGAACTGCACCATTTAGATGGCGAAGGCTCTTAACCTGAGTCCCAGTTCGAGCAAGGTCAGACTGCACTATTTTGATGGCAAACGAACTTAACTTGAGTTCCAGTTTGAGCAAGGTCGAACTGCACTATTTTCATGGTGAAGGCACTTAGTGCATCCAAGCGCGGTCGAACTGCACTATTTTGATTGCGAAGGCACTTAGTCTGAGTCCCAGTTTGAGTGAGGTATAACTCCACAATATTAATGCGAAGGCATGTAGCCTGACTCCCAGTTCAAGGGAGATTGAACTGCACAATTTTGATGGCAAAGAGTCTAGATCGAGAGAGGTCAAAATGCACTATTTTGATGGCGTAGGCACTTTGTCTGATTACAAGTTTGAGCGAGGTCAAACTGCACTATATTGATGGCAAAAGCACTTTGCCTGAATCCCAGTTCCAACGAGGTCGAACTGTACTATTTTGATTGGGAAGGCAGTTAGCCTGAGTCCCGGTTCGAGCGAGGTCGAACAGCACCATATTGATGGTGAAGGCTCTTAACTTAAGTCCAAATTCGAGCAAGGTCAGACTGCAATATTTTGATGCTAAACGTACTTAGCTTGAGTCCCAGTTTGAGCAAGGTCGAACTGCACTATTTTCATTGTGAAGGCACTTAGCCTGCATCCAAGTTCGAGTAAGGGTGAACTGCACTATATTGATGGCAAAGGAACTTAGACTGAGTCCTGGTTTGAGCGAGATCAAACTGCTCAATTTTGATGGCGAGGCACTCCGCATGAGTCCTAGTTCGAGAGAGGTTGAAATCCATTAATTTGATGGTGTAGGCACATAGCTTGATTCCCAGTTTAAGCAACGTCAAGCTACACTATTTTGATGGTGGAGGCACTTCGCTTGAGTGCCTATTCCAGCATGGTCTAACTACAATTTTTAATGGCAAAGGAACTCTAGAGTCCCAATTCGAGCGATGTCAAACTACACTATTTTGATAGCGAAGGCACTTAGCTTGATTCCTAGTTCGAGTAAAGTTGAACTGTACTATTTTGATAGCGAAGGAACTTAGCCTAAGTGCCAGTTCGAGCAAGGTCAAACTGCACTATTTTGATGGCGAAGGCACTTAGCTTGAGTTCTAGTTCAAGCAAGGTGAAACTGGAGTATTTTGACATTGAAGACACTTAGCCTGAGTCTGGGTTCGAGCGACGTCAAACTACACTATTTTGATAGTGAAGGCACTTAGCTAGAGTCCTAGTTCAAGCGAGTTCGAACTGTACTAGTTTGATGGTTAAGGCACTTAGCTTGAGTCCCGTTTCGAGCAAGCTCGAACTGCACTGTTTTGATAGCGAATGCACTTAGCGTTAGTCCCTGTTTGAGCGAGGTCAAACTACATTATTTTAATAGTGAAGGCACTTAGCCTGAATCGCAGTTTCAGCAAGGTCGAACTGCACTATTTTGATGGTCAAGGAAATTATCTTGAGTCACGGTTCGAGTGAGGTCGGACTATACTATATTGATGGCGAAGGCACTTAGCTTGAGTTCTAGTTCAAGCGAGGTCGAACTGTACTATTTTGATGGTGAAGGCACTTAGTCTTAGTCCCAATTTGAGCGAGGTTGAACTCCACTATTTTGATGGCGAAGGCACTTTTCTTGACTCACAGTTCGAGGTTGATTTAACTACACAATTTTGATGGCGAAGACACTTAGCCTGAGTCCAGTTCGAGAGAGGTCAAAATGCACTATTTTGATGGCATAGGCACTTCGCATGATTACCAGTTCGAGCGAAGTTGAACTGCACTATTTTGATGGCGAAGCCACTTAGCCCAAATCCCAATTGCAGCAAGGTCTAAATGCACTATTTTGATGGTGAAGGCACTTAGCTAGAGTCCTAGTTCGAGCAAGGTCAAACTGCAATGTTTTGATGGTGAAGGCACTTAGCTTGAGTCTTGGTATGAGCAAGGTCGAACTGTACTGTATTGATGGTGAAGGTACTTAGAGTCCCATTTCGAGCAAGGTCAAATTATACTATTTTGATGGCGAAGGCACTTTGCTTGAGTCCCAGTTCAAGCAATGTCGAACTACACTATTTTGATGGTGAAGGAGCGTAGCCTGAGTACTAGTTCGAGCGAGGCCAAACTCCACTATTTTGATGGTGAAGGAACTTGGCATGTCTCCCGGTTCGAGCGAGTTTGAACTACACTATTTTGACAGTTTATGTACTTTGCGTGAGACCCAGTTTGAGCAAGGTTGAAATGAACTATTTTGATGGCGAAGGCACTTAGCCTAAGTCCCAATTCGAGTGAGGTCGAACAACACTGATTTGTTGGAAAATGCACTTAGCCTGAGTCACAGTTCGAGCAACGTTGAACTATAATTTTTTGATGGCGAAGGAACTTAGCCTGCATCCAAGTTCGAGCAAGGTTGAACTGCACTATTTTGATGGAAAAGGCACTTAGATTGAGTCTTAGTTTGAGCGAGATCAAACTGCTCAATTTTGATGCTGAAGGCACTTCACTTGAGTCTCGGTTCGAGAGAGGTCAAAATGTACTATTTTGATGGCATAGGCATATGGCAGGATTCCAAGTTCGAACGAGGTCAAACTGCACTATTTTGATGGCAAAGGCACTTTGCCTAAGTCCATTTACAGCGAGGTCACACTACACTATTTTGATTTTGAAGGCACTTAGCGTGAGTCCTAGTTTAAGCGAGGTCTAACTACACTATTTTGATAGCAAAGGTGCTTACCCTTTTTCTAGTTCGAGCAAGGTCAAGCTGCACTATTTTGATTGTAAAGGCACTTAGCCTGAGTCTGGGTTTGAGCATAGTCGAACTGCAATATTTTGATGGCGAAGGTAGTTAGCCTGAGTCACTGTTAAAGCGAGGTCAAACTGTACAATTTGTGATATAGAAGGCACTTAGCCTAAGTCCCGGTTCCAGTGAGGTCGAACTACACTATTATGATGGTTAAGGCACTTAGCCTGAGTACTGATTCAAGCGAGGTTGAAATGAACTATTTTGATGACAAAGCCACTTAGCCTGAATCCTAGTTCGAGTGAGGTTAAACTGCACTATTTTGATAGCGAGGAAACTTAGCCTGAGTCCCGATTTGAGTAGTGTCGAACTACACTATTTCGATGGCGAAGGCACTTAGCCAGAGTCCCAGTTTGAGCTTCGTCAAAATACACTATTTTGATGGTGAACGCATTTAGCTTGAGACCCGGTTCGAGGGAGGTCAAGCTGCACTATTTTTATGGCGAAGGCACATAGCTTGAATCCTAGTTTGAGCAAAGTCAAACTACACTATATTGATGGCAAAGGTACTTAGCATGAGTCTTAGGTTGAGCGAGGTAGAACTGAACTATTTTGAGAGCGAAGGCCCTTACCCTGAGGGCCAGTTCGAGCGAGATCGAACTGCACTTTTTTAATTGCGAAGGCACTTAGCCCGAGTCTCTGTTCAAGCGAGGTCGTACTAACCTATTTTGATGGTGAAAGCACATTGCATGACTCCCAGTTCAAGCGATGTCGAACTGCACTATTTTGATGGTGAATGCACTTAGCCTGAGTACTTGTTCGAGTGTTATTGAACTACACTGTTTTTATCACGAAGGCACTTAGAATGAGTCCCAATTCAAGCAAGGTCAAACTGCACTATTTTTTATGGCGAAGGCACTTTGCTTGAGTACCATTTCAAATTATGTTGAACTGAACTATTTTGAAGGCGAAGGCACTTAGCGTGAGTCCTTGTTCGAGCAAGGTCGAAGAATACTGTTTTGATGGAAAAGGAATTTAGTTTGAGTCCATGTTCATGCAAGGTCGAACTGTACTATTTTGATGGTGAAGGCGCTTAGCCTAAGTCCCGATTCGAGCGAGGTCGGACTTAGCTATTTTGATAGTGAAGGCACTTAGCCTGATTGCCGGTACATGCAAGGTCTACCTACAATGTTTAGATGGCAAAGGCACTTAGCCTAAGTCCTAGTTCGAGTAAGGTCAAAATATACTATTTTGTTAGCGAAGGCACTTAGCCTGCATCCAAGTTCGAGCAAGGTCGAACTGCACTATTTTGATGGAAAAGGCACTTAGACTGAGTCCTAGTTTGAGCGAGATTGAACTGCTCAATTTTGATGGCGAAGGCACTTCGCTTGAGCCCCAGTTCGAGAGAGGTCAAAATGTACTATTTTGATGGCGAAGGCACTTTGCCTGAGTCCAATTCCAGCAAGGTCGAACTGCACTATTTTACTGGCGAAGGCACTTAGCTAGAGTCCCAGTTTGAGCGATGTCTACACAATTTAAATGGCGAAGGCACTTAGCTTTAGTCCCGGTTTGAGCAAGGTCGAACTGCACCGTTTTAGTGGCGAAGGAACTTTGTCTGAGTCCTAGTTCGAGCGAGGTCCAACTACACTAGTTTGATGGAGAATGCACTAAGCCTGAGTCCCATTTCTAGTGAGGTCAAACTGCACTATTTTGATTATGAAGGCACTTAGCCCGTGTCCCGGTTCGAGCAAGGTCGAACTACATTGTTTTGATTGCGAAGGCACTTAGCTTGAGTCCTAGTTCAAGTTAGGTTGAACTATACTGTTTTGATGGTGAAGGCACTTAGATTGAGTGCAGTTTTGAGCAAGGTTGAACTGCACTGTTTTAATGACGAAGGCACTGAGCCTGAGTCCCAGTTTTATCGAGGTCTAACTACATTATTTTGACGACGAAGGCACTTAGCCTGAGTCACAGTTTGATCAAGGTCGAACTGTACTATTTTGATGGTGAAGGCACTTAGCATGGATTGCTATTAGAGCGAGATCACACTCTACTGTATTGATGGCAAAGGCACTTAGCCTGACTCCCAGTTCAAGCGAGGTCAAGATGCACAATTTTGATAGCAAATGTGTTTATCCTATGTCCCAGATTGAGAGGGGTGAAATGATAGCGTAGGAACTTTGCCTGATTCCCAGTTCGAGCGAGGTCAAACTGTACTATTTCGATGGCAAAGGCACTTATCTTCAGTCCAAGTTCAAGCGAGGTCGAACTGCACTATTTAGATGGCAAAGGCACTTAGCCTGAGTCTCGTATTGAGCGAGGTCAAACTGCACCATTTTGATGGTGAAGGCACTATGCGTGAGTTCTAGTTCGAGCAAGGTCGAAGTGCACTATTTTGATGGCGAAGGCACTTAGCTTGAGTCCTAGTTCGAATGATGTCAAACTATATTATTTTGATGGTGAAGGCACTTAGCCTGTGTCCTGGTTCGAGAGAGGTCGAACTACACTTTTTTGATAGCGAAGGCTCTTAGCATGAGTCCCAGTTCGATCGAGGTTGAGCTACACTATTTTGTTGGACAAGGCACTTAGCCTATGTGCCTATTCGACCGAGGACGAACTAGGCTGTTTTGATGGTGAAGGCACATACCCTGAGTCTTAGTTCAAGCAAGGTCAAACAAAATTTTTTTGATGGCAAAGGCACTTAGCCCGAGTCCCAGTTCGAGCAAGGTCGAACTATACTATTTTGATGTAAAAGGCACTTGGAATAAGTGCTAGTTTGAGCAAGATCGAACTGCTCTATTTTGATGGTGAAGGCACTTCGCCTGAGTCCCAGTTCTAGAGAGGTTGAAATGCACTATTTTGATGGCATATGCACATAGCCTGATTCCTAGTTCGAGCGAGGTCAAACTGCACAGTTTTGATGGCGAAAGCAATTTTCTTGAGTCCCAATTTTAGCAAGGTCGAACTGCACTATTTTAATGGCGAAGTCACTTAGCTAGAGTTCCAGTTCGAGCGATGTCAAACAACACTATTTTTGTGGTGAAGGCATATAGCTTGTGTCATGGTTCAAGCAAGGTCAAACTGCATAATTTTGATGGCGAAGGCACTTAGCCTGAGTCCCGGTTCGAGCGAGGTCAAACTACACTATTTTGAAGGCGAAGGCACTTAGCCCGAGTCCCACTTCGAGCGAGGTTGAACTGCACTATTTTGATAGGGCAGGCACTTATTTTGAGTCCCCATTCGAGCGAGGTTGAACTACACTGTTTTGATAGCAAAGGCACTTAGCTTCAGTCCTAATTCAAGCGACGTTGCACTGTAGTGTTTTGATGGCGAAGGCACTTAGATTGAGTCCCATTTTGAGCAAGGTTGAACTGCACTGTTATTATGGTGAAGGCACTAAGCTTGAGTCCCAATTTGAGCGAGGTCAAACTGCACTATTTTTATGGTGAAGCCACTTAGCTTTAGTCGCAATTCGAGTGAGGTCGGACTGCACTATTTTGATGGTAAAGACACTTAGCCTAAGTCCCGGTGCGAGCAAGGTCAAACTACACTATTTTGCTGGAGAAGGCACTTAGCTTGAGTCCTAGTTCAAGCATGGTTGAACTGCATTGTTTTGATGGGGAAGGAACTTAGCATGAGTCCCACTTTGAGCGAGGTCGAACATCACTATTTTGATTGCGATGGCACTTAGCTTGAGTCCTAGTTCAAGCAATTTTGAACTACACTGTTTTGATGGCAAACGCACTTAGTCCGAGTCCCGATTGAGCGAGGTCGAAGTGCACTATTATGATGGCAAAGGCACTTAGCCTGATTCCCAGTTCGAGCGAGATCGAACTACACAATTTTGATGGCGAAGTCACCTAGCCTGAGTCGCAGTTCGAGCAAGATCGAACTGCATAATTTTGACGATGAAGGAACTTAGCGTAAGTCTGAGTTAGAAAGAGGTCCACATGCACTATTTTGATATCGTAGGCACTTAGCCTAAGCGAGGTCGAACTGCACTATTTTGATTGGGAAGGAACTTAGGTAAAGTCCTAGTTTGAGCTAGGTCAAACTGCACTTTTTTGGTGACGAAGGCATTTAGCCCGTGTCATGGTTCGAGCAAGGTTGAACTACATTGTTTTGATAGCGAAGGCACTTCGCTTCAGTCCTAGTTCAAGTCAGGTTGAACTATACTGTTTTGATGGTGAAGGCACTTAGATTGAGTGCCGTTTTGAGCAAGGTTGAACTGTACTATTTTAATGACGAAGGCACTGAGCCTGAGTCGCAGTTTTATCGAGGTCTAACTACATTATTTTGACGACGAAGGCACTTAGCCTGAGTCGCAATTTGATCAAGGTCGAACTGTACTATTTTGAAGGTGAAGGCACTTAGCATGGATTGCTATTAGTGCGAGATCACACTCTACTGTATTGATGGCAAAGGCACTTAGCCTGACTCCCAGTTCGAGCGAGATCAAGCTGCACAATTTTGATAGCGAATGTGTTTATCCTATGTCCCAGTTTGAGAGGGGTGAAATGATAGCGTAGGAACTTTGCCTGATTCCCAGTTCGAGCGAGGTCAAACTGTACTATTTTGATGGCAAAGGCACTTAGCTTCAGTCCAAGTTCAAGCGTGGTCGAACTACACTATTTAGATGCCAAAGGCGCTTAGCCTGAGTCTCGTAGTGAGCGAGGTCAAACTGCACCATTTTGATGGTGAAGGCACTTAGCGTGAGTTCCAGTTCGAGCAAGGTCGAACTGGACTATTTTGATGGCGAAGGCACTTAGCTTGAGTTCTAGTTCGAATGATGTCAAACTACACTATTTTGATGGTGAAGGCACTTAGCATGTGTCCCGGTTTGAGTGAGGTCGAACTACACTTTTTTGATAGCAAAGTCACTTAGCATGAGTCCTAGTTCGATCCAGGTTGAGCTGCACTATTTTGTTGGATAAGGCACTTAGCCTAAGTCACTATTGGACCGAGGACGAACTAGGCTATTTTGATGGTGAAGGCACATAGTCTGAGTCACACTTCAAGCAAGGTCAAACAAAAATTTTTTGATGGCAAAGGCACTTAGCCCGAGTCCCAGTTCGAGCATGGTCGAACTACATTATTTTGATGGAAAAGGCACTTGGACTAAGTGCTAGTTTGAGCAAGATCGAACTGCTCTATTTTGATGATGAAGGCACTTCGCCTGAGTCCCAGTTCTAGAGAGGTTGAAATGCACTATTTTTATGGCATATGCACATAGCCTGATTCCTAGTTCGAGCGAGGTCAAACTGCACAATTTTGATAGCGAAAGCAATTTACCCGAGTCCCAATTTTAGTAAGGTCGAACTGCACTATTTTAATGGCGAAGTCACTTAGCTAGAGTTCCAGTTCAAGCGATGTCAAACTACACAATTTTTGTGGTAAAGGCACTTAGCTTGAGTCATGGTTCAAGCAAGGTCAAACTGTACAATTTTGACGGCGAAGGCACTTAGCCTGAGTCCCGGTTCGAGCGAGGTCAAACTACACTATTTTGATGGCGAAGGCACTTAGCCTGAGTCCCACTTCGAGAGAGGTTGAACTGCACTATTTTGATAGTGCAGACACTTATTTTGAGTCCCCATTCGAGCGAGGTTGAACTACACTGTTTTGATAGCAAAGGCACTTAGCTTGAGTCCTAGTTCAAGCGAAATCAAGCTGCACAATTTTGATAGCGAATGTGTTTATCCTATGTCCCAGTTTGAGAGGGGTGAAATGATAGCGTAGGAACTTTGCCTGATTCCAGTTCGAGCGAGGTCAAACTGTACTATTTCGATGGTAAAGGCACTTAGCTTCAGTCCAAGTTCAAGCGTGGTCAAACTGCACTATTTAGATGGCAAAGGCACTTAGCTTGAGTCCTAGTTCAAGCAACGTTGCACTGTAGTGTTTCGATGGCGAAGGCACTTAGATTGAGTCCCATTTTGAGCAAGGTTGAATTGCACTGTTATTATGGTGAAGGCACTAAACTTGAGTCCCAATTTGAGCGAGGCCAAACTGCACTATTTTTAAGGTGAAGCCACTTAGCCTGAGTCGCAATTCGAGCAAGGTCGGACTGCACTATTTTGATGGTAAAGACACTTAGCCTGAGTCCCGATGCGAGCGAGGTCAAACTACACTATTTTGCTGGAGAAGCACTTTGCTTGAGTCCTAGTTCAAGCATGATTGAACTGCGTTGTTTTGATGGGGAAGGAACTTAGCCTGAGTCCCACTTTGAGCGAGGTCGAACACCACTATTTTGATTGCGATGGCACTTAGCTTGAGTCCTAGTTCAACCAAGTTCGAACTACACTGTTTTGATGGCGAACGCACTTAGCCCGAGTCCCGATTAAGCGAGGTTGAAGTGCACTATTATGATGGCAAAGGCACTTAGCCTGATTCCCAGTTCGAGCGAGATCGAACTACACAATTTTGATGGCGAAGGCACCTAGCCTGAGTCCCAGTTCGAGCGAGATTGAACTGCATAATTTTGACAATGAAGGAACTTAGCCTGAGTTTGAGTTTGAAAGAGGTCCAAATGCACTATTTTGATGTCGTAGGCACTTAGCCTAATTCCCTGTTACAACCCATATCCACACACGTTAGTTCATTCCATAAGTTAGATAACACAAATCCAAGAAGGAATTATACTTGAGATGATAAGAAGTTAATCCGATTAATCTTAAGTGATACAAGGGTGCATAAGGGTGATTAACAAGTATTAGAAGTTAAACGAATCAAGGATGCTCTGTAACTCGTACTTTTGGGTAAACCTATAGATGCTTAGTATACTTAGGAGGTCATGATTTAAGGTATTTGAATCATATAATATCCGTATCATAATTCTTGAAGTCAAACGAGTTATGAAACAAAAGTTGACAAAAGTTGTTGCAACTTAGGTTCATAGTTTTACCTAAACTTTAGGTCAAATGTTATTAAGTATTTCTCCCAATATACTTGGAATTACGGGGTGATCTACCCACCAAATGGAAGATCTATGAGTCTAGTTTCCAACTCATTAAACGGTTTAGCAATACGACATTGGAATAGAGAGATATAGACATTTTCGTGAGACTGCACAAGCTGCTAGGTGCAAGTAGGTGAGTCACCTACTTGGTTAAATGTCGGCCCAAAAGAGGGAATTTCGGGTCAGAAAAGCAGCCTATTAAAAGGCTTATCTTCTGCAATATATACCTCTTTATATTTCACAATTAACCAGACCTAAGACCCTGCAAAATGCCTCCCAAAAATTATCCACAAACCCTAATTGATTTTCCCTCTCTTTCAAGTTCAAATTGGGGGTAAACACTTGAGTTTGAAGAACCAAGTTAAAGGCTGAGTTATCCAACAACAAAGGTGAGTTTACTGCTATATTTCATACATTTATTCTGCTGTAAATTCATGGTAATTCGTTATATACATGTAAGAACTCACGGGACGGTGATCGGAAGCCGTGAGTTCAAGTTATTCACTTGTAGCAGACTGTTTTGTGGACTGTTTTGTGTTGCTGTTGGGCTGCGTTTTTATTACTGTTTTGTGGAGTTTTGGAGGAGGCAGGGTGTGGAGAAACACCATATATATGTTGGGTTGTGTTCTGCTAGTTCTTCGTAATATTTTTGGGTCATTTGGTACGACTATAGTGGCCGTCATATGTATGATGTGATTAGGTTGTGTGTGGACTGTTTTGGGAGGCTCAATATGTTTATTATTGATGTTGTTTAGGCTGTTTGGTGATTGTTTTGAATGGTGTGAAGTCATATATATAGGGGAGGTGCTGTCCGTTTCATCACAAAATAGGTTGTGATTGGTACATAATAGTTGCGACGCTTAAACGTTAACGATAGTGTCATTTCTCCTAGTGTAGACTAAGGAGTCGTGACGTTTGCATAGGTTGAGGTTGTGGCAGTATATACAAGGTATGTGTGGCTGTCCCTTTCCTTCTTTTGCACGACTCCGATTAACATAATGTAATGAACGAGCTTCCAAAGATACTCTATTCTTAGAAGCTAAGCAGTACTTACATTGTTTCCTCTCTTATGGAACAATTGATGTTGATGTTGCTTCTCTTATTCTTATGTTATCAATCTTGTTGGTACTTCCTGATTCCTATAAGGTTCATAGTGAAGAGTTAGTCCTAATAAGGTGTACATAGGATACCGACCTTACATCACTCCGAAAGGTCTACAAGGTGTTTCCATGAGTCGAGCATGCATTATATATATGTATCTATTTTACTCTACCGAGCCGCGCTATAGTCGGCCGGGTACGGCACCTATTGTGCAACCACTGATCAGTTGGGTTTTACAGAGCTCCATGTGGCCGGGTACGATTCTACCGAGCCTTATAATGGCCGGGTATGTTTTTACCGAGCCTATTACGGCCGGGTACGATATGATGATGATGATGCCCACAGAGGCGTATGTTTTAAAGATTATGTATTTATACATATGTATCATGTATTTCATGTTAGTAGCCCTCAGAGGTACTCAA
Source organism: Nicotiana noctiflora (assembly GCA_032618575.1). Taxonomy (NCBI): domain Eukaryota; kingdom Viridiplantae; phylum Streptophyta; class Magnoliopsida; order Solanales; family Solanaceae; genus Nicotiana; species Nicotiana noctiflora. Next base: position 36,978 of record JASVEL010006383.1, read on the forward strand.
ATCTTACAGGTTGTATATTCTCTATCCCTGCTCACATTGCTGTTCATATTTACGGCTCTCTGCCTTACATACTCAGTACTTTATTCGTACTGACGTCCTTTTATTTGTGGACGCTGCATGTCGTGCTGCAGGTCCTGATAGACAGGCAGGTGTAGCTCCCCCATCACAGTAGGTTGTCCAGTTCAGCGGTGATTGGCGAGATCCCTTCTCCGGACTTGCCTTGGTCTTGGTATGCATTTTTGTTATAGACATTATGGGTATGTCGGGGCCCTGTTCCGGCTATGTTGCAGTACTTATGTTCCTTTAGAGGCTCATAGACAAGTGTCGACTCATGTATAGTTTGGTATGCCTTGTCGGCTGGTTTTTGTTGTATAGTCTTTCATTTTAGCGTGGTAGCTTGTACCATATGTATATAGTTTCTTGATTGTCCGGTCATCCCATGTTATGTAGGTTCATGCAATCATATTTTATTGTTGGTTGTTCATGATCCATGTCTACCATTTATATTGGTCTCGTCAGCTTAAAAGATAATAAAGAAGGTTAGATAAAATGTACGTTGGTGCTCGGCAAGTATGGTCGGGTGCTAGTCATGGTCCTCCAGTTTCGGTCGTGACAAACTTGGTATCAGAGCAAGTCTGTCCTAGGGATTGTCTATGAGCCATGTCTAGTAGAGTCTTGATTATGGATGTGTAGCGCGCCATATTTATAATCAGGAGGCTACATGACATCTAGGGTTGTTACCTTCTTCCTGAATCTAGATCGTGCATAGAGTTGAGTCATAAGTGTTCGTCTCTAATATTCACCTTGTTTTCTTTCAGCAATGCCTTCGACTAGGAAACAAACAATTAGTAGACGGCTTGATACAACTGCGGGAGAGGGTACCAGTCAGGTGCCCCAAGCCAGAGCAGGCCAAAGTGAGGCTCAGAGTGAGATGCCATCTCATACCTCATCTACTCCGTCTCCTCCAGAGGATATTAGGTGGCACCCAGCACCTCCAGCTCCTCCGTCTGGCACTACGGACCAGGATATGCGGAGTGCTTTGCAGTTATTGACTAGCTTGGTAGCTGCTCAGGCTCAGAGGCAGAATACAGGTGCTGCTGATAAACCAGTTAGTACAAGAGTTCGTGATTTTATTAATTTAGACCCTCCAGTGTTTACCGGATCAGACCCCAAGGAGGATCCGCAGACTTTTATTGACCAGGTTCACCGTACACTACGGGTTATGCATGTTAGTGATACATAGGCAGTAGAGTTGGCTTCTTATCGGCTACGGGATTTAGCGGTTCTTTGGTATGATAGTTGGGAGAGATCCAGGGGTCCAAACGCTCCTCCAGCTGTGTGGAAGGATTTTTCTGAGGCCTTTCTTCGTCACTATTTGCCAGTTGAGATACGACGAGCTAGAGCCTGATAAGTTCTTGAACCTTAGACAAGGTAATATGAGTGTGCGAGAGTATAGTATGCAGTTTGATTTTTTCGCAAGGTATGCTCCCCATATGGTGGCCGAGATGAGTGATAGGGTGCATTTTTTTGTGAACGGGTTGGGACCCCATCTGATAAATGAGTGTATGACAGCCTCCTTGGTAGAAGGCATGGATATTTCCCGTATTCAAGCTTATGCTCAGACCCTAGAGGATCGTAAGCGCCAGCAGAGGGCAGATAGGGAGCAGGATAGGGGCCAGCATAAGAGGGCAAGATTTGCAAGGTATTCTGATGACTTAAGAGGCAGCGCCAGGCCCCAGTCTTCGAGGAGTTCGGCGCCATCTGTAGCTAGTGCTCCTCCACAGTTTCAGAGGCCTCGATATGATCGATCCTATTCTAGTCCAGGTCAGAGTTCGCAGGCATCTAGATCGCAACATCACAGGGATACTAGTCAGACGAAACCCCCAACACCACGTTGTGATCAGTGCGGCAAGGCCCACTTTGGACCTGTGCCGTCGAGGTTCTGATGCGTGTTATTTTTGCGGACAGCCTGGCCATATGATGAGGGATTGTCCTAACAGGGGAGGTGATGGTATGGCTCAGCCGACTAGATCTGTGTCTGGTTCTTCCTCATCAGTTCGACCTCCAGCACGGGGATTTCAGAAGTCGACAGGTCGTGGTAGAGGTAGAGGTGCAGGGCCAAGTTCGAGTGGTGCTCAAAATCGAACATATGCTCTAGTAGGTCGACAGGATCTCGAGTCGTCTCCAGATGTTGTTACGGGTATATTATCTGTGTTTTCTTATGATGTATATGCGTTGATTGATCCGGGATCTACATTATCATATGTTACACCCTTTGTGGCTAATAAGTTTGGCATTGAACCTGAATTGATAAGTAAACCCCTTGCGGTATCTACTCCAATAGGAGATTCTGTGATTGCTAGAAGGGTATATAGAGGTTGCACTCTGATGATTTGTAGTCGTCAAACCTCGGCAGATTTATTTGAGTTAGAAATGGTTGATTTTGATGTGATACTGGGAATGGACTGGTTGGCCTCATGCTATGCAAATGTTGACTGTCGCATGAAGATGGTTAGGTTTCAATTTCCTGGTGAACCCGTCATTGAATGGAAGGGGAACATTGCTACATCGAAAGGTATGTTTATTTCCTAACTTAAGGCAAGGAAAATGATTTCAAAAGGTTACATTTATCATCTTGTTCGTGTTAGGGATGCTGAGGCGAAGCTTCCTACTCTACAATCTATCCCCGTGGTCAATGAATTTCCAGATGTTTTCCCAAATGAACTCCCAGGCCTTCCTCCAGAAAGGGAGATTGAGTTTAGCATTGATGTGTTGCCTGACACTCAACCGATCTCTATCCCTCCATATAGAATGGCCCCGGCAGAGCTGCGAGAGTTGAAGGCGCAGTTAAAGGACTTACTGGATAAGGGCTTCATTAGGCCTAGCACTTCACCTTGGGGTGCGCCAGTCCTATTCGTGCGGAAGAAAGATGGGTCATTACGGATGTGTATCGACTATCGGCAGTTGAATAAGTTTACTATAAAGAACAAGTATCCACTTCCAAGAATTGACGACCTGTTTGACCAACTCCAGGGTGCCAAGTATTTCTCCAAGATTGACTTACGTTCAGGGTATCATCAGGTGAGGGTTAAGGAGAAGGATATTCCAAAGACGGCCTTTCGGACAAGATATGGACACTTTGAGTTCTTGGTGATGTCGTTTGGGCTAACAAATGCCCCAACAGCTTTTATGGATGTGTTCGTGATTGTATTCATTGATGACATTCTGGTGTATTCTCGTTCGGAGGAGGAACATGCGAGCCACTTGCGGATAGTATTACAGATGCTTCAGGATCGTAAGTTATATGCTAAGCTCGCCAAATGTGAATTCCGGCTGAACTCAGTAGCATTCCTTGGCCATGTGATATCTGACGAGGGTATTAGTGTCGACACTCGGAAGATTGATGCAGTAAAGAATTGGCCGAGACCTACAACACCATCAGAAGTTCGTAGCTTCCTGGGGCTAGCAGGATATTATAGGCGGTTTGTAGAAGAGTTTTCCTCTATATCAGCACCATTGACTAAGTTAACACCGAAAGCTACCAAGTTCCAGTGGTCTAACACTTGTGAACGTAGTTTTCAGGAGCCGAAGGATCGATTGACATCCGCACCGGTGCTCACTCTCCCTGAAGGAACAGAAGGATATGTGGTATATTGTGATGCCTCAGGTATAGGTTTGGGGTGCGTGTTGATGCAGCATGGGAAGGCGATTTCATATGCATCAAGACAATTGAAGAAAAATGAAAAGAATTATCCAACCCATGATTTGGAATTGGCTGCAGTAATATATGCTTTGAAGATATGGCGGCACTACTTATACGGCGTCCATGTTGACATCTACACAGATCATAAGAGTCTACAATTCATCTTCAAGCAGAAAGAGTTGAATTTGAGGCAGCGTAGGTGGCTTGAATTACTGAAGGACTACGACGTCGAGATATTGTATCATCCCGGTAAAGCCAATGTTGTGGCAGATGCTCTCAGCCGTAAGTCAATAGGAAGCTTAGTACATATTGATGCAGGTAGATGGGGGTTGACTAAAGAGCTTCATCAGCTAGCCAATATGAGAATCAGATTGTTAGACTCTGATGACGGAAGTGTTACTGTACAGAATACATCAGAATCATCTTTGGTAGCAGAGGTAAAAGCACGGCAATATGAAGATCCTATCTTACTACGATTGAGAGAGAACATTTAGCAGTGTAAAATTACGGCTTTTGAGATCGGAGGAGATGGGGCACTGAGATACCAGGGCCGATTATGTAAGGCCCCGTAAAAATTTTGTGCATAAAACCTAGTAGCTGTGGTGTCATCGTCCGAATAATGTGTTAGGAATGCGTAGAAAAGTGTCAAAAATGTAGAGAATTAATTTTTCCGAAAAGTATCCAATATGCGGTCAAGAATGCGATCGCAAACCTGACATGCGGACCGCATTCTTGCCGCAAAACGTTCCAGAGAGTTTCCCAAAAATCGTGTCAAAAGTGCGGTCGATATGCGATCGCATGTCAAATCCGCGGTGCACTTTGCGACCGCAGAATCAACATGCGGTCCGCATAGTGACCGCATTTCTTAACAGAACCTGTGTAAAATTTGGGGCAATTCTGCGGTCACTATGCGGACCGCATGTTGATTCTGCGGTCGCATAGTGCACCGCATAATTGACCCCGGCCCTGATTTTTGTAACATTTTGACCCGATCTCTTCTTTAATATAACACACTTCTTCTTCATTTTATCATATCATCTTACCAAAATTAGAGAGAGAAGAGAGCGTTTTTAGAGAGAGAAATCTTTCATCTTCAAAGATTGTTCCAACCATCTTAATTCCAAGGGATCTTAGGGCAAGGATTCAACATCCCCAATCTTTTCAAGGTAAAAACCCTAACTATTTTCTTTGATTTTCAGTTTTAATTGGGTAAAGAGAGGTTTGCATATAATAGCTTTTAAAAATAGAATTTTTACACTCATGCATGATTATTGAACTTGATTTTTAGTAAAAAGAAGTGAGTAGAAGTAAGAGTCTTCAAGAACAAGGTTGGCAAGAGTAAGATAGCGTGGGTAAGCATAAAGTAGGAAGTTAACGGAAGAAAACTCATCACCAGGTATGTATGGCTAATTTTGATTCTTGTAAAATCGCCCAAATGTGTGCGAATTGTTTTGGCATGTATCAAATTAAGAAATTTTACGTAATTCTTTGATTTCCTTGTTGAGCATTTGATTGATGTTGAACTACGTGTGGTGTGGTATGAAATATGAATTGAAAGATAAAAAGGTAATCGAGATTGGTAAAGAATTGGGAACAACCTTTGTGATGGCATATTTGGCTTATTGTGGAAGGAATTTGAAACACCTTAATTGTGGTAAATTGCTGAACATGATTATGTGGGCATTTTTGATTTTGGAATACTTGTAGCTTGGTTTTGATATTGGCTTGAGAAGAAATTGAGAACATGAACCAATGTGTAAGTTGCTTATTTGAACTTGTTGAAAATTGTGTGTAGTACCTTATCTGCTGTTTGATGCTGTTTGAAATTGTCAACTGTAAGGCGGGGTCGTGTTGCGCGCCGCAACGTGGGGAAATAAGGTGTGGGTTGGGGTGATAAGGGTGGCCGAGGTAATAAGGGTGGTCGGGGCAATAAGGATGGAAAGCGATCGAAATCGCTATTGAAAAATTGATACAAAAATCAATAATGTGAAATTGTGAAAGGAAACAGCAGGAGAGTTTGCAACCTGTGGGGCACTGATTGCCCCTTTGTTTGACTACTTGTGCGTTACGTGATTGATTGGTTATTGTTAAATTGGTTGATCGTACAAAGTGCTTTGTGTGAGAATTATTTGAAATGAGGAAAATGTGGAAACATGGTTGGCTTGGCTTAATTAATTGTTGATGTAATTTAATGGCTTGAGTTTACTTGGGACAAAGTTTGTCCATACATACCAGTACAATTCAAGTGTACCGACGTCCCTTTTGCCGGGGGCGCTACATTCGTGTCATGATTGTAGGTGGATCAGTAGCAGGCACTTCAGCTCATCGGCAGTAGTATCCTTCTCCTTCCACCGCCCGTTTTGGTGAGCCCCTTTCTTCCTCGGGGCCTTGTGTGGTTCATGCCACTCGGTTTAGATTTCATTTTGGTTTTGTAAGGTATAGCCGGAGCCTTGTTACCGACAAGTATTGTATTTCCCTTTTTGTATCCTAGAGGCTCCATAGACATGTAAACCGTGGGATTGTGGCCTATGTATATGTATGGGGCGTTGTAAATATAAATTATGAACTTGTTAGTGAATCAATCACATGGTTATGTTTATGCATTATGAAATCAGTCATTATTGGGAAAATATTTGGTTAATGAGAAACAATCAACACAGGGTTAACGCGTGGGAATGAAGGGCACCCAGGTCCGCTTGACTGGGGCAACCCGGTCAGGCGCCGGTCATGTCCCTCGATTTGGGGCGTGACAAACTTGGTATCAAAGCTTAAGGTTTTAAAGTGTCCTAGGATGTCTCGGAGCCGTGTCTAGTAGTGCCCTTCTTATAGGTGTGTTGTCGACCACATCATATAAGTAGGGGGCTACACGGGCATTTAGGAATTTACCTACTTCTTTGTTAATCTATATCGTGCGGTAAAGTGCAATGTGGGGATATCTGTGTCTAATTCGCGCCTTGTTCCCAAATTTTCAGAATATGGCACCTAAGAAGAAGGCTAGACTCGGCCTTAGGGCCAATGCCGACCCAAGTGCAGCTGTTAATCATGTACCCGATGCCGTGGGAGAGAATGACCCACCGGTCCCGAATTTGCATGGCCCATCTGTTCAAAACCCAAGTGTCCCTATTCCAGCTGCGACAGAGGATGCCACCATTCCTCCTGCCAGTGTTCCTGACTCGGATACAGTTCCCGCTTCGGGCTCTAGTATCTCTAATGAAGATCTTAGGGGAGCCATTCATATGTTAACACAGTTAGTGGCCGCCCAGGCCCAGAGATCCCATGATGCCCCTGCATCCTCCAGCGGACAGGGAGATTCCTTTGGCTCCAGAGTCCATCAATTCTTGCGATTGGCCCCTCCGGAATTTTCAGGCACCGATCCAGAGGCTGACCCACAGGAATTCCTTGATGAGATATACAAGACCCTCAGAGTGATGAAGGCTACAGATATAGAGGGGGTAGAGTTGGCCTCTTACAGGCTGAAGGGAGCGGCACGTTCATGGTTCGAAATGTGGGAGGATTCCCGTGAGGAAGGGAGCCCTCCGGCCGGATGGGATGAGTTCGTGGATGCATTTATGGACCACTTCTTACCTGCTGAGGCAATGGCAGCCCGTGCCACTGAGTTCGAGGTTCTCAAACAGGGCGGTATGAGTGTTTGGGAGTATCACATGGAGTTCGTAAGGTTGTCCAAGTACGCTCCTCATTTAGTGTCGACCATGGATGCCCGGGTTCGACGGTTTGTTCAGGGCCTTAGCCCTTCGGTAGTGAATGAGGCCGCCACAGCAACTTTGCACTCAGATACGAACTATGGGAGGATTGTGGGGTTTGCTCAGGCCACAGAGGCCAGGAAATTGAAGATTCATGCAGAAAGAGAAAGTAGCAGTAGGGCCCAGTCAATGGGTCATTCAGGGAGATCACTTCCAGGGAAAGGGTCATCAGGGCCATCCCAGTCATATGCTCAGTCCTCCGCGAGTGCACCGCCATCCGTGAACAGTCATCAGCAGGGCAGCTACTCGAGACATGTTTCAGACAGCAGGAGGTCTCGTCAGTCTGGTCGTCCTGGGGTGAGATCCCAGTAGCAGGGGAGACCTACATGCCCCAAGTATGGGAGATTTCATACAGAGACTTGCTACCTTGACCTTCCAGTGTGCTTCGGGTGCGGGGTGAGAGGTCACATTCAATGAGACTGTCGTGCACCCCGTCAGGGTATAAGTAGGGGATCTGCTCAGTCATCCGGTTCTTCAGCTGCTACATCATCAGCGCGTACTCCAGCATCAGCAGGGCGTGGTGCAGCTAGGGGTGGAGCTCAGGGTAGGGGTGGACCTAGCCGATTCTATGCATTGAGTGGCCGCCAAAATGCCGAGGCTTCTCCAGATGTTGTTACAGGTATCATGTCTGTTCAGGCTATTGATTGCTATGCCCTTATTGATCCAGGGTCCTCTTTGTCTTATGTTACTCCATTCATTGCTTCAAGTTTTGGGATAGTACCCGAACAGCTTCATGAGCCGTTCTCTGTGTCGACTCCTATTGGTGATTCTATTACGGCCTCACGAGTCTATAGGAATTGTGTTGTTACGGTGGGTGGTCGTGATACCACAGCCGACCTTATTGAGCTTGGGATGGTAGATTTTGATGTAATTATGGGGATGGATTGGCTCTATTCGTGTTTTGCCAAACTTGACTGTCGAACGAGAGTTATGAGGCTCGAGTTCCCTAACGAGCCAGTTATTGAATGGAGAGGAAATGGTGTAGTGCCAAGGGGTAGGTTTATTTCCTACCTTAAGGCTTCGAAGATGATTAAGAAGGGGTGTATCTATCATTTGGTTCGGGTAACGGACACCACCTCAGAGGTGCCTACCCTCGAGTCCGTGCCAATTGTGAATGAATTTCCTGAAGTGTTTCCGGATGAGCTTCCAGGCATTCCGCCGGATAGGGAGATTGATTTTGGGATCGATGTATTGCCAGATACTCAGCCAATATCCATTCCACCATACAGAATGGCGCCAGCAGAGTTAAGGGAGTTAAAGGAGCAACTGAGGGATTTATTAGAGAAAGGGTTCATACGACCGAGTGTGTCACCGTGGGGTGCTCCGGTTCTCTTTGTCAGAAAGAAGGATGGGTCACTTCGAATGTGTAATGATTATCGGCGACTCAACAAAGTCACCATCAAGAATAAATATCCTTTGCCTCGAGTGGATGATCTGTTTGACCAATTGCAGGGAGCGAAGTTCTTCTCAAAGATTGATTTACGGTCCGGGTACCACCAGTTAAAAATCAGGGAGCAGGATATTCCTAAGACCGCCTTCAGAACTCGTTATGGTCACTTCGAGTTTTTGGTCATGTCTTTTGGGCTAACCAATGCCCCAGCAGCTTTCATGGACCTTATGAATCGGGTTTTCAAGCCATTCCTAGATTCCTTTGTGATTGTATTCATTGATGACATCCTCATCTACTCTCGGAGTAGAGAAGATCATGTCGTTCACCTCAGAGCAGCATTGCAGACCCTTCTTCAACATCAATTGTATGCCAAGTTCTCAAAATGTGAGTTTTGGTTGGAGTCCGTAGCTTTTCTAGGGCATGTTATTTCCAGTGAGGGAATTATGGTGGATCCTCAGAAGATTGCGGCAGTGAAAGATTGGCCTAGACCCACGACCCCAACAGAGATTCGTAGCTTCTTGGGTTTGGCAGGGTACTATCGGAGGTTTGTAGAGGGATTCTCGACCCTCGCTTCCCCATTGACAAAACTGACGCAGAAGGCAGTGAAGTTCCAGTGGTCCGATGCTTGTGAGAAAAGTTTCCAAGAATTGAAGTCAAGATTGACCTCGGCACCAGTATTGGCCTTGCCAGAAGGCACAGAGGGATTTGTGGTTTATTGTGATGCCTCCGGGGTTGGTTTGGGATGTGTATTGATGCAGCACGGGAAAGTCATATCTTACGCTTCCAGGCAACTCAAGAACCATGAGAAGAATTATCCGACGCATGATTTGGAACTTGCAGCTGTTGTGTTTGCCTTGAAAATATGGCGACACTATCTTTATGGGGTTCATGTAGATGTGTTTTCGGACCACAAGAGCCTCCAGTATTTGTTCAAGCAGAAAGAGCTGAATCTGAGACAGCGGCGGTGGTTAGAACTACTCAAGGACTATGATATGGACATATTGTACCATCCAGGGAAGGCAAATGTGGTAGCCGACGCTCTTAGTCGGAAATCCATGGGTAGTTTGGCTCATTTGGGTGTGGATCAGAGACCCCTGGCTCGAGAGGTCTACCAATTAGCCAGCTTGGGGGTTCGTATTTCGGCGTCAGGCGAGGGGGATATCTTGGTGCATAATGGAGCAGAATCATCATTGGTCGCGGAAATCAAGGAAAAACAGTTCATGGATCCAGCATTGGTTCGGGTGAAGGAAGCAGTCATGAATGACAAGACCTCAGCATTTGTACTCAGCATCGAAGATGGTGTATTGCGGTGTCAAGATAGGCTATGTGTTCCGGATGTGGACGAGCTTCGGGAAAGAGTGATGGCAGAGGCTCATACTTCCGGGTATTCTGTGCACCCTGGTTCAACGAAAATGTATCACGATCTCAAGGAGATTTATTGGTGGAACGGTATGAAAAGGGATGTGGCAGGCTTTGTAGCTAAATGTCCGAACCGTCAACAAGTGAAGGCCGAGCATCAACGGCCCGGTGGATTAACTCAGCTTATAGAAATACCAAGGTGGAAGTGGGAGATGATCAATATGGATTTCGTGGTGGGGTTACCTCGCACTCAGCGTAAGTTCGATTCAATATGGGTGATAGTAGATCGACTCACCAAATCAGCTCACTTCCTGCCTGTCAAGTCCACTGATACTGCAGAGCAATATGCAAGATTGTACATCAAGGAGATAGTAAGGCTTCATGGCACTCCACTTTCTATCATCTCGGATCGCGGGGCTCAGTTCATAGCTAACTTTTGGAAGAAGTTTCAGCAAGGTTTGGGAACTCAGGTGAATCTCAGCACAGCTTTCCATCCACAGACCGATGGACAGGCCGAGCGGACCATTCAGACGCTCGAAGATATGTTGCGGGCTTGTGTCTTAGATTTTAAAGGTAATTGGGATGAACACTTGCCACTGATAGAATTTGCTTACAATAACAGCTATCATGCTAGCATTCAGATGGCCCCATTTGAGGCATTGTACGGGAGAAGATGTAGATCGCCAATCGGGTGGTTTGAGGTAGGTGAAGCGGAATTGCTAGGGCCGGATATGGTGTACGAAGCTATGGAAAAGGTCAAGGTTATTCAGGAGAGAATGAAAACAGCACAGAGTCGTCAAAAGTCCTATGCGGACGTTCGTCGAAGGGATTTGGAGTTTCAAGTCGATGATTGGGTGTTCTTGAGGGTATCTCCCATGAAGGGAGTCATGCGATTCGGAAAGAAAGGGAAATGGAGTCCTAGGTATGTCGGACCATATCGGATCGTTCAAAGGATTGGTCAAGTTGCTTATAGGCTAGAGTTGCCTCCCGAGATGTCATCAGTGCACCCGGTATTCCACGTGTCCATGTTGAAGAAAGTGATTGGAGATCCATCCACCATCATGCCAGTCGAGGCTATAGAGGTTAATGAAGATTTGTCATATGAAGAAGTTCCAGTTGCCATTCTTGATAGGCAAGTCCGTAAATTGAGAAATAAGGAAGTTGCCTCTGTTAAAGTATTGTGGCGAAGTCAACAAGTTGAGGAGGCCACATGGGAAGCAGAAAAAGAGATGAAGGAAAAGTACCCCCATTTGTTCGATCAAGCCTAGAAGAAATTAGTTGACCCTCCTACTCCTAGTAACCCGTCATCTTGCCTAAGTTGTTTCCCTCTTAGTATTAGTAAAGTCTCCTTCATTTTGTAATGAGTTAAATGTGTTGTTACCTTGGGTCACTTGAACCGTTCTTGACAAATGAAAGCCTTATAAAGATTTACGTGTTTAATAAACAACTAATAGTAAGTGTAGATTGGTAATGGTTTGTTAAGTGTACATGGTGTGTTAAAATGGTTAAATAAGGTAAGAATTCATTGAAGTGACTAGGTTATGTGCAATTGTAACAATGTGATAGAATATGTGCATTCGTTGAGGTAAGAAAGTGTATACCAGTTGTGAAAAGTGTTGTAGTTGTATATTGTTGTTTGGTAATGTGTTTCGGGGGCCCTCTGACAGGTGGATATGTCCATAATACAAAGGAAACTCTGGCGAAATTTTTCTAAAATATAAGAGTTAGTCAAATTTTTGATGGTTGCATATCATGTCTTTCAAAACCAACTCATTTATTTCAAAAATCCTCATTCGAGGACGAATGATCTTAAGGGGGGGAGGATGTAAGGCCCCGTAAAATTTTTGTGCATAAAACCTAGTAGCTGTGGTGTCATGGTCCGAATAATGTGTTAGGAATGCGTAGAAAAGTTTCAAAAATGTAGAGAATTAATTTTTCCGAAAAGTATCCAATATGCGGTCAAGAATGCGATCGCAAACCCTGACATGCGGACCGCATTCTTGCCGCAAAACGTTCTAGAGAGTTTCCCAAAAATCGTGTCAAAAGTGCGGTCGATATGCGATCGCATGTCAAATCTGCGGTGCACTTTGCGACCACATAATCAACATGTGGACCGCATTCTGGCCGCATTCTTTAACAGAACCTGTGTAAAATTTGGGGCAATTCTGTGGTCACTATGCGGACCGCATGTTGATTCTGCGGTCGCATAGTGCACCGCATAATTGACCCCGGCCCACATTTTTGTAACATTTTGACCCGATCTCTTCTTTAATATAACACACTTCTTCTTCATTTTATCATATCATCTTACCAAAATTAGAGAGAGAAGAGAGGGTTTTTAGAGAGAGAAATCTTTCATCTTCAAAGATTGTTCCAACCATCTTAATTCCAAGGGATCTTAGGGCAAGGATTCAACATCCCCAATCTTTTCAAGGTAAAAACCCTAACTATTTTCTTTGATTTTCAGTTTTAATTGGGTAAAGAGAGGTTTGCATATAATAGCTTTTAAAAATAGAATTTTTACACTCATGCATGATTATTGAACTTGATTTTTAGTAAAAAGAAGTGAGTAGAAGTAAGAGTCTTCAAGAACAAGGTTGGCAAGAGTAAGATAGCGTGGGTAAGCATAAAGTAGGAAGTTAACGGAAGAAAACTCATCACGAGGTATGTATGGCTAATTTTGATTCTTGTAAAATCGCCCAAATGTGTGCGAATTGTTTTGGCATGTGTCAAATTGAGAAATTTTACGTAATTCTTTGATTTCCTTGTTGAGCATTTGATTGATGTTGAACTACGTGTGGTGTGGTATGAAATATGAATTGAAAGATAAAAAGGTAATCGAGATTGGTAAAGAATTGGGAACAACCATTGTGATGGCATATTTGGCTTATTGTGGACGGAATTTGAAACACCTTAATTGTGGTAAATTGTTGAACATGATTATGTGGGCATTTTCGATTTTGGAATACTTGTAGCTTGGTTTTGATATTGGCTTGAGAAGAAATTGAGAACATGAACCAATGTGTAAGTTGCTTATTTGAACTTGTTGAAAATTGTGTGTAGTACCTTATCTGCTGTTTGAAATTGTTGTGTTTTCAACTGTAAGGCGGGGTCGTGTTGCGCGCCGCAACGTGGGGAAATAAGGTGTGGGTTGGGGTGATAAGGGTGGCCGAGGTAATAAGGGTGGTCATGGGCAATAAGGATGGAAAGCGATCGAAATCGCTATTGAAAATTGATACAAAAATCAATAATGTGAAATTGTGAAAGGAGACAGCAGGAGAGTTTGCAACCTGTGGGGCACTGATTGCCCCTTTGTTTGACTACTTGTGCTTTACGTGATTGATTGGTTATTGTTAAATTGGTTGATCGTACAAAGTGCTTTGTGTGAGAATTATTTGAAATGAGGAAAATGTGGAAACATGGTTGGCCGGCTTAATTAATTGTTGATGTAATTTAATGGCTTGAGTTTACTTGGGACAAAGTTTGTCCATACATACCAGTACAATTCAAGTGTACTGACGTCCCTTTTGCCGGGGGCGCTACATTCGTGTCATGATTGTAGGTGGATCAGTAGCAGGCACTTCAGCTCATCGGCGGTAGTATCCTTCTCCTTCCACTGCCCGTTTTGGTGAGCCCCTTTCTTCCTCGGGGCCTTGTGTGGTTCATGCCACTCGGTTTAGATTTCATTTTGGTTTTGTAAGGTATAGCCGGAGCCTTGTTACCGGCAAGTATTGTATTTCCCTTTTTGTATCCTAGAGGCTCCATAGACATGTAAACCGTGGGATTGTGGCCTATGTATATGTATGGGGCGTTGTAAATATAAATTATGAACTTGTTAGTGAATCAATCACATGGTTATGTTTATGCATTATGAAATCAGTCATTATTGGTAAAATATTTGGTTAATGAGAAACAATCAACACAGGGTTAACGCGTGGGAATGAAGGGCACCCAGGTCCGCTTGACTGGGGCAACCCGGTCAGGCGCCGGTCAGGGCACTGAGATACCAGGGCCGATTGTGTGTGTTGAATGTAGCAGGGTTGCGAGAAAAGATTATGAATGAAATTCATCAATCCCGATATTCTATCCATCCCGGCTCAACAAAGATGTATCATGATGTCAAGGAGCAGTATTGGTGGGATAACATGAAAAAGTCTATTGCATAATTTGTAGCCCAGTGTCCCAATTATTGTGCAACCACTGATCAGTTGGGTTTTACCGAGCTCCACGTGGCCGGGTACGATTCTACCGAGCCTTATAATGGCCGGGTATGTTTTTACCGAGCCTATTACGGCCGGGTACGATATGATGATGATGATGCCCACAGAGGTGTATGTTTTAAAGATTATGTATTTATACATATGTATCATGTATTTCATGTTAGTAGCCCTCAGAGGTACTCAGATGTTACAGGTTGTATATTCTCTATCCCTGCTCACATTGTTGTTCATATTTATGGTTCTCTGCCTTACATACTCAGTACTTTATTCGTACCGACGTCCTTTTATTTGTGGACGCTGCATGTCGTGCTGCAGGTCCTGATAGACAGGCAGGTGTAGCTCCCCCATCACAGTAGGTTGTCCAGTTCAGCGGTGATTGGCGAGATCCCTTCTCCGGACTTGCCTTGGTCATGGTATGCATTTTTGTTATAGACATTATGGGTATGTCGGGGCCCTGTTCCGGCTATGTTGCAGTACTTATGTTCCTTTAGAGGCTCATAGACAAGTGTCGACTCATGTATAGTTTGGTATGCCTTGTCGGCTGGTTTTTGTTGTATAGTCTTTCATTTTAGCGTGGTAGCTTGTACCATATGTATATAGTTTCTTGATTGTCCGGTCATCCCATGTTATGTAGGTTCATGCAATCATATTTTATTGTTGGTTGTTCATGATCCATGTCTACCATTTATATTGGTCTCGTCAGCCTAAAAGATAATAAAGAAGGTTAGATAAAATGTACGTTGGTGCTCGGCAAGTATGGTCGGGTGCTAGTCATGGTCCTCCGGTTTGGGTCGTGACAGAACCAGTTCAAGCGAGGTCGAACTGCACTACTTTGATTGCGAAGGCACTTGGGTAGAGTCCTAGTTTGAGCTAGGTCAAACTGCACTGTTTTGATGACGAAGGCATTTAGCCCGTGTCCTGGTTCGAGAAAGGTCGAACTACATTGTTTTGATAGCGAAGGCACTTAGCTTGAGTCCTAGTTCAAGTCAGGTTGAACTATACTGTTTTGATGGTGAAGGCACTTAGATTGAGTGCCGTTTTGAGCAAGGTTGAACTGCACTGTTTTAATGACGAAGGCACTGAGCCTGAGTCACAGTTTTATCGAGGTCTCACTACATTATTTTGACGACGAAGGCACTTAGCCTGAGTCGCAGTTTGATCAAGGTCGAACTGTACTATTTTAATGGTGAAGGCACTTAGCATGGATTGCTATTAGAGCGAGATCACACTCTAGTGTAATTATGGCAAAGGCACTTAGCCTGACTCCCAGTTCGAGCAAGATCAAGCTGCACAATTTTGATAGCGAATGTCTTTATCCTATGTCCCAGTTTGAGAGGGGTGAAATGATAGCGTAGGAACTTTGCCTAATTTCCAGTTCGAGCGAGGTCAAACTGTACTATTTCCATGGCAAAGGCACTTAGCTTCAGTCCAAGTTCAAGCGAGGTCGAACTGCACTATTTAGATGGCAAAGGCACTTAGCTTGAGTCCTAGTTCAAGCAACGTTGCACTGTAGTGTTTTGATGGCAAAGGCACTTATATTGAGTCCCATTTTGAGCAAGGTTGAACTGCACTGTTATTATGGTGAAGGCACTAAGCTTGAGTCCCAAATTGAGCGAGGTGAATCTGCAATATTTTTATGGTGAAGCCACTTACCCTGAGTCGCAATTCGAGCTAGGTCAGACTGCACTATTTTGATGGTAAAGACACTTAGCCTGAGTCCCGGTGCGAGCGAGGTCAAACTACACTATTTTGCTGGAGAAGGAACTTAGCTTGAGTCCTAGTTCAAGCACGGTTGAACTGTGTTGTTTTGATGGGGAAGGAACTTAGCCTGAGTCCCACTTTGAGTGAGGTCGAACACCACTATTTTGATTGCGATGGCACTTAGCTTGAGTCCTAGTTCATTCAAGTTCGAACTACACTGTTTTGATGGTGAACACATTTAGCCCGAGTCCCGATTGAGCAAGGTCAAAGTGCACTGTTATGATGGCAAAGGCACTTAGCTTGATTCCCAGTTCGAGCGAGATCGAACTACACAATTTTGATGGCGAAGGCACCTAGCCTGAGTCCAAGTTCGAGCGAGATCGATCTGCATAATTTTGACGATGAAGGAACTTAGCCTGAGTCAAAGATTGAAAGAGGTCGAAATGCACTATTTTGATGTCGTAGGCACTTAGCCTAATTACCAGTTCAAGCGAGGTCGAACTGCACTATTTTGATTGTGAAGGCACTTAGGTAGAGTCCTAGTTTGAGCTAGGTCAAACTGCAATGTTTTGATGATGAAGGCATTTAGGCCGTATCCCGGTTCGAGAAAGGTCGAACTACATTGTTTTGATAGCGAAGGAACTTAGCGTGAGTCCTAGTTCAAGTTAGGTTGAACTATACTGTTTTGATGGTGAAGGCACTTAGATTGAGTCCCATTTTGAGCAAGGTTGAACTACACTGTTATTATGGTGAAGGCACTAAGCTTGAGTCCCAATTTGAGCGAGGTCAAACTGCACTATTTTTATGGTGGAGCCACTTACCCTGAGTCGCAATTCGAGCGAGGTTGGACTGCACTATTTTGATGGTAAAGACACTTAGCCTGAGTCCCGGTGCGAGCGAGGTCAAACTACACTATTTTGCTGGAGAAGGCACTTAGCTTGAGTCCTAGT
Organism: Nicotiana noctiflora; assembly: GCA_032618575.1. Lineage (NCBI taxonomy): Eukaryota > Viridiplantae > Streptophyta > Magnoliopsida > Solanales > Solanaceae > Nicotiana > Nicotiana noctiflora. Next base: position 54,062 of record JASVEL010006383.1, read on the forward strand.
TCAAGCATGGTTGAACTGCGTTGTTTTGATGGGGAAGGAACTTAGCCTGAGTCCCACTTTGAGCGAGGTCAAACACCAATATTTTGATTGCGATGGCACTTAGCTTGAGTCCTAGTTCAAGCAAGGTCGAACGACGCTATTTTGATGGCGAACACACTTAGCCCGAGTCCCGATTAAGCGAGGTCGAAGTGCACTATTATGATTGAAAAGGCACTTAGCATGAGTCCCAGTTCTAGCGAGATCGAACTACACAATTTAGATGGCGAAGGCACCTAGCCTGAGTCCCAGTTCGAGCGAGATCGAACTGCATAATTTTGACGATGAAGGAACTTAGCCTGAGTCTGAGTTTGAAGAGGTCCAAATACACTATTTTGATGTCGTAGGCATTTAGCTTAATTCCCAGTTCAAGCGAGGTCGAACTGCACTATTTTGATTGCGAAGGCACTTAGGTAGAGTCCTAGTTTGAGCTAGGTCAAACTGCACTGTTTTGATGGCGAAGGCATTTAGCTTGAGCCCCGGTTCGAGCAAGGTCAAACTATACTATTTTGATGGCGAAGGCACTAAGCCTGAGCCCCATTTAGAGCAAGGTCAAGCTGCACTATTTTGATTCTGAAGTCGCTTAGCCTGAGTCCCAGTTCGAGCGAGGTTGAATTGCACTGTTCCGATGGTGAAGGAACTTAGCTTGAGTCCTAGCTCAAGCGAGGTCGAACTATACTATTTTGATGGGGAAAGCACTTAGCCTGAGTCCCGGTTCGAGCAAGGTTGAACTACACCATTTTGACGGCGAAGGCACTTAGCGTGTCCCAGTTTGAGCAAGGGTGAAGTGCACTATTTTGATGGTGAAGGCAGTTAGCCTAAGTTTCGATTCGAGCAAGGTCGAACTACGGTTTTTTGATGGCGAAGGCACTTAGCCTGAGTCCCAGTTCAAGCAAGGTCAAACAACACTGTTTTAATGGCGAAGACACTTAGCTCGAGTCCTAGTTCAACGAGGTCGAACTGCACTATTTTGATGGTGAAGGCACTTAGCCTGAGTCCCGGTTCGAGAGAGGTCAAACTGCACCATTTTTATGGCGAAGGCACTTAGCTTGAGTCCCCGTTCGAGCAATTTCCAACTACACTATTTTGATGGTGAAGGCACTTGGCCTGAGTCCCAATTCACGCAAGGTCGAAATGCACTATTTTGATGGTGAAGGCACTTAGAGTCCCATTTCGAGCGAGGTCAAACTATAATGTTTTGATGGTGAAGGCACTTAGCTTGAGTTATAATTCAAGTAAGGTCAAACTACACTATTTTGAATGCGAAGGAACTTAGCCTGAGTCTCAGTTCGAACGAGGTCAAACTCCACTATTTTGATGGTGAAGGAACTTAGCATGTGTCCCGGTTCGAGCGAGGTCCAACTACAATATTTTCACAGCGAAGGCACTTAGCGTGAGTCCTAGTTCAAGCAAGGTTGAACTGCACTATTTTGATGGCGAAGGCACTTAGCCTAAGTCTAGATTCGAGCGAGCTCGAACTAAGCTGTTTTGATGGCGAAGGCCCTTATCTTGAGTCCGAGTTCAAGAGAGGTCGAACAATACTATTTTAATGGCAAAGGTACTTAGCCTAAGTCTCAGTTCGAGCAAGGTCGAACTACACTATTTTCATGGTGAAGGCACTTAGCCTAAGTCCAAGTTCGAGCAAGGTCAAACTGTACTATTTTGATGCAAAGGCACTTAGACTGAGTCGTATTATGAGCGAGATCGAACTACTCAATTCTGATGGCGAAGACACTTTTCCTGATTCCCAGTTCGAGAGAGGTCAAAATGTACTATTTTGATGGCGTAGGCACATGGCCTGATTCCAAAATCGAGCAAGGTCAAACTGCATTATTTTGATGGAAAAGGCACTTAGCTTGAGTCCCAGTTCGAGCAAGGTCGAACTGCACCATTTTGATAGCGAAGGCACTTAGCCTTATTCCCAGTTCGATCGAGGTCCAACTGCACTATTTTGATGGCAAAGGCACTAAGCCGGACTCCCTATTCGAGCGAGCTCAAACTACACTATTTTGATTATGAAGGTACTTAGCCTGAGTCTCAGTTCGAGCGAGGTCGGACTACACTATTTTGATAGCGATGGCACTTAGCTTGAGTCCTTGTTCAAGCGAGGTCAAACTATACTTTTTTGATGGTGAAGACACTTAGATTGAGTCCCATTTTGAGCAAGGTCGAACTGCACTGTTTTGATGGCAAAGGCACTTAGCATAAGTCCCAGTTAGAGCGAGGTAAAACTACATTATCTTGATAGCGAACGCACTAAGCCTGAGTCATATTTCAAGCAAGGTCGAACTGCACTATTTTGATGGTGAAGGCACATAGCCTACGTCCCGATTTGAGTGAGGTCGAACTACACTATTTATATTGTGAAGGAACTTAGCTTGAGTCCTAGTTCAAGCATGGTCAGAGTGCATTGTTTTGATAGCGAAGGCACTTAGCCTGAGATGCGTTTTGAGCGAGGTCAAACTCCACTATTTTGAAATCAAAGTCAGTTAGCCCGACTCACAGTTCGAGCGAGTCAAATTGCACAATTTTGATGGTGAAGGCACTTAGCCTAATTCCCAGTTCGAGAGAGGTCAAAATGCACTATTTTGATGGTGTAGGCATTTCACCTGATTCCTAGTCCGAGCGAGGCTGAACTGCACTATTTTGATGGCAAAGGCACTTAGCTTCAGTCCTAGTTCAAGAGAGGTCGAACTGCACTATTTTGATTGCGAAGGCACTTAGCTTGAGTCCCGGATAGAGCAAGGTGGAACTACACCATTTTGATGGCGAAGGCACTTAGTCTGAATCCCAGTTCGAGCAAGATTGAAGTGCACTATTTTGATGGCGAATTCACCTAGCCTATGTCTTGATTCAATCGAGGTCGAACTATGTTGTTTTTATGGCAAAGGCACTTAGATTGAGTCGCAGTCCGTGTAAGGTCGAACAACATTTTTTTGATGGCAAAGGCACTTAGCATGAGTCCACGTTCGAGCAAGGTCATACTACACTATTTTTATGGCAAAGGTACTTAGACTAAGTCTATGTTCAAGCGAGATCGAACTACACAATTTTGATGGCGAATGACCTTATCCTGAGTCCTAGTTCGAGATTGGTCAATGTGCAGTATTTTGATGGCATAGGCACTTAGCCTGATTCTAAGTTTGATTGATGTCGAACTACATTATTTTGATGGCAAAGGCATTTAGCTTGAGTCCTAGTTCCAACAAGGTCAAACTGCACTATTTTGATTGCGAAGGCACTTAGCTAGAGTCCCAGTTAGAGCGAGGTCAAACTGCAATGTTTTGATGGCTAAGGCACCTACCTTGTGTCTCGGTTCGAGCAAGGTCGAACTGCACTATTTTTATGGCGAAGATACTTCGCCTAAGTCCCAATTCGAGTAGGGTCAAACTGCACTATTTTGATGGCAAAGGCACTTAGCCTAAGTCCCAGTTTGAGCGAGGTCATACTACACTATTTTAATGGTAAAGGCACTTAGCATGAGTCTTCGTTCGAGTGAGGTTGATCTACACTTTTTTGGTGGAGAAGTCAATTTGCTTGAGTCTTAGTTCAAGTTAGGTAGAATTCTACTATATTGATGGCAAAGGTACTTAGCTTGAGTCTTGTTTTGAGCAAGGTCAAACTGCACTATTTTGATGGCAAAGGCACTTAGCATGAGTCCCAGTTTGAGGGAGGTCAAACTATAGTATTTTGATGGTGAAGGAACTTAGCCTGGGTCTCGGTATGAGCAAGGTCGAACTGCACTATTTTGATAGCGAAGGCACATAGTTTGAGTCCCTGTTCGAGCGAGATCGAACTGCACAATTTTGATGGTTATGGAGCTTAGCCTGAGTCCCAGTTTGAGAGAGGTCAAAATGCATTTTTTTAATGGCATAGAAACTTAGCCTGAGTCCCAATTCCAGCGAGGTCAAACTGCACTATTTTGGTAGCGAAGGCAATTAGCTAGAGTCCCAGTTCGAGCAAGGTCAAACTGCACTGTTTTGATGCCAAAGGCACTTGGCTTGAGTCCCGGTCGAGCGAGGTCGAACTATAGTGTTTTAATAGCAAAGGCACTTATCTTGAGTCCTTGTTCAAGCGAGATCAAACTGCACTGTTTTGATGGCGAAGGCACTTAGCTTGAGTACCGGTTTGAGCGAGGCCGAACAACACTATTTTGACGGCGAATGCACTTAGCCTGAGTCCAAGTTTGAGCGAGATCGAACTGCACAATTTTGATGGCAACGGTGCTTAGCCTAAGTCCCAGTTAGTGAGAGGTCAAAATGCACTATATTGATGGTGTTGGCACTTAGCCTAAGTCCAAGTGCCAGTGAGGTTGAACTGCATTATTTTTATGGTGAAGGCACTTAGCTAGAGTCCCAATTAGAGCGATATCAAACTGCACTATTTTGATGGCGAAGGCACATTGCTTGAGTCCCACTTTGAGCAAGATCGAATTGCACTGTTTTGATGGTGAAGGCCCTTAGCAGGAGTCCCGGTTTGAGTGAGGTCAAACTGCACTATTTTGATGGTGAAGGAACTTATCCTGAGTCCCGGTTCGAGCAAGATCAAACTGCACAATTTTTATGGTGAAGGCGCTTAGCCTGAGTCCTAGTTCGAGAGAGGTCGAAATGCACTATTTCCAATGGCGTAGGCTCTTAGCCTGATTCCCAGTTTGAGCAAGGTCGAACTGCACTATTTTGATGGCGAAGACACTTAGCTTCAGTCCAAGTTCAAGCGAGGTCGAACTGCACTATTTAGATGGCAAAGGCACTTAGCTTGAGTCCTAGTTCAAGCAACGTTGCACTGTAGTGTTTTGATGGCGAAGGCACTTAGATTGAGTCCCATTTTGAGCAAGGTTGAACTACACTGTTATTATGGTGAAGGCACTAAGCTTGTGTCCCAATTTGAGCGAGGTCATACTGCACTATTTTTATGGTGGAGCCACTTACCCTGAGTCGCAATTCGAGCGAGGTCGGACTGCACTATTTTGATGGTAAAGACACTTAGCCTGAGTCCCGGTGCGAGCGAGGTCAAACTACACTATTTTGCTGGAGAAGGCACTTAGCTTGAGTCCTAGTTCAAGCATGGTTGAACTGCGTTGTTTTGATGGGGAAGGAACTTAGCCTGAGTCCCACTTTGAGCGGGGTCAAACACCAATATTTTGATTGCGATGGCACTTAGCTTGAGTCCTAGTTCAAGCAAGGTCGACCTATATTGTTTTGATGGCGAACACACTTAGCCCGAGTCCCAATTGAGCGAGGTCGAAGTGCACTATTATGATGGAAAAGGCACTTAGCCTGAGTCCCAGTTCTAGCGAGATCGAACTACACAATTTAGATGGCGAAGGCACCTAGCCTGAGTCCCAGTTCAAGCGAGATCGAACTGCATACTTTTGATGATGAAGGAACTTAGCCTGAGTCTGAGTTTGAAGAGGTCCAAATGCACTATTTTGATGTCGTAGGCATTTAGCATAATTCCCAGTTCAAGCGAGGTCGAACTGCACTATTTTGATTGCGAAGGCACTTAGGTAGAGTCCTAGTTTGAGCTAGGTCAAACTGCACTGTTTTGATGGCGAAGGCATTTAGCTTGAGCCCCGGTTCGAGCAAGGTCAAACTATACTATTTTGATGGCGAAGGCACTAATCCTGAGCCCCATTTAGAGCAAGGTGAAGCTGCACTATTTTGATTCTGAAGGCACTTAGCCTGAGTCCCAGTTCGAGCGAGGTTGAATTGCACTGTTTCGATGGTGAAGGAACTTAGCTTCAGTCCTAGCTTAATCGATGTCGAACTATACTATTTTTATTGGGAAAGCACTTAGCCTGAGTCCCGGTTCAAGCAAGGTTGAACTGCACCATTTTGACGGCGAAGGCACTTAGCGTGAGTCCCAGTTTGAGCAAGGGTGAAGTGCACTATTTTGATGGTGAAGGCAGTTAGCCTAAGTTCCGATTCGAGCAAGGTCGAACTACGGTTTTTTGATGGCGAAGGCACTTAGCCTGAGTCCCAGTTCAAGCAAGGTCGAACAACACTGTTTTAATGGCGAAGACACTTAGCTCGAGTCCTAGCTCAAGCGAGGTCGAACTGCACTATTTTGATGGTGAAGGCACTTTGCCTGAGTCCCGGTTCGAGAGAGGTCAAACTGCACCATTTTTATGGCGAAGGCACTTAGCCTGAGTCCCCGTTCGAGCAATTTCCAACTGCACTATTTTGATGGTGAAGGCACTTAGCCTGAGTCCCAATTCACGCAAGGTCGAAATGCACTATTTTGATGGTGAAGGCACTTAGAGTCCCATTTCGAGCGAGGTCAAACTATAATGTTTTGATGGTGAAGGCACTTAGCTTGAGTTATAATTCAAGTAAGGTCAAACTACACTATTTTGAATGTGAAGGAACTTAGCCTGAGTCTCAGTTCGAACGAGGTCAAACTCCACTATTTTGATGGTGAAGGAACTTAGCATGTGTCCCGGTTCGAGCGAGGTCCAACTACAATATTTTCATAGCGAAGGCACTTAGCGTGAGTCCTAGTTCAAGCAAGTTTGAACTGCACTATTTTGATGGCGAAGGCACTTAGCCTAAGTCTAGATTCGAGCGAGCTCGAACTAAGCTGTTTTGATGGCGAAGGCCCTTATCTTGAGTCCGAGTTCAAGAGAGGTCGAACAATACTATTTTAATGGCAAAGGTACTTAGCCTGAGTCTCAGTTCGAGCAAGGTCAAACTACACTATTTTGATGGTGAAGGCACTTAGCCTAAGTCCAAGTTCGAGCAAGGTCAAACTGCACTATTTTGATGCAAAGGCACTTAGACTGAGTCGTATTATGAGCGAGATCGAACTACTCAATTCTGATGGCAAAGACACTTTTCCTGATTCCCAGTTCGAGAGAGGTCAAAATGTACTATTTTGATGGCGTAGGCACATGTCCTGATTCCAAAATTGAGCAAGGTCAAACTGCATTATTTTGATGGAAAAGGCACTTAGCTTGAGTCCCAGTTCGAGCAAGGTCGAACTGCACCATTTTGATGGCGAAGGCACTTAGCCTGATTCCCAGTTCGATCGAGGTCCAACTGCACTATTTTGATGGCGAAGGCACTAAGCCGGACTCCCTGTTCGAGCGAGTTCAAACAACACTATATTGATTATGAAGGTACTTAGCCTGAGTCTCAGTTCGAGCGAGGTCGGACTACACTATTTTGATAGCGATGGCACTTAGCTTGAGTCCTTGTTCAAGCGATGTCAAACTATACTTTTTTTATGGTGAAGACACTTAGATTGAGTCCCATTTTGAGCAAGGTCGAACTGCACTGTTTTGATGGCAAAGGCACTTAGCATAAGTCCCAGTTAGAGCGAGGTAAAACTACATTATCTTGATGGTGAACACACTAAGCCTGAGTCATATTTCAAGCAAGGTCGAACTGCACTATTTTGATGGTGAAGGCACATAGCCTACGTCCCGATTTGATTGAGGTCGAACTACACTATTTATATTGTGAAGGAACTTAGCTTGAGTCCTAGTTCAAGCATGGTCAGAGTGCATTGTTTTGATAGCGAAGTCACTTAGCCTGAGATGCGTTTTGAGCGAGGTCAAACTCCACTATTTTGAAATCAAAGTCAGTTAGCCCGACTCACAGTTCGAGCGAGTCAAATTGTACAATTTTGATGGTGAAGGCACTTAGCCTAATTCCCAGTTCGAGAGAGGTCAAAATGCACTATTTTGATGGTGTAGGCATTTCACCTGATTCCTAGTCCGAGCGAGGCTGAACTACACTATTTTGATGGCAAAGGCACTTAGCTTCAGTCCTAGTTCAAGAGAGGTCGAACTGCACTATTTTGATTGCGAAGGCACTTAGCTTGAGTCCCGGATAGAGCAAGGTGGAACTACACCATTTTGATGGCGAAGGCACTTAGTCTGAGTCCTAGTTCGAGCAAGATTGAAGTGCACTATTTTGATGGCGAATTCACCTAACCTATGTGTTGATTCAATCGAGGTCGAACTATGTTGTTTTTATGGCAAAGGCACTTAGATTGAGTCGCAATCCATGTAAGGTCGAACAATATTTTTTTGATGGCAAAGGCACTTAGCATGAGTCCACGTTCGAGCAAGGTCATACTACACTATTTTTATAGCAAAGGTACTTAGAGTAAGTCTATGTTCAAGCGAGATCGAACTACACAATTTTGATGGCGAATGACCTTATCCTGAGTCCTAGTTCGAGATTGGTCAATGTGCACTATTTTGATGGCATAGGCACTTAGCGTGATTCTAAGTTTTATTGATGTCGAACTACATTATTTTGATGGGAAAGGCATTTAGCTTGAGTCCTAGTTCCAACAAGGTCAAACTGCACTATTTTGATTGCGAAGGCACTTAGCTAGAGTCCCAGTTAGAGCGAGGTCAAACTAAAATGTTTTGATGGCTAAGGCACCTACCTTGTGTCTCAGTTCGAGCAAGGTCGAACTGCACTATTTTTATGGGGAAGATACTTCACCTAACTCCCAATTCGAGTAGGGTCAAACTGCACTATTTTGATGGCAAAGGCACTTAGCCTAAGTCCCAGTTTGAGCGAGGTCATACTACACTATTTTAATGGTAAAGGCACTTAGCGTGAGTCTTCGTTCGAGTGAGGTTGATCTACACTTTTTTGGTGGAGAAGTCAATTTGCTTGAGTCCTAGTTCAAGTTAGGTAGAACTGTACTATATTGATGGCAAAGGTACTTAGCTTGAGTCATGTTTTGAGCAAGGTCAAACTGCACTATTTTGATGGCAAAGGCACTTAGCATGAGTCCCAGATTGAGGGAGGTCAAACTACAGTATTTTGATGGTGAAGGAACTTAGCTTGGGTCTCGGTATGCGCAAGGTCGAACTGTACTATTTTGATAGCGAAGGCACATAGTTTGAGTCCCAGTTCGAGCGAGATCGAACTGCACAATTTTGATGGTTATGGCGCTTAGCCTGAGTCCCAGTTTGAGAGAGGTCAAAATGCATTTTTTTAATGGCATAGAAACTTAGCCTGATTCCCAATTCCAGCGAGGTCAAACTGCACTATTTTGGTAGCGAAGGCAATTAGCTAGAGTCCCAGTTCGAGCAAGGTCAAACTGCACTGTTTTGATGGCAAAGGCATTTGGCTTGAGTCCCGATCGAGCGAGGTCGAACTATAGTGTTTTGATAGCAAAGGCACTTATCTTGAGTCCTTGTTCAAGCGAGATCAAACTGCACTGTTTTGATGGCGAAGGCATTTGGCTTGAGTCCCGGTTTGATCGAGGCCGAACAGCACTATTTTGACAGCAAATGCATTTAGCCTGAGTCTAAGTTTGAGCGAGATCGAACTGCACAATTTTGATGGCAACGGTGCTTAGCGTAAGTCCCAGTTAGAGAGAGGTCAAAATGCACTATATTGATGGCGTTGGCACTTAGCCTAAGTCCAGGTTCCAGTGAGGTTGAACTGCATTATTTTTATGGTGAAGGCACTTAGCTAGAGTCCCAATTAAAGCGATGTCAAACTACACTAATTTGATGGCGAAGGCACATTGCTTGAGTCCCACTTTGAGCAAGATCGAATTGCACTGTTTTGACGGTGAAGGCCCTTAGCTGGAGTCCCGGTTCGAGTGAGGTCAAACTGCACTATTTTGATGGTGAAGGAACTTATCCTGAGTCCCGGTTCGAGCAAGATCAAACTGCACAATTTTTATGGTGAAGGCGCTTAGCCTGAGTACTAGTTCGAGAGAGGTCGAAATGCACTATTTCCAATGGCGTAGGCACTTAGCCTGATTCCCAGTTTGAGCAAGGTCGAACTGCACTATTTTGATGGTAAAGACACTTAGCGTGCGTCCCAGTTCCAATGAGATCGAACTGCACTATTTTGACGGCGAAGGAACATAGCTTGAGTCCCATTACCACCGAGGTTGAACTGCACTATATTAAAGGTAAAGGCATTAGCTAGAGTCCTAGTTCGAGCGAGGTCAAACAACATTGTATTGATGGCGATGGCACTTTACTTGAGTCCTAGTTCGAGCAAGGTTGAACTGCATTATTTTGATGGAAAAGGCACTTAGACTGAGTCCTATTTCGAGTGAGGTCAAACTACACTATTTTGATGGCAAAGGCACTTAACTTGTGTCCTAGTTCAAGCGAGGTTGAGCTGCACTGTTTTTATTGCGAAGGCAATTAGATTGAGTCCCGATTCAAGCGAGGTCAAACTGCACTATTTTGATGGCAATATCACTTAGCCTGAGTCCCAGTTCGAGCAAGTTCAAACTGCACTATTTGGATGGCAAAGGCACTTAGCCTAAGTCTTGATTCGAGCGAGGTCGAACTGTGTTATTTTGATGGAGAAGGCACTTAGCCTGAGTCCCAGTCCGAGCAAGGTCAAACAACACAGTTTTATATGGCATACGCGTTTAGCCTGATTCCTAGTTCGATCAAGGTTGAGTTGCACTATTTTGATGGCGAAGGCACTTAGCCTGAGTCCCGATTCGAGCAAGGTCAAACTGCACTAGCTTGATGGCGAAGGACATACACTTAGTCCAGGTTCAAGTAAGATCGAACATCACAATTCTAATGGTGAAGGCAATTAGCCTGAGTCACAGTTTGAGAGAGGTAGAAATACACTATTTTGATGGCGTAGGCACTTAACCTGATTCCTAGTTCAAGCGAGGTCGAACTGCACTATTATGATGGCGAAGGCACTTAGCTTGAGACCCAGTTCCAGCAAGGATGAACTGCTCTATTTTGATGGCGAAGGCAATTAGCTAGAGTCCCAGTTTGAGTGAGGTCAAAATGCTCTATTTTGTTGGTGAAGGCACTTAGCTTGAGTCCCAGTTCAAGCAAGGTCGAACAATATTGTTTTGATGGCGAAGTCACTTAGCTTGAGTCCTAGTTTGAGCGAGGTCAAACTACACTATTTTCATGGCAAAGTCACTTAGCTGATTCCCAGTTCTAGGGAGGTCAAACTGCACTATTTTGATGGTAAAGCCACTTAGCTTGAGTCCCAATTCGAGCGCGGTCGAACTACACTGTTTTGATGGCGAAGGCACTTAGCTTGAGTCTTAGTTCAAGCGAGGTTGAACTGTAATCTTTTGATGGCGAAGGCACTTAGCCTGAGTCCCATTTTCAACAAGGTCGAATTGCACTGTTTTGATGGCAAAGGCACTTAGCCTGAGACGCTGTTTGAGTGAGGTTGAACTGCACTAATTTGATGACGAAGGCACTTAGCTTGAGTCCCAGTTCTAGCGAGGTCGAACTGCACTGTTTTGATAGAGAAGGAACTTAGCCTTAGTCTCGATTTGAGCGAGGTCAAACTATACTATTTTGATGGTCAGGCACTTAGCTTGAGACCCAGTTCGAGCGAGATCGAACGACACAATTTTGATGGCGAAGGCGCTTAGACTAAGTCCCAATTCGAGAGAGGTCAAAATGCATTATTTTGGTGGCGTAGGAACTTAACCTAATTCCCAATTCGAGCGTGGTCGAACTGCACTATTTTGATGATGAGGAACTTAGCTTGAGTCCCAGTTCCTTTGAGTTTGAACAACACTACTTTGATGGCGAAGGCACTTATCTTGAGCCCCAGTTCGAGCAAGGTCAAACTGCACTATATTCATGGCGAAGGCACTTAGCTTGAGTGCTAGTTAGAGCAAGGTAAAACACCATAAGTTTGATAGCGAAGGCACTTAGCTTGAGTCCTATTTCGAGCGAGGTCAAATTGCACTGTCTTGATGGAGAAGGCACTAAACTTGAGTCACAGTTCGAGCGAAGTCGAACTGCACTATTTTGATGGCAAAGGCACTTAGCTTGAGTCCTAGTTTGAGCGAGGTTGAAATGCACTAGTTTGATGGCGAAGGCACTTAGTTTGATTCCTGGTTCGAGCGAGGTCAAACTGCACCATTTTGATGGAAAAGGCTCTTAGCCTAAGTCCCAATTCGAGCAAGATTGAATTGCACTATTTTGATGGTAAAGGCACTTAGACTAAGTCTCGATTTGAGTATGGTCAAACAGTGCCATTTTTATAGCGAAGGTACTTAGCCTGAGTGCCGGTCCGAGCAAGTTTGAACAATACTATTTTGATTGCATAGGAACTTAGCCTGAGTCCCGGTTCGAGCAAGGTCGACTTGCACTATTTTAATGGAGAAGGCACTTAGCCTGAGTCCCAATTCAAACAAGGTCAAACCACACTATATTGATGGTGAAGACACTTAGACTGAGTACCGGTTTGAGCGATATCAAACAACATAATTTAGATGGCGAAGGCACGTAACCTGAGTCCCAGTTCGAGCGAGGTCAAACTGCACTATTTTGATGGCGAAGGAACTTAGGTTGAGTCCATGTTCGAGCAAGGTCAAACTATACTATTTTTGTGGCGAAGGCACTTAGCTTGAGTCTCATTTCGAGCGAGGTCGAGCTACATTGTTTTGATGGCGATGGCACTTAGCCAAAGTCCCAGTTTGAGCAAGGTCGAACTGCACTGTTTTGATGGTGAAGGCACTTAGCTTGAGTCCCAGTTCGATTGAAGTTGAACTTTAATGTTTTGACGGTGAAGGTACTTTTCTTGAGTCGTAGTTCGAGCAAGGTTGAACTACATTATTTTGATGGCGAAGGCACTTAGCCAGATTCCCGGTTTGAGAGAGGTTGAATTGCACTATTTTGATGGCGAAGGCACTTAGGCTAAGTCTTGATTTGAGCGAGATAAAACTACACAATTTTGATGGCGACGGTACTTAGCCTGAGTCCCAGTTCGAGCAAGGTCCAAGTGCACTATTTTGATGATGTAGGCACTTAACCTGATTCCCAGTTCGAGCAAGGTCGAACTGCACTATTTATATGGTGAAGGCACTTAGCTTGAGTCCCTGCTCCTGCTAGGTCGAACTGCACTATTTTGATGGAGAGGCACTTAGCTTGAGTCCCGGTTCGAGCTAGTTTGAACTGCATTGTTTTGATGGTGAAGGTACTTAGCCTGAGTCCCGGTTCGATCAAGGTCGAACTCTACTATTTTGATAGCGAAGTCACTTAGCCCGAGTCCCAGTTCGAGCGAGGTCGAACTGCACTATTTTGATGGTGAAGGTGCTTAGCGTGAGTCCCAGTTTGAGCCAGGTCAAACTACATTGTTTTGATAGGAAAGGCACTTAGCCTGAGTCTCAATTTGAGCAAGATCAAACTGCATTGATTTGATAGTGAAGGCACTTAGCCTGATTCCCGGTTCGAGCGAGGTCTAACTATACTATTTTGATACCGGAGGAACTTAGCTTGAGTCCTGGTTCGAGCGAGGTCGAACTGCACTATTTTTATTGCCAAGGCACTTAGCGTATGTCCCAGTTCGAGCAAGGTCGAACTGCACTATTTTGATGGCGAAGGCACTTAGCCTGAGTCATGGTTCGAGCGTCGTTGAACAGAACTATTTTTGTGGCGAAGTCACTTAGCTTGAGTCATAGTTCGAGTGAGGTCGAGCTATAATGTTTTGATAGTGAAGGTACTTAACCTGTGTCCCAGTTCGAGTGAGGTCGAACTGCATTTTGTTTACAAAGGCACATAGATTGAGTCCCACTTCGAGCGAGGTCGAACTGCACTATTTTGATTACGAAGGCACCTAGCTTGAGTCATAGTTCAATCACGGTTGAAGTGCACTATTTTGATGGAGAAGGCACTTAGCCTAACTCCTTATTCAAGCAAGATCGAAATGCACTATTTTGATGGCGAAGGCATTTAGCTTGAGTCCCAGTTCGAGAAAGGTCGAACTATACTATTTTTATGGCAAAGTCACTTAGCCTAATTCCCGATTTGAGCAAGGTCAAACTATGTTGTTCTGAAGGCGAAGGCACTTATCATGAGATGCGGTTCGAGCGAGATAGAACTACACTATTTTGATAGCGAAGGAACATAGCCCGAGTCCTGGTTCGAGTGAGGTCGAACTGCACTATATTGATAGCATAGACATATAGCCTGATTTTTAGTTTGAACAAGGTCGAACTACATTATTTTGATGACGGAGGCACTTATCCTGACTCCCAGTTCGACCAAGGTGAAACTGCTCCATTTTGTTGGCGAAGGCACTTAGACTGACACCCAGTTCGAGCAAGATCGAATTGCCCAATTTTGACGGAGAAGGCATTTAGCCTGACTCCCAGTTCAAGAAAGGTCGAAATGCACTATTTTGATGGCTTAGGCACTTAGCTTCATTCCCAACTTGAGCAAGGTCAAACTGCACCGTTTTGATGGCAAAGGCATTTAGCTTGAGTCCCAGTTCCAGCAAGGTTGTACTGCACTATTTTGATTGCGAAGGCACATAGCTAGAGTCCCAATACGAGCACTTAGTCTTGATAGCGAAGGAAATTAGTTTGAGTCCCGGTTCAAGCAAGGTCGAACTGCACTGCATTGATGGCGAATGCACTTAGCCTGAGTCCTAGTTCGAGCGAGGTCGAACTACACTATTATGTTGGCGAAGGCACAAAGCCTGAGTCCTGGTTCGAGGGTGATCGAACTATACTATTTTGATGGCAAGGGAACTTAGATTTAGTCCTAGTTCAAGTGAAGTCGAATTGCACTGTTTTGATGGCAAAGGCACTTAGCTAGAGTCCCAGTACGTGCTAGGTCGAACTGCACTATTTTGATGGCGAATGCACTGAGCTTGAATCGTTGTTCAAGTGAGGTCGAACAACACTATATTGAGAGTGAAGGCACTTAGTCTAAGTCCTAGTGTGAGCTAGGTCAAACTGCACTATTTTGATGGTGAAGGCACTTATCCTGAGTTCGTATTCGAACGAGGTTGAACTACACTATTTTTATGGCGAAGGCACTTAGTCTTAGTCCCAGTTAGAGCAAAGTTAAACTGCACTGTGTTGATGGCAAATGCACTTAGCCTGTGTCCCAGTTCGAGCGAGGTTGAACTGCACTATTTTGATGGCGAAGGCACATAGCCTAAGTCCCAGTTCGAGCAAGGTCGAACTGAACTATTTTGATGGTGAAGACACTTAGCCTGACTCTTGGTTTGTGTGAGATCAAACTATACTGTTTAGATGGTGAAGGAACTTAGACTGATTCCTAGTTCAAGTGAAGTCGAATTGCACTGTTTTGATGGCTAAGTCACTTAGCTAGAGTCCCAGTTAGTGCTAGGTCGTACTGGACTATTTTTTTGGCGAATGCACTTAGCTTGAGTCCTAGTTAAGTGAGGTTGAACTACACAATTTTGAGAGTGAAGTCACTTATCCTGAGTCCTAGTTCGAACTAGGTCGAACTGCACTATTTTGATGGCTAAGGTACTTAGCCTGAGTCCTGGTTCGAGTATGGTCGAACTACATTGTTTTGATAGTTGAGGCACTTATCTTGAGTCCTAGTTCGAGCGAGTTTGAAATGCATTGCTTTGATGGCTAATGCATTTAGCTTGAGTCATTGTTTGTGCTAGGCCGAACTGCACTATTTTGATAGGGAAGGCACGGAGCCTGAGTCCTAGTTTGAGCGAGGTCAAACAATACTATTTTGATGGGGAAGGCACTTAGCGTGAGACCTACTTCGAGCGAGGTCAAACTGCACTACTTTGCTGGCGAAGAAACTTAGCCTAAGTCCCAGTTCGATCGAGGTTGAACTACATTATTTATATGGCGAAGGAACATAGCCGGAGTCCTAGTTCGAGCGAGGTCGAACTCTACTAATTTAATGGCGAAGGCACTTAACCTGAGTCCCATTTCGAGAAAGGTCGAGCTGCACTATTTTGATTGTTAAGTTACTTAGCCTAAGTCCTAGTTCGAACGAGGTCGAAGTCTAATGTTTCGATGGCGAAGGCATATAGCCTGAGTCCCAATTCGAGTGAGGTCAAACTGCAAAATTTTAATTGTGAAAGTGCTTAGGTTGTCTCCCGATTCAAGCGAGGTCGAATATACTATTTTTATGGCAAAGACACTTAGCCTGAAGCCAAGTTCGAGTGAGGTCGAACTGCACTTTTTGATGGCTAAGGCTCTCAGCCTTAGTCCTAGTTCGAGCAAGGTCGAACTGCACTATATTGATGGCGAAGGCACATAGCCTAAGTCCCAGTTCGAGCAAGGTCGAACTGAACTATTTTGATGGTGAAAACACTTAACCTGAGTCCTGGTTCGTGTGAGATCGAACTATACTGTTTAGATGGTGAAGGAACTTAGACTGAGTCCTAGTTCAAGTGAAGTCGAATTGCATTGTTTTGATGGCTAAGTCACTTAGCTAGAGTCCCAGTTAATGCTAGGTCGAACTGGACTATTTTTTTGGCGAATGTACTTAGCTAGAGTCCTAGTTAAGCAAGGTCGAACTACACAATTTTGAGAGTGAAGTCACTTATCCTGATTCCTAGTTCGAACTAGGTCGAACTGCACTATTTTGATGGCAAAGGTACTTAGCCTGAGTCCTGGTTCGAGTATGGTCGAACTACATTGTTTTGATAGTTGAGGCACTTAGCTTGAGTCCTAGTTCGAGAAAGTTCGAATTGCTTTGCTTTGATGGCGAATGCATTTAGCTTGAGTCATTGTTCGCGCGAGGCCGAACTGCACTATTTTGATAGGGAAGGCACGGAGCCTGATTCCCAATTTGAGCGAGGTCAAACAATACTATTTTGATGGGGAAGGCACTTAGCATGAGTCCTAGTTCGAGCGAGGTCAAACTGCACTTCTTTGATGGCGAAGAAACTTAGCCTAACTCCCAGTTCGATCGAGGTTGAACTACATTATTTATATGGCGAAGGAACATAGCCGGAGTCCTAGTTCGAGCGAGGTCGAACTCTACTATTTTAATGGAGAAGGCACTTAACTTGAGTCCCATTTCGAGCAAGGTCGAGCTACACTGTTTTGATTGTTAAGTTACTTAGCCTAAGTCCCAGTTCGAGCGATGTCGAAGTCTAATGTTTTGATGGCGAAGGCACATAGCCTGAGTCCCAATTCGAGTGAGGTCAAACTGCAAAATTTTAATTGTGAAAGTACTTAGGTTGAGTCCCGATTCAAGCGAGGTCGAATATACTATTTTTATGGCAAAGCCACTTAGCCTGAAGCCAAGTTCGAGTGAGGTCGAACTGCACTTTTTGATGGCTAAGGCTCTCAGCCTGAGTCCTGGTTCGAGCGACGACGAACTGCACTATACTGATGGGGAAGGCACTTAGCCTGAGTCCCGGTTCGAGCGAGGTCAAACTATACTATTTTGATGGTGAAGGCACTTAGCTAGAGTCCCAATTCAAGTGAGGTTAAACTACACCGTTTTGATGACGAAGGCACTTAGCATGAGTCCTGGTTCGAGCGAGGTCATACTACACTGCTTTGATGGCAAAGGCACTGAGCTTGAGTCCCAGTTTAAGCGAGGCCAAACTGCACTATTTTGATGGCGAAGGAACTTAGCCTGAGTCCTGGTTCAAGCCAGGTCGAACTGTGCTATTTTGATGGTGAAGGAATTTAGCCCGAGTCCCAGTTCGAGCGAGGTCAAACTGCACTATTTCGATGGCGAACAAACTTAACCTAAGTTCCTGTTCGAGCAAGGTCGAACTATATTGTTTGATAGCGAAGGCACTAAGCCTTAGTCCCAGTGTGAGCGAGGTTGAACTACACCATTTTGATGGCGAAGGCCCTTAGCCTGATTCTCCATTAGAGCATGGTAAAAGTGCACTATTTTGATAGGAAGGCACTTAGCATGAGTCCTAGTTTGAGCGAGGTTGAAGTACACTATTTTTATGCTGAAGGCACTTAAACTGAGTCCTAGGTTGAGCGAGGTCCAGCTGCACTATTTTGAGGGTAAAGGTACTTAGCCTGAGTCCCAGTTCGAGTGAGGTCGAACTGCACTTTATTGATGGCAAAGGCACTTAGCCTGAGTCCTAGTTCGAGAGAGGTCGATTTGCACTATTTCGATGGCGAAGGCACTTAGCTTGAGTACCGGTTCGAGCAAGGTTGAACTGCACTATGGCGAAGGCACTTAGCATTAGTCCCAATTTGAGTGACGTCTAACTACACTATTTTGATGGCGAAGGCACTTAGCCTGAGTCCCAGTTCGAGCGAGGTTGAACTATACTATCATTATGGCGAAGGCACTTAGCCTGAGTCCTAATTTGAGCGAGGTCGAGCTGCACTATTTTGATAGGAAATGTACTTAGCCTGAGTCCCGGTACAAGTGAGGTCGAACTGCATTTTTTTATAGCAAAGGCACTTAGCCGGACTCCTAGTTCGATCGAGGTCTAAATGAACTATTTTTATGGCGAAGGCACTTATCTTGAGTCCCTGTTGAGCAAGGTCAAAATGCACAATTTTGAAGCCGAAGGCACGTAGCTTGAGTAACAGTTTGAGCAAGGTCCAACTGCACTATCTTGATGGTGCAGGCACTTAGCTTGAGTCCCAGTTCGAGTTAGGTCGCACTGCACTATTTTTATAGCGAAGGCACTTAGCCTAAGTCCCAGTGTGAGCGAGGTCGATTTGCACTATTTGGACAGTGAAGGACCTTAGCTGGAGTCCTAGTTCATGCGAGGTCGAACTACACTATTTTGATGGAGAAGTTGTCGACGCTCCCTTTTTCCCTAAAGAGTGCAATCGAATTTACGACATTATGGGCAAAACAACTCTCATTCCCTTCTGAAGAATCGGGTTATGGAACAAGAAAAAGATACCACCTAATGAGTACAATGCATTAGGACATTTTAAAAAAAGAAAGAAGGTTTGAAAGAAAACCAGAATTCGGGTAAGGGCTTGAGATTATCGAGGGGAAGGTGTTAGGCACCCCCCAAGATCCACTAGTGTGGTTCCCAGCCATGCTTAATTGTGACTTTAAAAAGAAACGAGAGAAAACAAGTAAAGCTTTGCACATAAGAATCACGAATAAATTCCAAGTTATTAAAAGGGTTAAGAAAATATAAAGAGACAGTTTTGTCAGAAAAAGGAATTAATTTGAAGAACAGAATTAAAGAAGACATTGCAAGTAAACGGAAAAGAAACGGGGTCCAAGGTTTATACATTACAATGATCATTTGCACAACAATGGTACCCAATTGTACGCATAGTGTTATCATGTTATCATCATCTCCATATCTACCCTTCCCACCGTGTTAAGGTATTTAAACGCGATTAGACTCATTTAGTTATTGCATGCTAGTACACATCCCAACCTATCAATCTCGAAGTATTATGACTTCTAATCCTAAAGGGGAGTAAAAGGATAGAGGCATATATGGGGTTTAAAAGGAAAAAATTCTAGTAGGACCAACCAAAATAATAGCAAATAAGGTTATTGAAAAACAAACATACAAGGCTCACATAAAACCCCATAAATCAGATAACACTTAGTTTAGCATGCCTCTCACATACTGATTTGGTCTTAAAATTAAAACTTAAGCACCGCACGGACTAGTTTAACAGATGGAATTAGATAAAAAGTCTGCATTAGGCAACTCGGATCCAATTGTCAGGACTTGTGGTATTTTGAACAAGTTATTTAGAAAGCATTGATTTCACACAAGAGCCTACTGAATAAGAGTTTAAGCAGGGAGTTGAAAATTGCAGGAGTTCACAAATGACTTTGGAATCTATAGATTTGTTTGAGTGAAAATGTAGGAGAGTTGTCAAAAAATTCAAAATAACATCTTTAAAGAAAGAGTGAATTTAAGGACTATTTTGAAAGATAGCTTCAAGAGATAAGCGGAAAATTTTAAATAATTGCAAAAATTTTAAAAGCATTGAAGGCTCATAAGAGTTTTATGTTGAAAACATGACACTAAAACGTTAAAACCAATTACACAATTATTATTACTTAAACAGATTCACTAAGACAGACTTGTCCTGGATTTTTGAACTTATTACAGAGTGGGTAAATGGATGACAAATTTGGTTATCCTATAGTTTTGCCTAACGCGTGTGCATTTCCTATAGACATGATTTCTATATGCAGCTTCTTACATGATATTATGTCCTATAGGCAGGGTCTCTAATGATTTACGAGATGACAAAGCATTAAACCCTATAGGCAGATTTTGTAGATGATTAAAACTTTAACACTATAGGCATGGTATCTAAGTGACTGTATTATGAAATTAGATCTATAGGCATGGTGTCTAAGTGACTGAATTACGGCATTAATCCTATAAGAATGGTATCTAAGTGATTGAATTATGACATTAATCATATAGATATGGCATAAAAGTGATTGAATTACAACATTAATCCTATAGGCATGACATCTACCCTCAATTACATGCAATAAAATAAACCACTACCACACACTTTACTAATACTCCCCAAGTTCTTTTTACAAGATTATTACAGAATCGGGAGATAGAAAGGAAACAATTAAAAATACATCATAGCCTACATCTAGATCCGAGAAGCCTATTTCAATCCCAATACCCAATAACATGTGTTTCACCGACTCTTGATTCCAGATTTCCAAAGCCTTCTCTTATCTAAAGTGTTCCAGAGTTCCATTGAATCTCAAGGGCTCCAGATAGTGCTTACACTCTGGATAATAATTTGAGCAAAATAGTGCGGTGCAGAATAACCAGTCCTAAACCATCCAATTTCAAAGGGAACTCCAAGGTCCCAAAGCATTGCTTACAAAAGGGTGGCAGAACTTAGAACTAGGAATAAGTGCAAAGTGAGAGAGGGAACCACAACAGAAAGTGGTCATACCCAGCCATCGCATAGACTGGCACACCCCAGACCCTTTGCTTGGGCCAAACAAGTAGGAGTATACTTTAGAAGTCAGACTTGGGCTTGGAAGTTGGTTTGGGCACCACCGGACTTAGGTCACGGCTCAACACATAAAGGGGAAGAGGGAATGTGAATTGATTTGAGTAGAGGCTCCAAGGAACCTGGTCCTAAGTCATGGGTGGCAATAATAGGATGCTACAATGACTTAGAACTACACTCACACACAAGAGCGGACCAAAGGGAAGGGACTCACATAGACAAGCTTTTACAGAAATACAAGGAAAGGCAAGAAAGCATAACGAACTAAGGGCGTAGAAGCATAAGGAGGGAGAGCATAGCAGAATATGATGAAAACATAGTGAAAAAGAGCATGGCATAAAATAAACACATTGTTTAATGTATATTATTTATTTGGAGAGACATACCAGTTGCAAGTTCAGGTCAACAAACAACAAAAGCAAACAAATAGCCAGCAGTCAGTAGGATCAAATTGTCCGCAAGTATTGTGAGTTCAAGAGGAACTCAAGAATGCTCCAAACAATAGAGTAGAATGGGAGCAGGGTGAAAGTGAGCAGTGATCGAAAACGTGTTTTTAATTCTTAAGTCTATGTATGTGTTCTTAAGGTGCAGAAAAGAACTCATTTTATAGTGCAAAAAAAATGAGTAAACAAAAAGGGCAAGGAAATAAAATTTCAGTCAATCAATAGGATCTCCCTTATTCAAAGGGATTTGATTTTAAACGAGAATGAGTAATTAAGGAAAGGAAAATAGTGAAAACCTTTTTTAGAGTTGCATAATATGGGTAAGTACACAATTATTTTTTTAAGGCAAGAATCTAGTGGTACACGATTTTGAGAAATAAGGAAAGTAAATAAATCAAACAACCAGAAATTTTAAAGGTTTTTGAATGAACTTAGTTGGTAGAAGGAGGAAAGTGGTTAAGTTATAAAAATCAGTAACAAAATCAATCAAGCCTTGTAAAAAGAGATTCAAATCAATCACAAGCTAATAGAATTAATTTAGAAGAAATCGCTCATATATAAGCATGCTAGCATCAAACAGAAGAGACGGCCATAAGAGGTTTCAAATCATAAACAAAGGACAAATTCCAGTTCAGTGTGGGGTTTCAAATTCGAGTAGGGTATAGAAAAAGAGAGGGCAAACCATAGAATAGACTCAGAGAGTCTCATGAGAAAGCACATAGATATAATGGCAAGTTTGAAGCATTAGAGCAACAATAAAGCATGTTCAGGAAAAACTCAAGCAAGTTCAAGAGAGAATAGAGGTGACATAGAACTTAAGAAATAGTAGGCAAAATAGTTTTAGAACTCAAACAAAAAGTCGAGTAGAGGCAAACAAAAACTCAGTAAGGAAATGGTAAAGGAACACATAAGCCAAGCATATGAGAGCATGTAGTAGAAATAGTAGAAGAGATAATAGAGCACAAGTAGAAGAACATGCATAATAAATACAAAACACAATAACATAGGAGAAAATATGCAAAAGCAAAAACACATGAGAACAAAGCGTATACATGCAGATTCACATAAAGAAAGAAGAAGAAAAAGAAGTGGAAATCATTTTAATTGTTTTTGAAACCCTAAATTGAAACTGGCTAATTTTGAAAAGAAACATTTGGGGGAAAAGCTTTGAAACCTCGAGTACACCACAAATATAAGAAAAATAAAGAGGGAAAGAAACTCGAACAACTTTCAGGGTTTCTCCGAAACACTAGAAATGAGAAGGCTTGGAAAAGATCTGGCATGGAACAAGTCTAGGCCATATCTAGGCTCTTGAGTCTCGGACACATCGGAACGGATTCGGAGAAGCCTCACAAACACAAATCGGCGGAGGATCTAAATAGACCTCGTTAAGGATGAACCTTGAAAACCTCGAATAGACATAATTTTGGGGTGAAGGGAAGTGAGGACAGGCTATTCATGGCCTAAAAAGTCATGGACTCTGGTGGGATTTGGCCAGAGAATACAGTGAAGATTATAGGAGAAGAACCATAAGGTTCTAGAGAGAAGGAGGAGACGAAGAGACTAAGAGAGAGAGCGGTCTCTAGGAAAATTTGGGGTTGTAGGGGGGGGGGGTCTTTAGTCTTTAATTTTGGTAATATAATTTGGGTCGTTGATCTTATTTGATTAATGGCTCAGATCAAATCAAAAATTGATCGGGTATCCAAATGGGGTATGGGTTATGTCTTAATTTAAATTGTGTTGGGTAAATTGGAATATGGGTTGTTTGAAGTGGGGTTAAAATTGGGGTTCAATTGGGCTATGCTGGCAATATATTTTAGCTGGCATTTAAATAGCCATTTTTTTCCTTTTTATTTTATAAAAAAGATGAACTGACTGAAAAACAAATTGAAAACACATAACTAATTAATAATATATAAATATTAATCTTAAAATACCATAAATGATTTTATAATTATAAAATGTGGTTAATTGTAAAATAGGCTATAATTGCAATTTCATGCAATTAAGCTTTAGAAATTCCGAATAAACTTGTAAAAATGTTTAAACATTATATTAATTATATTTTGTTGTAAATATGAAAATAAAATAAGTTATTCACCAAAAATGACAATTTGGGAATAATTTTGGATTTTGTACTGTTAAAAATAGATAATAAATTAATTCTAAAAATCCTTAAACATTTGAGGAAAAATATAAAAATCTTTAGGCATGCTTATATATGCATACATTTACAATTTTGAAAGTATTTGAGTATTTATTGAAAATATATAGGAAAATATTGGGTATCAACAACTGCCTCTCTTTACTTGACAGGAAACGTTGATTGAAAAAGAACTTTGACCGCGCTCTGGCTTCTTAGTTGCCTACATATCCTTTGTTTTACATGAATCATTCCATATGCTGTTCACGAACCATTGATGGAATATGTTGATGGAGATTCGAAAAGACGGACACGATGGTTAACTTTGAAAAGGCATTTGGAATCGGACAAGTCACGGAGAACCGGAGCGAGATCGCTCCTGCTAGGACGATCATTTGCTAGATTGTGTACCTACAAGTGAGAAATATAGGCACATATTGTGTATTAATTTAAATATTATGCAAGTTCCCGTTGGACCATGAATGATGTCTTCGGACGGATAGGATTACGTCCTCGGACTATGATATCCTGGGCCATGAAAAGTATAAAAGCAAAGATTCGTAGGCTATGACATGATGTTCTCAGGCTATGACAATGTCGCTTTCAAACCTTGATGCCACTGAATAATGATGTGCAAGATATAAAGTGGGGTCCTCGGGCCATGGCATGGTATTCTCGGGCTAAGAAGATGCCTCCAAACGATGACACCTTTTGACAATTTGGAGATATATCAGCCCATGTGATGGATGATTTGGCGGTATTTCAGCCGATGCAAAAGCGTAAATGGCGATAATTCAGTCGACAGAAATTTAAATAAAATAGGCGGTATTTCAGCCGATGCAAAAGCGTAAATGGCAATATTTCAGATGACGGAAATTTAAATAAAACAGGAAATGTTTCAGCCGATGCTAAAGCGTAAAATGATAGAAATTTAAATAAAACAGGCAATGTTTCAGTCGACTTGAAAATAAAAATGGTGATGTTTCAGCTGACAAAAGATTTAAATAATGTTTGGCTATATTTCAGTCGATGTGAAAAAAAATGGTGATATTTCAGTCAACCGAAGAATTAGATAAAGTTTGGCGATATTTCAGCCGATTGCAAGATGTAAGAAAAAGAGGCGCTAATTCATCCATGCAAGAAAGATAACGTGGCGCTATTTCAACCATGCGATATTTAGAAAATGCTTAGTCTCGAAAGGCAGAAAGGTTTCCTTATGCAATGCATGGATGCAGATGGAGACAATGCTTAGTCTCGGAAAGTAGGAAGGTAGCCTTATGCAATGTAAGGATGCAAATGGAGATAATGCTTAGTCTCGAAAGGCAGATTGGTAGCGTTATGCAATGCAATGATCTAGATGGAGACAATGCTTAGTCTCGAAAGGCAGGAAGATAGCCTTACACAATGCAAGAAATGCAGATGCTAAAAGAGATTCTTAGCTGATTGCTGGTAACTGATTGTGATATTACCGTTGCTGGGAGTATTCTGTGTGGGCATCTAGAAATGCAAATAGGCATGATTGCATAATATGTTTGTGTCTTAGTGCCTGCATCCAAAAAAAGTTATGAATTTTGTTAAGGGGAAAGGTTAGTTCGTTTCCCATGGCCTTCGACATTTGTGTGCATCATTTGGGAAAGCATTGCTAAACATCAGTTGTCATAGTTATGCATGATTTAACAAGTATAACATAAATAAAAAAATAGTTTTGTTCAAATGAACCAATGACTGCAACGTGGTTCAAAGTATCGCAACCTCTCTTGCTCCGAAATGTCGAGGGTTCCTCAAAATTCGGCCCCTGTTTACTGGGCTGGAACTTATGACGACTGCACTGAACAAATGCAAAAATAAACTTTGGAATTTTGAGGGTCCTTCTCAAAATTCTGCCCCAGTTCACTGATGTGACATATTTGGCGAAGAGTGGCTGAAGGCAGACTTAAAAATTATGAAGGTCCTCCTCAAAATTCTACCCCAGTTCCAATAATAGGGGAAATGAAGATTTGTATTAAATTGTGACCGAACCCATAGGGCTGCTTACGTATCCCCACTTAAGCGGGAATCGGGTCAGGTGTAGTTCGAATTATATTATAGAGAACTCACAGGTGGTTACACACAATATCGTTTCACTGCATCTAAGTTGATTGGCTTTGGCCAGACTTCTCTGTCCATTTCTGCAAGGATAAGGGCTCCTGCAGTTAGAATCCTATGAACGATGTACGGACCTTGCCAGTTGGGAGAGAATTTCTCCGTTGCATCATCTTGATGTGGGAATATTTTCTTCAACACCAGTTGCCCCGGTGTAAGTTTTCTTGGCTTAACTTTTTTGTTTAAGGCTCTAGACATTCTATTCTGATACAATTGACCGTGAAAAACTGCATTCATTCTTTTCCTATCTATAAGGGCTAACTGCTCGTAGTGACCTTTTATCTATTCTGCGTCATCCAACTCTACTTCCCGTATGACCCTCAAGAAGGAAATTCCACCTCGGCGGGGATGACCACTTCTGTACCACAACCCAACATATAGGGAGTTGCTCGGGTTGATGAGCAAATTGTGGTGCGGTATCCCAGCAAAGCGAACTATAACTTCTCATGCCATATGTGTGGGTTTCAACCATCTTCCTTAATATCTTCTTGATATTCTTATTAGCTGCCTCCACAACTCCATTCATCTGAGGCCAATAGGCTATGGAGTTCTCGTGTTTGATCTTGAATGTTTCACACATTGCCTTCATTAGGTCGTTGTTGAGATTGGAATCGTTATCAGTGATAATTGGTTCTAGAATCTCGAATCGGCAAAAACAATACGATCACGGACTAAATCTGCCACAACCTTCGTAGTCACATCCTTATATGATGTTGCTTCAACCCATTTAAAAAAGTAATGCCACCAGGATAAACATATGCCCCGTTTGATGCGGCGAGCTCAATATGTCCGATAACATCCATTCCCAGGTGCAAAATGGTCGTGGTGAGCCTGTTGTAGTAAGCTCGTTTGAAGGCACCTTCATCATGTCAGCATGTATCTAACAGCGATGGCAATTGTGAATATATTAGATACAGTCTGTTTCCATAGTCATCTAAAAATACCCTGCTCGTAGTAGCTTCTTTGCTAAGAGAAAACCATTCATCTGTGGTCCGCACGTCCTTGTGTGGACTTCGTCCAATAGTCTAGATGCTTCTTTTGCTTTGATACACCTTAACAAACCCAAATCGGGAGTCCTCCTATATAGGATTCCTCTGCTATGAAAGAAGTTGTTGGATAACCTCCGATGTGTGCAATTTTGAGTAGTGTTGGCAAGTTCCGAGTACTTTCCCGTCGTCAAGTACTATTTGATGTCGTGGAGCCATGGTTTTCCATCCGCTTCTTCCTCAATATGAGCACAATAAGCTGGCTGATCATAAATCCTTAGTGGGATTGGATAAATGAAATTTGTGTCTAGATGTTGGATCATGGATGAACCTGATGTATGAGCAGGTCTGAGTCCCCGATCACCAGTAACTCTTGAATATTCATGTCAATGGCCATCTTGTGTCCCATGATTCAAGCTTCATATTCAGCCATATTATGCGCAACGGAACCTTATTTTGGCAGACACCGGGTAATGCTGGCCGGTTTCTGATACAAGGACTGCTCCTATGCAAACACCTTTGAAATTTGCGGCTACATAAGAAAAAAACCTCCAACCATTGTAGGATTCTACAATATCTTCTCCTAAAAAAGGACTATTCTTAATCAGGAAAATATGTTTTCAGGGGTTCGTATTCTCCGCCAACAGGATTTTCGGCAAGGTGATCTGTTATGGACTGGCCCTTAACTATTTTCCGAGTCACGTAAACAATGTATAATTCACTTAACAAGATTTTCCACTTAGCAAGCTTGCTGGTGGGCATGGTATTTTTGAAGATATACTTCAATGGGTCTATCCTTGATATGATATAGGTAGTGTATGTGCAGAAATAATGCCTCAATTTCTGAGCTACCCAAGTCAGAGCACAACAAGTGCGTTCTAATAAGGAATACCAGGCCTCGTACGGGGAAAATTTCTTATTGAGATAGTATACAGCCTGCTCATTTCTTCCCATTTCATCATGTTGTCCCATAACACAACCGAATGCCCCATCCAAAACAGAGAGATAAAGCAATAAGGGCTTTCCTAGTTTGGGTGGAACCAAGACTAGTGTCATTGACAAGTCTTCATTGATTTTTTCGAAGGCTTTTTAGCAGTCGTCTATCCATCTAGTAGCAGCGTCTTTCTTTAACATTTCAAGGATGGGTTCGCAAATGACTGTGAACCAGGCCATGAATCGGCTGATATAGTTGAGTCTTCCCAAGAAGCTCATCATGTCCTTCTTGTTTTGTGGCAGTGGAAATTCTTAGATGGCATTGATCTTTGATGGGTCCAATTTTATTCCTCGATGACGTACAATGAAACCCAGCAATTTTCCGGTATGATCCCCGAATGCACACTTCGCGGGATTCTGTGTCAGATTGTACCTTCTCAATTTATTGAAAAATTTCCTCATATCTTCCATATAATCAGCGAATTTCTTGGATTTGATGATTACATCATTCATATACACTTCTTGGACTTGATGATGACATCAATCACATACACCTCGATCTCCTTGTGTATCCTGTCGTGAAAGATAGTAATCATTGCTCTCATGTAGGTGGAGCCAACATTCTGCAATCCGAATGGCATCATTTTGTAGAAATACATTGCCTATGGCGTTATGAAAGCCATTTTCTATGCATCTTCCTCATCCATCCATATCTGATGATACGCGGTAAAGGAATCAACAAATGACTACTATCACATCTCCTTTTTAAACCACCGAAGATTTTAATACACCCCACGAGGGGCATAATAAAGGAGTTTTTCCATTTTTAGGACAATCGAAAAGGGGTTCATTTTTTATTTAAAAGTTCAGAGTCGCAACTTAGGAAATTTATGGTGTCCCAAGTCACTGGTTTGAATCCCGAATCGAGGAAGGGTTTGACTCTGTTAACAGACCGCGATCCAGAAATCCGGATAAGAAATTATGTTAACTCGGGAGAAGGCATTAGGCACGCCCGAATTCTGTGGTTCTAGCACTGTAGATCAACTATTGTATTTGATTTTATCTCATTTCCATATATATTATTATTTTATGTACTTTTATTAATAATCCTCATTTATTATTAAAATTTTACAAGAATTACAACGTCGTGAAAATATTTCGGACCATACCGTACCAATACGCCTGTGGCCTTTCACATATTTAGACTTCATTGAGATTTGGATTTGGGTCACATAAATGTGCACCCGTATTTAAGAAAGTAATATTATTATAAATCGCACCAAAAAGCATCTGCATGTTAATTAACTTTGCGAGAGACTATGGAATTATCTAAACAGTCCTTCCAATTTTAATATATATTTTCTTTAATAATTATTGACGGCCCCGCAATTCATTCATTTTTATTTTTGGGCATGGGTCATCTCAATTTTTATTAAAGGTCACTCCTAAAGCGACTAAAATTATTTATTGGTTTTTGTATCTAAAAGAAAAGAAAAAATTAGCTAATTATTTAAGAATTATTTGCATTTTTTTTTATTTGAATTCTTATTTCTATTGATCAATTATTAGAAGGAATTAACTTAATTATGCAAGAATTGAATTACTTAGTAGAAAATATGGGCTACATTTTTGTAGTCCAAACTCAACCAATGAGTTGGACCATCAATGACAAAAACGGCCTAGTGAACCAAGCCCATGAGAGTTGATTTTTTGCACTCAAACAATTAAAATGCCTTGGATCGAATCCAGTAGGCGGAAATAAATTTCAAATGGCATTCGTTGAAGCCAATATCCATTGAAACGCATACACCAAAATTTTAACCAATTATATGATTATTTGTGATAAATGGAAATGTAATTGAGAACTGATATGTACAACAGTTTACAAACACTAATAGCTTGTTAATAGTGCGTGAAAGTTGTCAAACTAACTCACATGTAAACAATTCAAACAAACCTACACTTGGATGCATAATTCAGATCGTGAATTAACTATAGGTTTTTCAAACTGAATCAAGCTAACTTAAACAAGTGTTGCTATCCAAATTTATATATTTTTTTAATACAAATATCACCTAAATTCAGTCCTGTTATTACACATCATGATGGAAACTAAATTACACAATCCTAATCAATTATTTAATACAGCTTTAGTCATATGTACATCATTTATCTAACAAAATTACTTCACATATGAACACAAAAATAGAAATCAAATAGACTCAATCAATTGTTCTGGATATATTTCTTCGTTTGATTTTTCAAGTCGAATTCACATTGATCCTTCACAGTATATATATACAAGGCCATGAAGAGTACATGGACACAGAAATACAGCAAGAGGAAAAGGAACCACAGCTATATAGCAACAGGACAAGATGATTCAGGCATCAACACTTTGAGTGAATCAACAACAACAATAAACAACCCAGGAGGTTGAAAAATAACCCAGAAATGTTTAAATCCGCATGAAAATCACCAAATCCAGCTTTAAACCCACACTTAAACCAACAGATCTCACAATCTAAGTTCAAAGTTAAATCTCAAGCCATTTTCTGAATTCAAATAACTAGAAAATTGATTTAAAGGAAAAGATGATTTCAGATTCTGATGTATAATGTTAATGAAATAGTAACTTTTAGTGTTTTCAGAGATTTTTCTACTGTTTTGAGGATGTTAAATAGTAACTACCTATTTATAGAATTAGAATGTGGAGGTAATTTAAAAATTAGAAATTATCCAATAGTCCATCATTTTAACTCGTTATTTAAATTGACTACAACTATTTATTAAAAATTAAGCTAAAACCCCAATCTAGAGCCTTCCAACCTATTGTAATTCCATATCTACCCTTACTTCCTTCAAAAATCTACTCAACTAACCTTCTATATACCTAAAGTACCCTCCCTTACTCAGGTTTATTACACCTGAATTTTTTAATATCTCCAAAAGACCCTTGAGACGTTATTGATTTTACTTATTTAACCTTCTGGCAATTAACCCATATACACCTTTAACTATAACAACTAAAATAATCTGAGTTTAACAAATCGAACATTAGCTACTAAACAACTACAATTAATATCATTATCTACTTGTCAATTAAGATCGAATGATACCTTAAATCATATTGTTAATGAAAAAATCTAATTCACTTATACTAATATCAATTAACTATGAGTAAACAAAAAATTAATGAAGACAGAAATCAATATCAATTTTATATCCTTAACCGTTATTAACAGAAATTGAGAAGTAAACCTATTTACTAATATAAACGGAACATGCAAAAAAGGACAGAAACTAATCAGAAAAAATAAAGAAAAGGATTAAAAGAACTTATCTTGGTTTTTTCTTTTAGCATGTTCATTAATATTCAAGCATGAACCCCAAATCTTGAGAACTCTCTATGATTTATGACCCGTAACATCCCCAATGGTACATTTTCTAAAAGAAAACCTCCATTAGAGGTGTTAGGGTCGTGAATCCTCAAGAGCTAAGTTAAAAAAATCTTGATAAGAAGATTAAACATGATATTCGAGGGTTTCTAGTAACTTTTGAGGCAAATGGTTATGAGAAATAGGTAGCAGACGTTACAAAGAAACTACGATGTAAATTAGGGGCTTGGATGAACCATCACTCGCCGACGCTAGGGTTTTCGCGAGTCAAATCTAGATATTCTAAGAGTTAGAGTGATATTTGAGGGAAATCAAGTAGAGTGGTGGGATGAGAAGACAACGACGGTTCTGTGGTGAAAATTTAGGGGCGATTGGTAGATATTGTGTCTCCCGTCGGTAGGGTTCCGGCGGGGTTAGAGGGAAGATGGGGCGGCTCAGGCGAGGGAAAGAGATGAATAAGAAGGAAAGATTTTTCTTTAATATTATTTTCATGTATATTAAAGTGTATTAATGGTCTTCAACTGTTGCATCAAAAGAAATTGATGGTTGAGATTTGTCACGACCCGGATTTTTCCCCAACATCGGGATCGTGATGGCGCCTACTCGTGGTAGCTAGGCAAGCCACTGTATTCATACTATCCTGTTTTTTAACACAATTTTAATTAAATAAATGCGGAATACTTTATCGAAATAGAAATAACTAGTTACAAAGTGAAAATCATACTGAAATCCTCTACCCAAGACGTGGAGTCACCAACTCACGAACTACTATGGAATACTACACATAAAAGTGTGAAGAAAATATAACATAATTCTGTTTGCCTCGGAACAAAGAGACTACAACTAATAACATAAATAAAGAGAGAGACGCCGGGCCTGCGGACGTCTGCAAGCTACCTCGGTCTCAAATATGATCAACTCCCACGAAATCGATTTACTGCTGCTGCTGCTCCTGATCGTAACCTGGACCTGTGCAAAAATGCACGAAGTGTAATATCAGCACAACCGACCCCATGTGCTGGTAAGTGCCTGGCCTATCCCGGCGAAGTAGTGACAAGCCAAGGACCAGACACCCACATAACCTGTGCAATTCAATATATATGTATACCACAGAACAACAAGAAATAACCAGGTAATAACCCAATAAGGAATATCTCAAAGAATTCAACAATTAACAGTTAATAAATTCACAAGGAAAAACAAAGTATAATGTAAACACAAGTAATATCAATCCAAGAAATAGCAAGCAGTTGCACGGCATCACCCTTCGTGCTTTTACTCTCATCCTCACCAAATAAGCAAATAAAGTACACGGCATCACCCTTCGTGCTTTTACTCTCATCCTCACATCCATAGTACGGCATGATCCTTCGTACATGGTTCAATAACAGAGCACGGCATGATCCTTCGTGCATAATCAATAAAACATGGCACGGCATTAACCTTCGTGCATAAATAAATAAACATGGCACGGCATCACCCTTCGTGCATTATCACTCTTCCTCACCTAAATAACAATCACAGTTAAGGGCAAAGAAAGAAGCAGTAATTCATAAACTGTCCCAACAAGGGCAATCAATAATCATCTTCACAACAAGTCCCAACAAGGGCAATCAATAATTATCTTCACAACAAGTCCCAACAAGGGAGAACAATAACAATTCACCTGTAATATATCTCAAAATATCATTTTCCAACGACTCACGGTCATACTAGACGCCAGTGTATGGATGCTCGTCACCACAACCCATACACCGTACTCGATCACATAACACATAACACATAATCCTATTCCCTCAAGCTAGGATAGAACAAACACTTACCTCGAATGCTTATGAACAATTCAATCCGTGGAAATGTCTTTTTCTTTCAAATTTGGCTCCAATCCAATCGTATCTATACACAATTGATTTAATATCATCAATACTACTCAACAAACTAATTCTTAAGACCAAATACCACTTTTACAACATTCTCGCCCGGAATAGTGAATTTCAACCCCGGGCCCACATGGTCGGAACTCGGGGTTAGGACCAAAATCCGGTTACCCATCCCCCCACGAGTTCATGTATATGATTTGTTTCAAAATCGGACCTCAATTCGAGGTCCAATTCCCCAATTTATGAAAAACACTATTTTCTAACAAAAACAAGAATTCTACCATGAAAATCTTTGATTTCTTATGAAAAACATGTTTAATGATGTTAGGAATTGAAAGAATTAAGTAAAAAGTGACTTACAATCGTATTGATGAAGAAGAAATCCGTGAAGAATCGCAAATGGGTGTTTTTGTTTTGTAAAAAGTGAAGAAATGAACTTAAAATCGTGTTTTACAGGTCTCTGTGTTCGCATTTGCGAACATGGGTTCGCAATTGCGAACCCCGACCAATTTCTGGAGTTTGAAAAATAAGCTAAGGCTGGAAAGTTCGCATTTGCGAACTTTTGTTCGCATTTGCGAAGCCAAGGCAAATCTGGGGGCTTCGCATTTGCGAACATATGTTCGCATTTGCGAACCAAGCTGGGAAAGGCAGTGTTCGCATTTGCGAACTAATGTTCGCATTTGCGAACATAGGCATTTAAGGGCAGTGTTCGCATTTGCGAACTAATGTTCGCATTTGTGAACACAGGCAGTAAAGGGCACTGTTCGCATTTGCGAACAAGGCTGGGTTATGAGGCGTTCGCATTTGCGATCAGGGTTCCCCTTCGCAATTGCGAGAAATACTTCGCAATTGCGAAGCCAACAGCTGGGTGAAAAACCAGCAGTGCAAAAATTCAGAATTTCATCCAACGGCCTATCAAATCTTTACCCGAGCCCCCGGGCTCCAAACCAAACATGTACACAACCTCAAAAACACATTATGAACTTGTTCGTGCGATCACATCGCCAATATCACCTCGTTTTCATCAAATCAAGCCTCAAATTCATGATTTCCATACCTTTGGTTTTCAAAACTTTCAAACTTGGGACTCAAGGTCCAAAACATTTCAAACGACATCCATATGTCACCAAACTTTACAGAAATCACATATATAATATTTAAGACTTGTACCGAGCGTCGGAACTAAAATACGAGCCCGATACCAAGGTCAATTAATTCATTTCCGTTAATAATTACATCAAAAACAATTTCATAGAAAAATTCATAACTTGGGCTCTAGGCCTCAGAATTCGACTCCGGACGCATGTCCAAGTCCCATATTTTCCTACGGACCTCTCGGGACCATCCAATCTCGAGTCCGGATCCGTTTACCAAAAATGTTGACCGAAGTCAACCATATCAATATTAATATCATTTTTATCCAAATTTCTCATAGAATTCATATTTTCTATCACAAAATCTTTCCGGCTACATGCTCGGATTTTGCACGTAAATCGAGGCAACATGGAATGAGGTTTTCAAGGCCTCAGAAGATCGAAATGATTATTAAAATAAGTGATGACCCTTTGGGTCATCACAAGATTGAATGACGTGTATATGGTGTCGTTTGATTTAATGAAAGTATATCCTCATCCGTTAGATTATCTAAATGAATGGTCAAGATTATCCTGGTATTACGGTGTCGTTTTATTTTAGAAACAAAAACAATTTTTGGCCATTGGATTGATGGGAACGAATGGCCAAGATTAGTTGACACCAAATACGGTGTCGTTTCGATTAGTTACATGGTAGGCTGGGTGGGATTCATTTAAACTTGGACCGACTTAGATGGGGTGGGCGGGTCTACCGGTTTGGGAAGAGAATAAACTGAACTTAGTCCTGATTTGGCCCAATTTCAATTTTTTCTTTGTTTTTGTTTCTTTATTTTAATTCCTGTATTTTACATTCATTTTCACTTTTATATTTTTATATATTTTTCTGATTTTGTATTTGTATTTAAGTTTTCTTTTCTATGTTTTATTAAACTATTAAACTAATTAAATTCTCTAATTTATTTAATAGCTATTTTCAAGTTGTTTTCAATTAAAACACTAAAAGTGCTATTATTGTTTTTTTATTTTCTTCAATTTGTTTCAAAAAATGACTTAATACTAAAATTGTAAAATTAAACCCCTAATGTATGTGAATGTCTTTGTATTTTTAATATGAATTATCATGCACAAAATAAAGTGTGACGATTAAGAAAAATCCACAAAAAATTGTAATTTAATAATGAAATCATTTTATTTGAAATTTTTGGAATAAAATTGCTTAGGGCAAAAATCATGTGCTTACAGCTGCTCCTCTTTGCCCGCAAACACGAAGGGATTTTGTGCAAAGATAAGTGAGCGGTAATGAGGGATTTTTGCCCATTCACATATTTTGTGAAAAGCATTTTTTGAAAAGTTTGACCGCACACTGCTTCAGA
Organism: Nicotiana noctiflora; assembly: GCA_032618575.1. Lineage (NCBI taxonomy): Eukaryota > Viridiplantae > Streptophyta > Magnoliopsida > Solanales > Solanaceae > Nicotiana > Nicotiana noctiflora. Next base: position 89,121 of record JASVEL010006383.1, read on the forward strand.
GGTTTCCTACATATCCCGGGCTAAAAAGGAATCAAGTTAGTGTAGTTCAAGAGTGTCTGGTTGCTGGGACTACCATGAAGCTGTGATTTCACTGTTGTTGCTGTTGTTACTGCTTCCTGACCCCCTTATTACACCATGGTAAAGCGAGAGAGAAGCTAGCCTAAGCTATGTCCTATGATTTACAAAAATCCTATCTAATGCCTGGTATCTTGTGTTCTTGTATTGTCTTGATCTTGCATCTTGTATTATTCTAATGGAGTTTTGGCTGTTTCCTTGACTGTGTTTTGAAATATGTGTCCATTCTTCAGGTGGAACCCTGATTGCGATTGCTTGAAAAAGTATTCCCTTATTCTCCAGTGGGCTCTTGTTTTCGGTTGTTTTAAAGAGTATTCCCTTGTTCTCCAGGTGGGCGCCTGCTTACTACATTTGAAAAGATATTCCCTTGTTCTCCAGGTGGGTGCCTTCGTGCAGAATTTGAAACGCATTCCCTTGTTCTTCAGGTGGGCCCCTGCTTACAACAAACATACAAAACAAAGAAATTTTCTGCCCCAATTTTATAACTAGGTGCATGATGTTATTAAATGCCAGCTTGAGAGATAAAATTGTATTATACTTCCCTTGTTCTGTCGGTGGGTGCCTGCTTGCTATACTTTGGAAATGTATTCCCTTGTTCTTCAAGTGGGCGCCTGCTTGCTGCATTTGTAAATATATTCCCTTGTTCTTCAGGTGGGCGCCTGCTTGCTGAACTTGAAAAGATATTCCTTTGTTCTTCAGATGGGCGCCTGCTTGCTGAATTTGAAAAGATATGCCCTTCCTCTTCAGGTGAGCGCCTGCTTACAACAAACATGCAAAACAACAAAAATTTTCTACCCCAGTCTAGTTGCTAAGTACAACATATTATCAAATATAAAAATTGATAGGTACAATTTGAATTATACTTCCATTGTTCTCCAGGTGGGAACCTGACTACTGAAACATGAAATGAATTCTTTTGAAAATTGCTGCTTAAAACTTGAACTGTCCTCCCTTGTTCTCCAGATGGGTGCCTGATTGCCGGAACTTTCTATGTTCTCTTGTTGTCCACATTGGTCACATACACTTTAATGTGATTAGTAAGAATTTGAATTTTGTTCCTGTTCTAATCAAAGTTCAATTTGCTAGTATAAAATGGTGGTTAGCTTTTGGCATTCTTGTTGGCTATGTTCCTGCTTCTGGACTTGCTCTGCCTTGCTTTTTGAACTTATCTTGTCTTGTCTTAATTTCCCGGTTAACTTTCAGACTTTTTGATCATGTTTTCCTCATCTTACTGACTTGGTGTTTCTTTCTCCCTTTTCTTTTAAACTTTTGCTTCTTTCCCCAATCATCTGATCATTGATCCTTCATGTTCCTTTCATTTAATGAATTCTTGATTTCATTATGCCATACAACTGCGAAGCTGGTAGTTAGCTTTAACTACAAATGTCTTGTAGACAGATTTCAAAGGAATTAAAATGCAATGACTTTGAAGTTTTGAGGATAGAAAGACTCTAAAAAGAAAAAAGAGCATAGGACCTATCTGAGTGGGAAGGCTGATTCCGTTGATCATGCCATGCACTTTGGATTAACCAGCCTAGTCTAGTTTTGTCATACCATATTTCACAACTCGATCTTCACTGAAGGCCAAACCTTGCTTGTTTGCCACTTTTCAAACCAAACTTCTTTCATTTGCCGACTTTGGAAACTCGATTTTGCCTTACGGTGCCCGTGAGGGTTTTCACCAATAAGACTCTCTCATTTTAATATCCCTAAACTCACATCACCTTACGGTGCCCGTGAGGGTTTTCACCAATAATACTCTCTCATTTTAATATCTCTCACCTCATATCGCCTTACGGTGCCCGTGAGGGTTTTCACCAATAAGACTCTCTCATTTTAATATATCTCACCTCATATCGCCTTACGGTACCAGTGAGGGTTTTCACCAATAAGACTCTCTCATTATAATATCTCTCACCTTAAATCACCTTACGGTGCCCGTTAGGGTTTTCACCAATAAGACTCTCTCATTTTCAATTTTCTGATATTCTGATAACCGAGTGTTGTCCACAACATGATTCACCTTACCTACTTGTATTGACATTTCTCAAAATTCATCGGAAGCCCTTTCTTTGGACCGTAATGTGGCTTTTGGATGTGTTTAGAAAGAAGGGTATAAAGGCTAAAAATATTTCAATGTGGGCTCAAAACTTTGAACTTTCGAAATCATATCTTCCACAACAAACATAACTTCTACCCCAGTTTCATTCCTTGGGGATTCTTGGACTTTCCTCCTCTTGTGACTAAACCTCAGTGAGGCTGCCTACGTACTCTTTCGAGAATAAGTCAAACGTAGTTCAGATTATAAAATCGCCTCATTGTTGCGATGTTTCCTTCCTTCTTTTCTTCTTTTTTTTTTCTTCTTTTTCTTTTCTTTCTTTTCTTTTCTTTCTTTTCTTTTCTTTTCTTTTCTTCTTCTTTTTTTTCTTTTCTTTCTTTTCTTCTTTTGTTTTCTCAGCTTGATTTCCACGTTCAATCCTTGATTTTTTTGTTGTTGATTCCGAAAGAGGGATATGAAAGAAAAAATATAATAAGTCTCAAATGGATAGCAATGGATAATGTGTTTGCATAGCGAAATATAATGCCTTCATCATTTAAATCTCAAAATATGTCAAATACCAGCAGATACATAAAGATAAAGAAATCATACATAATATTGCTTGAATGCATCAAAATTGATATCCATTTCAACACATTTCCCCTCCACATCTGTTAGATATAATGCTCTGTTGGAGAACACTCGTGATACAACAAATGGCCCTTGCCAGTAGGAAGCGAACTTTCCTTTTGCTTTTACCCAATGAGGTAGGATGCGCCTCAAAACCAATTGTCCGACTTCAAATTTCCGTGGACGCACTTTCTTATAATAAGCTCAAGCCATCCTCTATTGATACAATTGCCCATGGAATACTGCTGCCAATCTCTTCTCATCAATCAAGCTCAATTGTTCAAGCCAGCTTTGACCCATTCATCATCATCAATCTTTGCCTCTGCAATAATTCGATGGGATGGTATTTCAACTTCTCCAGGTATCACTGCCTCCTTGCCATACACCAACGAATAAGGAGTTGCACCTACCGAAGTACGAACAGTAGTGTGATATCCCTGCCAAGTAAATGGTAATTTCTCATGCCACTGCCTCTGTTCTTCCACCATTTTCCGAAGTATTTTCTTAATGTTATTATTGGCTACTTCAACTGCTCCATTCTCCTTAGGATTATATGGTATGGAATTGCGATGTGTAATTTTAAATTTCTAACATGTCTCCGCAATCAATAGACTATTAAGATTGGCACCATTATCTGTAATAATCACCTTCAGAATTCCAAACTGGAATATGGGGTTTGCATATACGAAATCAACCACTGCTTTCTTGGTTACAGACTTGAACATTTTTGCCTCAACCCATTTGGTAAAATAATCAATGGCAACCAGAATAAACATGTGCCTATTAGATGTTGCTGAATCGCTTGGCCCAATGATATCCATACCCCAAGCAACGAAGGTCCATGGTGACGACATTGTATGCAATTCAGATAGTGGAGAATGAATTAGATCTCCATGTACCTGGCGTTCATGACACTTGCGCACAAAGCTGATATAGTACCGTTCCATAGTACGCCAGTAATATCTTGCTCAGAGAATTTCCTTTGCTAACACATACCCGCTCATATGCGGTCCACAGACTCCTACATGTACGAAAGCCATAATTTTTGTAACCTATTTTGCATCCATACATCTTGACAAACCATGATCCGAGGTCCTTTTTTATAAAACCCATCCGCTAAAGAAAAATCCACTCGCCAACCTTGAAATAAAACAGATTCAATACTCAAAAAGTGAAACTAAAACTAACTACCGCAACTCCCTCCGAGTTGGAAGAGGAGTAGCTTCCCAGTTATTCAACTTAGCTTGAGATCTTACAAACTGGACATCGATTCAGCTTGGACCCTCGTCTGCTTCTACCACATCCAGTTCTTCGAACAACTATTCAAATCATTAAATCAATTCCCTGTCAGACTTTATCTCTGCTAAGATGGGCATCACTGTAGTCCTGCGCCTCTTAGTACCAGATCGGACGAAATAACGGGAGAGGCGAGGGATAGGTTTAGAGAGGGTGCACACTTTCTTCTTTATCTTCCAGGCTCTCCTTATATCAGCAATGGTAGGTTTAAAGCCCAGCCCACAAGTATAAATGTTACCAGGAAGAGACATTGGTTGTGTAATACCCTGTAATGAATCTCCCAATCCCTTTCTAGGTAGAAATCCATTTCTCAACATTTCTATGGAAACCATAATAGATGCGGTAGCCACCTTTGGCACAGGAGCATGCTCACCCTCTGAAACTTTAGCGACGGATACTGTATACACCACTTGGTACACCCATGGGCCCTTATCATCCTCGACTTCTTCAAATAGGGTGATAGTATTGCAAGAATTGTCCTCCCTATGGACCACGATATATTGACAATCCCATTCAAACTTTACCATCTGGTGTCGTGAAGATGGCACAGCCTTTGCAGTGTGGATTCATCGTCAGCCAAGCAAAATATTATAGGTACAACAACATCTAGTACTTGAATTCCATTGTGAACTCCACAGGCCCAATTGTAAGTTCTAGCACAATATCTCCAACAGTATTTTTCCCTCCCCCATCGAATCCACGTACACAAATGTTGTTTTTATGAATTCTTTCATTATCAATGTTCAGCTTCTCCTAAGTAGACAAAGGGAAAATGTTGGCACTCGACCTATTATCAATTAATACCCATGTCACTACAGAATCTTCGCATTACACAGTAAGGTACAGGGCTCTGTTGTGTTCAGTTCCCTCTACCGGCAATTCGTCATCTGAGAATGTCACCCTATTCACCTCAAAAACTTTGTTCGCGACCTTTTCAAGTTGATTCACTATAAGTTTCTCAGGCATATGTGCTTCATTCAAGATCTTTATTAGTGCACGGCATCCAAAGACAGTAGAGATATCTGCACCGGCATTTTCCTTAGTTGTTCCACTATTGAGTAATCATGTGCCTTCATTTTTCTCAGAAATTCTTCGGCTTCCTCCTCAGTGACAGCCTTTTTCGTAGGACCCGGATTGTCCTTGGTTAATTTAGCTTTTTTTAATTCTTTGGGGGCAAAGCACCTCGCCGATCTTATCAAACCATGAGTTTCATGAATTTCATCTATGACCTCTTTCCCCCGATACATGACAGTCACTTTGTTGCCGTTCCATTACACAACTTTTGCATCCACACCGGGCAATTGAGTTACCAGTTTAATGATGACCGGTTCTTCTTGGGCTCCTTTCACAACTAACACGGTTTTTACAACTTCCCTTGGTACTATCACTTTCATTGGCTCTAGTTCTGTATCAACACTGGCTCATCAACTACTTATTTAACTACAACCACTACTATTCTATCCATTGCTTTCTCATCTACCTTGCTTTCACTTGCTTTGATCATCACTACCGTCTGATATGGCTTTTTGCACTCTCCTCTCTACACCAACTAAATCACATGAGCTTCTTGATGAACACGTAGGGAATTCTGTGTAATATTAGGAGTTTTGGGAGCCTAAACTTCAATTCTTCTTGAGTGAATAAGCTCTTGAATAACAGTCTTCAAGTGCCAACATTTCTTCGTGTCGTGCCCCGGAGCCCCTAAAAGATATTCGCAGCTGATGGAATGGTCCAGGTTCCTTGGTGGTGGGTTTGAGATTTTTGATTCAATAGGGTTTAGAACTCCAACCTGCCTCATTCTGTGAAATACACTATTGTAGGATTCTCCTATTGGAGTAAAAGTACTTTTCTTTTGCAACTTATCATTTCTTGCAGCAGGATTAGGGCGGAAACCAGTTCCACCAGGGTTTCTGTATGTTTTGGGAGGTGGGGTACATATTTTGGGTGTGATATGTGTTGTTAGGAGTGGGTGCATGCCATGGTGCTTGTGGTTGTGGGCAAATTTAGGCATGATGGACTGAAAAGTGGAGAATAGGGGGAGGATAATAATGTTGTGGTGGGCTGTATGGTCTAGGTGGGGTTGATGATAGTAAGGAGAAGGACCCCTGGACCATGTCCTTCCTTACACAACAACTACTTATTCTTTCTTCTTCTTTCATAGGACCCCTCCAGTGCCCGTTTAGATGGCAGGCGTTGTAGCCTTTATCACCGAGTAGCTCATGATCTTATTAGACATTAAGCCCCCTTCTACCATACTCCCCATTTTGACAACTTCACTGAATGTCTTTCCAACAGATGAGACCAAATGTCCATAACATGTGGGCTCTAGAGCTTGCAAGAAGTAATCTACCATTTCACTCTTTCAGGGGTGGATCGACTCAGGCAGCTTGCTCTCTCCATTTGAATCCATATTATCTGAAGCTCTCCCCTGGCTTCTTCTCAATCTTCATTACGGAGAGTCTATCAGAAGCAATTTGCAAATAATACTAGAAGTGATTAGCAAAAGACTGGTCTAAGTCGTCCCAGGTAAACCAACGAGTGTGGTCCTGCCTTGTGTACCACTCTAAGGCTGATCCGATAAGGCTTTGACTGAAATAGGCCATTAGCAGTTTGTCTTTTCTACCAGTGCCCCACATTTTACTACAAAATCCTCTCAAGTGAGACACAGGGTCACCCTGACCGTCATAGAGATCGAACGTTGGCAATTTAAACCTAGCGGCAAATGCACTTATGGAAATAGTCATATATCTTTATAGTCCACACTTAATTTCCCTACGAGGAATTGCATATTCCGGAAAGACTGTTCAAGACTTTTCACTTTACGAATCATTTCTTCTTGTTTGGTGTTTTTAGATTGTTTTTTCTTCCTCGGATATGTCAATGAGAGGAGTGTAAGTATAAGAATCATGATGTCTAAAGGTAGGTTCTGGTGGATAGTGGTGGTTGTCTTGGGTGTGGAATAGTGGTTCACTAGAAGATTTGTGTAATATGGCTGGTGAAGGATCCATTTACACGAGAGCAAATGGAGGTGGTAGAGGTGGGATTTATTTTGGTGGTGGAGGAGGGGGTGGTGTTTGTGAAGTTGTTGCATAATATGGAGGGTATGTGGGGTAGGCAGGGGATGAATTTACGGTAGAAGTGTTTTGTGTTTGGACTGGTGGAAGAATATAGGCAGGATTGGTAGGTTATGCAGGTAAGGTTTGTCCTTTCGCCCAGGCCAGGTACATTTTGGCCATTTGTTGCTTAAGCTTATACATTTCTTCCTTCATAGAATTTACATCCACCACCTCATCATCCTCAGCTGGGTCAACAATTGTGGCTTCAATCTCTTGGCTAACCACCTTCGACATATCTTTAGAACGGGTATTGCACGGATGAGTTGCTAGAATACTAGCTAAAACCACCTGTCTGGAATCAACAACAACATTCATTAGCGGTTAGGTCATTGTTAATCAAATAATCACACTTTGGGAGCACATACATATTTAAACAATTTTGCTCGGCCATATGCATCATCCCGGCATTCTCAATTATTGTTTTTCTTTCATTCTTGCCTTTTATTTTGCTTTGCCATTTCTTTTGCCATGACTTTTCTCTTTCTCTTTTTTTCATTATTTTTCTTTTAATCACTTTACTTTCTCTTATTTCTTAATATTCTTTTGATTAGTGTTTAAATGATTATTATCGATCCTATAAAATTGCCTATCGCAAATGTGTTTAGAGAAAAGAAAAACATAAGAATACAATATACAACGTTTTTTTGGAATTTTCAAATTCATTAATTGCCAACATATTGATTATAATGACAGACTCTAAATGACAACCACACTACGACCTTCTAAACAACTATTTGAAATGAAATGCCGAATGAAAATTACAGACTCGGATGATTGACCTAATGTAATACAAACTCAAGAATACATCAAAGATCCTGGCGCTAGTGGAACATCGTTCAGTCTCGCGGCGGGCTTAAATTCAAGTCCCCTTTGGAGTCGGTATAAGTCACCCGTTATTTGTTTTATGAATATCATCACTGAAGCGAAAAATGTAGTTTGGCTCATATCCTCACATATCTGGCACTTCCGGTGTTATAAAATGAGCTATATCAAGAATTATTTCTCTAATCATCCCTTTTTCCTGAAGTAACCTCCCTATTTGTTCAGCCCAAGCCTCTAAATTCTGTTGATTTTTCTCATGAAGTTGTTGCAAATCCATGTCTAATTGTGCTAAGGTCGTATAGCAATGTTCCCTTTCCACACTAAACTCAATTTATTGTTTGCTCATTTTGACCTTTGCGGTAATAACCTTTTTCCTTAGTGTGGCAACCTCAATATCATGCTCTTGTTTTAGTTGACGAATCATGCTGGCCCGTTCCTCTATTGTCCTAGCAAATTATCTTCGAACCCCAGCGAATTCTTTTTCTGCTTTGCCAATGTCAAAACTGTAATCACTCACTTTTTGCCACAATTGTCTATCAATTTTGCATCTCGGGCATTTCTGATAGTGGTTTCAGCCGGTATCTTCATATTCTGAATTTGAGCATGTAATTCCTCTTTTTCTTTAGCCAATTGTTTTTCCTCACCCTCGCCGGCTGCTGCATGTACACTATTTTGGAACTTGAGGTCTTGGACTTGTTTTTCAAGCATACTAGTATTTGCCCGATAATCATTTTCTTTGGCTAACCAATCCCACTGCTCTCTTGATGACTCAACAAATTATTGTATATGAGGTCTTTTAGCCGGCCATTCATTCTCATGTTCTCTCCTATACCAAATGGAATAGCCAGGTAACACTTCACCTTTAGCCCGATCCCTCACACAAGTATTTGATCTTAAGCATTGGCATTCATTCCAAATCTGACGGACTTTTGCTTCAGGGAATTATCCGTCGGTGCTAATATCGACAAATTGAGTACTAAGGTCTCCATCTTTTGTTAATATCTGGCATCTTCCGAGTTGCCGTAAGACTCGATATAGAGCATATGGTTGAATACTTTTAAGTGTGACCTCTCCGCCGGCATGTATATGATTTCATTAACTGGTAGCCACCCGAGCGTCCATTATATCTGACTAGCGGTAAGCGATCGGAAGTATGTTATCCAACCCTTAAATCCCTCTAGAAATTTGACCACTTTAATCCTCGTGTAGAATTCTTCTATGCATGTTTTCTCTTGAGACCCATAGCTAAAAAACTGAGGATGATGGCACATGTGTTCAATCATCCACATTTATAATAACAAATTGCATCCTTCGAAGAAATCTACTTCGACTTTGCATGATGTGAGGGCACGAAAGATATCAGCTAATACCATAGGTGCCATAGTACTATTAGCTTGAGTAAGGAGAGCGCTGACAATTCCAGCTATTCTTATATCAATGTTCCCATCTTTCCTTGGAAATACTATTAGACCCATAAAGGCTACCATGAAAGCAAAACGTCTATGCTCCTCCCATTTTTCACCGTTTGCTTTGCTACAAATCTTATTTCCTAGGTTGTTAAAACCCCCGATATGGCCATATCTGTGATATATGAAATTCATAGTACAAAAGCCATTTTCCAGATCTTCATTGTTGACACTCCGTGCTATTTTCAGGGAGTCTAGAATTCTGTGAGCGGTCACCGTTCCTGGAGCAACTAGGTATTTGTCCTTCAGGGGAACCTCATCTTTCCCAATGTAACCGATAACTTCTTCTAGTATCGGGGTAAGCTCGAAGTCCAAAAAATGAAACACGTTGTATGCTGGATCCCAGGAAGTGACTAATGCTCTAACGATATCTCCTCGATGCACAATATCGAGTAACCCGATAAGACCTTGCAACTATTTCTTGACTTCGTCTTGTCCTTCATCACCCAGATCATTCCACCATAGACGTACCTCCAAAAGGATTTTATTCATGATTTAAAAATGTTCATTTTGAATCGTGCTAATCATGCACATTTATTAAGGCGATTTAATCACTTATTATAACCTAAAAAGAAAAAGACAATGTATTTTTCACAATCTTAATTTCCAAAAATAAAGCTTGGTTTTGCCGATAAGACCTTTTATCACATCAAACGAAAAATCTTAGGTTGTGCCCGCTAACATCGTGGAATGACTCAAAAGTTGTTATTCTTGTATAGACATCCTTCTGGCGCCCTTTCGGGACATTCGGCTATTTTGAGAAAAAGGCATCACTCGATTTATGACAAAATTTCAAACTTTACATTTTTTGGCTATTTTTGCAAAAGAGGTGGTTGGACCCGTTAATGGCTTCCTACGTATCACGACCCGAATGCAAGAATCAAACTGGCGTAGTTCGGTCAAATTATTTTTTAAACAAACCATTTTTCTTTTTCTAATTTTTGCAAAAAATGAATATCCTAACTATTTTTTTGAAGACAAAATTATTTTTATTGGCAAAACCAATATATATATATATATATATAAACATTTATTTATTTTATTACAAAATAAAATAACGTTTTCTATAACCCAAAAACAAATTACTAAAAATCAACAATTTTTCTATTTTTTAAATCCCTTCACATAATTTCGGTAGAGCCCCAACAACATTTGGGCATCGATTTTTCTAAAATCAACAATTGTTATTTTTTCTCTTTTCTTTTTCACTCAATTTCACAAAAAAAAATCGTTTTCTCACCCCTTTTTAACCGGTCTGCATGATGGTCCGACACACATAAATGCAACACGTAATCATGATGGTATTTTCATATTTCGTTACCTGTCCTAGATGGACCCAACATCTGTGTTGAGTCCTCTAAGTCATATGTGATGCAAATAAACGTCCATATTTCTAGGTTCAAAACCTGGTTATATGTTCTACACCGTGTACCCGAGCGGACAACTCCAGTCGAGGAAGGGGCTGTGTACCGGAGACCCGCGGGATTGTCCGTCTTAGTAACTTGTCTGGCCTCTTTCTTATTTTGGGTATGATACTAACAGAATAAGGAGTCTCAACCAGTAAGCACATCCTCGGAGGTAAGAGAAAGGTGTTCGGCATATTTTTATATACAATTCAAATAATATCAAAGCGGTAAACACCTAGCACATTGATCATGAACATATAGGGAAATCAGATATAAACAGATCCAACAGTTATTCTGAGCTAGAATTCTTAAACCCTGAACTAATGTTCTGGGTTTCTTGTCCCCAGCATAGTCGTTAGAGCTATCACACCATCTTTTGAAACCACCGAATGTTTTAATAAATCACGTGAGGGGCATAATAAAGGAGTTTTTTCACTTTTAAGGACAATCGAAACAAGATTAATTTTTTATTTATAAGTTCAGAGTCCCCACTCAGGCAATTTATGGTATGCCAAGTCACAGGTTAGAATCTCGAATCGAGAAAGGGTTTGACTCTGTTAACAGTCCATGATCCGGAAATCCCGATAAGGAATTCTGTTAACCTGGAGAAAGTGTTAGGCACTCCCGAATTTTGTGGTTCTAGCACGGTCTCTTGTATTTGATTTTATCTGATTTCCATATATATTCTTATTTAATTTGCTTTTATTAATAATTCACTTTTATTATTGAAATTTTACAAGAATTACAATGTCTTGAAAATGTATTTCAGACCACACCTTGCTAGTACGCCTATGGCCTTTCACACCTTTCGACTTCATTGAGATTTGGATTTGGGTCACATAATGTGCACCCGTATTTAATAAAGTAATATTATTGTAAATCATGCCAAAAAGCATCTATGCGCTAATTAACTTTGGGAGAGACTGTGGAATTATCTAAACAATCTTTCCAATTCTAATATATATTTTTTTAACAATTATTGAGGGCCTTGCAATTCAGTCATTTTTACTTTTGGGCAAGGGTCATCTCAATTTTTATTAAAGGTCACTCCTAAAGCGACTAAACTTTTTTATTGGTTTTTGTATCTAAAAGAAAAGAAAATACTGGCTAATTATTTAAGAATTATTTGTATTTTTTATTAATTGAATTCTTATTTCTATTAATCATTTATTAAAAGAAATGAACTTAATAATGCAAGGATTGAATTAATAAATAGAACATACTGGCAACATTTTGTAGTAAGAACTCAACGAATGAGTTGGACCATCAATGACCAAAACGGCCCAGTGAACCAAGCCAATGACAGTTAATTCTCTGCACTCAAACAATTAAAGTGCATGGGATCAAATCTAGTAGCCTGAAATACTATTTTTATGGCTAAGGCACCTAGCCTGAATCTTAGTTTGAGCAAGGTCAAACTGCACCATTTTGATGGCAAATGTACTTAATCTGAGTCCCGGTTCGAGCAAGGTCGAACTATACTAATATGATGGCGAAGGCACATAGCTTGAGTACCAGTCGAGCAAGGTCGAACTGCACTATTTTGATAGCGAAGGCACTTAGCTTGAGTCCCGGTTCGAGCTAGGTCGAACATCACTATTTTGTTGGTGAAGGCACTTAGCCTGAGTCCCTGTTCGAGTGAGGTTGAACAACACTGTTTTTATGGAAAAGGCACTTAGCTTGAGTCCCAATTAGAGAGAGTTAAAACTGCACTACTTTGATGGCGAAGGCACTTAGCCTGACTCCCAGTTTGATCGAGGTCGAACTACACTATTTTTATGGCGAAGACACTTAGCCTGAGTCCCAGTTCGAGCGAGGTCGATCTACACTACTTTTATGGTGAAGGCACTTTGACTGAACACCAGTTTGAGCGAGGTCGAGCGGCACTGTTTTGATGGTGATGTTACTTAGCCTCAGTCCACGTTCAAGCGAGGTTGAACTACACTATTTTGATAGTGAAGACATTTAGCCTGAGTCGTAATTCGAGCGAGATTGAACTGCTATGTTTTGATGATGAAGGCACTTAGTTTGAGTCCTGGTTCAAGCAAGGTTGAACTACATTGTTTTCAAGGCGAAGGCACTTAGGTTGAGTCCAGTTCGAGCAAGGTCGAACTACACTATTTTATGGCGACGAAACATAGCCTAAGTCCTAGTTCAGGCGAGGTCGAACTGCACTATTTTGATGGCGAAGGAATATAGCTTGAGTCCTGGATTGTGCGAGGTCAAACTGCACTATTTTGATGGTGTAGGAACTTAGCCTGAGTCCCAGTTCGAGCAACATCAAACTACACTATTTTGATGCAAAGGCACATAGCTTTAGTCCCAGTTCGAGCGAGGCTAAATTGCAACATTTTGATGGCGACAATACTTAGAATTAGTCCCGGTTCGAGCAAGGTTGAACTGCACTGCTTTGATAGCGAAGGCACTTAGCGTGAGTCCCAGTTTGAGTAAGGTCAAACTACACTATTTTGACGCAAAGGAACTTAGTCTGAGTCCTAGTTTCATCTCGGTAGAACTGCTCTATTTTTATGGCGAAGGCACTTAGCGTGAGTCCCCGTTCGAACCGCACTATTTTGATGGCCAAGGCACTTAGCCTGAGTCCCAGTTCGAGCGAGGTCGAGCTGCACTATTTTGATGGTGAAGGTACTTAGTCTAAGCCCTTGTTCGAGCAAGGTCGAACTACACTGTTTTGGCGGCGAAAGCATTTAGCTTGAGACTCAATTTGAGCAAGGTCGAACTGCATTGTTTTGATGATCAAGGCACATATCTTGAGTCCCATTCAAAAAGGTTGAACTACACTATTTTGAGGGCGAAGGAACTTAGGTTGACTCCCGGTTCGAGCGAGATCGAGCGGCACTTTTTTGATGGCAAAGGCTCGAAGCCTTAGTCCATATTCAACCGAGGTCAAACTGCACAATTTTGATGGCAAAGACACTTAGCCTAAGTCCCACTTCGAGCAAGGTCAAACTACATTATTTTGATGGCAAAGGTACGTAGCCTGAGTCCTAGTTCAAGCAAGGTCGAACTGCACTATTTTGATGGCGAAGGCACTTTAACTAAGTCCTAGTTCGAGTAAGGTCGAACTGCACAATTTTGATGGTGAAGGAACTTAACATGAGTCCGAGTTCGACTAAGGTCAAACTATACTATTTTGATTACGAAGGCACATAGCCAGAGTCCCAATTCGAGTGAGGTCAAACTGAACAATTTGATGGCAAAGGAACTTAGCTTGAGTCCTGGTTCGAGTAAGGTAGAACTGCACTGCTTTGATGGTTAAGGCCCTTAGCCTGAGTCTTAGTTCGAGCGAGGTCGAACTATACGATTGTGATGGAAAAAGCACTAATCTTGAGTCCTAGTTTAGTGAGGTCAAACTGTACTATTTTGATGGTGAAGGCACTTAGCCTGAGTTCGGGTTCAAGCGAGGTCAAACTACACTATTTTGATGGCGAAGGCACTTAGCCTGAGTCCTAGTTCAAGTGAGGTTGAACTGCACTATTTTTATAGCGAAGGAACTTAGCCCGAGTCCCGGTTCGAGCGAGGTCAAACTGTACTATTTTGATGAAGAAGGAACCTACCCTAAGTATAAGTTAGAGCAAGGTCGAACATTACTTTATCGATGGAAAAGGCGATTAGCCTAGTTCCCAATTTATGCAAGGTCAAAATGCACAATATTGATGGCGAGTGCACTTAGCCTGAGTCCCAATTCAAGCGAGGTTGAACTGTACTATTTTGATGCCGAATACACTTAGCCTGAGTCCTTGTTCGATCAAGGTCGAAATACAATGTTTCTATGGCGAAGGCACTTAGTTTGAGTCCTAGTTCAAACGAGTTAGAACTGCACAATTTTGATGGTGAAGACGAGGTCGAGCTGCACTATTTTTATGGCGAAGGCACTTAGCCTAATTCCTTGTTCGAGCGAGGTTGAGCTGCACTATTTTGATGGCGAAGGCACTTAGCTTGTGTCCGGTTTGAGCTAGGTCAAACTACTCTATTTTGATGGGAAAGGCACTTAGCCTGTGTCCCGGTTCGAGCTAGGTCGAACTGCTCTATTTTGATAGAGAAGGCACTTAGCGTGAGTCCCAATTTGAGCGAGGACAAACTAAACCATTTTGATGGCGAATGCACTTAGCTTGAGTCCGGTTTGAGTAAGGTCGAACTGGCTGTTTTGATAGCGAAGGCACTTAGGTTGAGTCCCGGTTCGTGTGAGCTAGAACTACATTGTTTTGATGGTGAAGGAACTTAGCCTGAGTTTTAGTTCGTGTGTGGTCAAGCTGCACTGTTTTGATGGCGAAGGAACTTAGCCTGAGTCCTGGTTCGAGCGAGTTCGAACTAACCTATTTTGATGGTGAAGGCACTTAGCCTAAGTCCCGGTTCAAGGGAGGTCAAACTACACTATTCTGATGGCGAAGGCACTTAGCTAGAGTGCATGTTCGAATGAGGTCAAACTGCATTGTTTTTGTGTATAAGGCACTTAGTTGAGACTCGGTTTGAGTAAAGTCGAACTGCACTATTTTGATGGTGAAGGAACTTAGCCTGAGTCCTAGTTAGAGCTTCCTCGAACTGTAGTTTTTTATGGAGAAGGCTTGTAGCATTAGTCCTCATTCGAGCAAGGTTGAATTGCATTATTTTGATGGAAAAGGCACTTAGCATGAGTCTTGGTTCGAGCAAGGTCGAATTGGACTATTTTGATGGCAAAGGCACGTAGCCTGAGTCCTAGTTCGAGTAAGGTCGAACTACACTATTTTGAGGACGAAGGCACTTAGACTAAGTCCTAGTTCGAGTGAGGATGAACTGCAGTGTTTTGATAACTAAGGCACCTAGCTGGATTCCAGTTCGAGCAAGGTCGAACTATACTGTTTTGATGGTGAAGGCACTTGCCCAGAGTTATAGTTCGAGCAAAGTCAAACTACACCATTTTGATCGCGGAGGCACTTAGCTTGACTCCCTATTCGAGCAAGGTAGAATTGCACTGCTTTGATGGCGACGTACTTAGCTTGAGTCCTAGTTCGAGGGGGGTCGAATTGCACTATTAGGATGGCAAAGGCTCTAAGCTTGAGTCCCAGTTTGAGCGAGGTCGAACTATACTATTTTGATGCTGAAGGCACTTAGCCTGAGTCCTGGTTCGAGCGAGGTCAAACTACACTATTTTTATGGCGAAGGCACTTAGCCTGAGTTCTAGTTCAAGCGAGGTCGAACTGCACTGTTTTTACGATGAAGGCACTTATCCTGAGTCCCGGTTTGAGGGAGGTCCAAGTGCACTATTTTGATAGATAAGGCACTTCGACTGAGTCTCAGTTCGAGCGAGTTTGAACTGCACTATTTTGATGGCAAAGGCGCTTAGCCAGAGTCCCGATTCAAGAAATGTCAAAATGCACTATATTGATGGTAGAGGCACTTAGCATGAGTCCCAATTCGAGCGAGGTTGAACTACACCATTTTTATGGCAAAGGCACTTAGCCTAAGTCCCATTTCGAGCAAGGTCCAACTGCACCATTTTGATGGTGAAGGCACTTAGCCTGACTCCCGGTTCGAGCGAGGTCAAACTACAATGTTTTGTTGGCGAAGGAACTTATCTTGAGTCCTAGTTCAAGTGAGGTCAAACTACATTATTTTGATGGCGAAGGCACTTAGCCGTATTCCCAGTTTGAGCGTGGTCGAACTGCACTATATTGATGGCGAAGGCACGTAGCATAAGTGATAATAGATGAATTTGACTATAATTATGCCCTAAATAATCACACTTTGTTATGATATTTATGTTATTTATGAGGACAAAATGAATTGATTAGTGTTTGTTTGTGTGTTATAGGTACATGTGATACATTGGATGCTAAGAAGAGCTATTTTGGAGTCATATGTTGATGAAAAGGCCAAGAGAAGAGCTAAAGTGAAAAGAGCTGGAAGAAGCAGAGAAAAAGCTGAAGGACTGTTCATCCGCGGTTCACTCGCGGCCGCGGATGAATCGCGAATATTGAAGCTATCTGAAGTTTGCTGTTCGCGGTCCGCTCGCGGCCGCAAACCAACTGCGGAAGGCGACGCAATATTACTCCTAATTGTACTCAAACTTAGTTTCTTAGCCCTAAAACCTCAATATAAAATTCTAGTTTGCCCAATAGAGGCATGTTGTCTTTATTTCAATACTTTTGCAAGATATTTAGTAAGAGAGAATCCTCTCAACTCCTTCGTTTTATTTTATATCAAGTATTTCTTTAGGATTTCAATTATTATTCTTGTTTCTTTAAGCATGAGTAGCTAAATCCTTTTCTAAGGTTTTGATGGAACCTATTGGGTGATGAACTTATCGTTTATGTGATTACAAATTGTGACTTAGATTTCTATTTGTTCAACTTCATTTTTATTGTAGTTAATTGGCAGGATCCCCAATTAGTTGTGCCTATTTAGTGTGCATAACATGGAAAGGAGTGCATATTTAGGTATATTATTGAACAACACCACACCTAGGTTATTGGAGGAATCTATAACTTTAGGCATATAGACGGGGTTAGGAATAACGAAGTCTTGGGTGCAATCTTAAGTGAACTATTCAAATTAAAGCTAGCTAGGGTAGCTTAGGAGAGTGCACTAGTAAATTATTGTAATTGCTCGGGAGAGGGTTACGATACACATAGCGTTCATGATTGACAGAATATATTAACAATTTGTATGAGCATAACGATAAGGGATTCCGTCAATAGGGGAAATCAATACCTTAGTCTCTTTCCATATTATTTTACCCAACATTCAATTCTTTCTTTTAAGCCTTTTTAATTCTTGCAAAAGTAGTTAGTCGAAATTCACAATAAACATATACTCGAAATTTTGGGAACTTGATTCGGAAGTACTCTTGGGTTGTGAAAGTTCTAATTGGTAGGTTAATTCCCTGTGGGATCGATCTTGGACTTATTAGACCAGGTTATATTGACTACGACCATTGCTTGGACGTGAATCAATTTTGGCGCCATTGCCGGGGAATTAACAGAATTATCAATTGCCACTGACAGAACTTCAAGATATATGTGTAGTCAGGTTCTTTCTACACTTTACATTGAATATTTTGACGGTTGCTGATTTGGGTACTCAGGTGCATGCCTAGAAAATCTGCAAGGACTGGAGAACTAATTGAAGGACTCTTAGACCCCGAGCAAACTTTCCGGGCACGTAACAAAGCTATCAAACAAATTCAGCAATCTCAATAACCAATCAATTTAGACTTCGACATAGGTGACGTAAACTAACAAAACCAGCAAGCCAGGCTAAATATGCAAGAGGCACAGGAGGCACAGGAAGGTGCACTGTTTGACTGGGCTCAACCCACAACGGATAATTTGGCAACTGCCATCATTGTGCCAACATTTCAAGCTGAGTCTTTCCAGATCACTAACAACATGCTTCACTTGTTGCAAAACAAAGGGTTATTCTCTAGGTCTCAGGTTGAAGATCCACAGCAGCACCTAAAGAACTTTCTCTCAATATGCAAGACATAGAGGTAACCGAATATAACTACGGAAGATATCAGATTATTACCTTTTCCGTTCTCAGTTACAGGAGCAGCACATATATGGCTAAAATCACTCCCAATAAACTCCATTGCAACTTGGGATGAGTTAGTTAAACAATTCCACTACATGTTTCATCCTCATAACAAGATAGCTCAACAAATTGATGAGATTGTGAGCTTCAAGCAGAAACCACTGGAAACATTACATGAAACTTGGGGCAGATTCAAGTGTGTGCTTGTTATATGTCCTCACCATGGGGTTCCTGAGTAGATGTTGGGCCAAAGATTCTACATGGGGCTTTCAGACAGCATGAAGAACACTGTAGATGCTTCAGCAGGTGGGGCTTTTCTGAGTATGACATGGAGAGAGGGCCAAAATTTGCTAGACAAGATGGCTCAAAATTCCTGGTGGACGTCCAGGAATGCTCCTATCACACCAGTGGTACACTCTGTACCTCTGGATCCATCCAACACTCTAGAGGAGAACATGGCAACTTTATTGACACAAATGAGCATCCTGACAAAGAAGGTGGAAGAATCAGGGGTCAAGCAGCAGGTTCACATTGTAGATACTACCAATGGTGGTTTATGCACATCTTGCATTAGCCAACCCATAGGTAATCCCTGGGCTGCAGACCAAGAACATCATCATCAGCATGAGGATATGAACTATGTGGCTAACTATGGAGGGCAGCGACAAGGTAATCAAAGCTGGGGCCAACAGGCTCCAATGCAGTACAGACCTCCCCAACCACAATTTAATGCAGTAGGTATGAGGCCACCACACAACATGGCCCCATATCCTAGACCTCAGAATTTTGGCAATCAGCAGCAAGGATATCATCCACCTCCACCACCACATGGGGGTAGACATGACGATGTGTTCGTAGAGTTGAAAGCTATGATGCAGTAGGTAATTGGGTCAAATGCCAAAACAAATGAGAGGATAGATGCACATGATGCCGCCATCAAGAATATTGAAGTACAAGTGGGTCAGATTGCTATGTATCTCAACAATCATCCTCAAAGGACATTGCCTGCAGATACACAAACAAACCCAAAGGACCAAGTCCCAAAGCAGATGATGGCAGTGACTCTGAGAAGCGGTAGAGATCTTTATGCTGAAAATGAATGTGAGAAAATCGATAGACAGGCTGAGACACGTACTCCATTGCCCATTGAACTGGATGAATCCACAGGGTTGACATAAGTTACAGTCAAGCCAGTTGCAGAAAATAAAAAGGCAAAGCAGGGAACAGAAAAAGTAGCTGAACAGGTAGAGCAGCATGTTGAAGAGAAAGTAATAGAAAAAGAAAAGCCCCTAGTCACTGGGAAGAAGAGGCCTCAACCACCATTCCCCCAAAGGTTGTCCAAACACCAGAAAGAGGAGCAATACAAAAAGTTCTTTGAAATGCTCAAGCAAATCCAGGTAAACATTCCCTTAATTGAAGCTTTAAAAGAAATGCCTGGTTATGCTAAGATGATGAAAGATTTGATGTCACGGAAATTTGATTTCCAAGACTTGGCCACCGTAACACTTATCTAGACTTGTAGTGCAGTGGTCTCCAGACCCATTGCTGAGAAGCTATCTGATCCAGGTAGCTTCACCATCCCATGCACTATAGGGAATTATGTCTTTAATAAGGCTTCGTGTGATTTGGGGGCAAGCATTAATCTCATGCCCTTAGTCACTTATAAGAGGTTAGGCAATGGGAGAGCCAGGCTCACCTCTATGCTTTTACAACTTGCTGATAGGACGATTAAGCGTCCATTTGGTATTATAGATGATGTGCTTATCCAGGTTGGGAAGTTTGTGTTTCCCGCCGATTTTGTTATTCTTGATTGCAAGGTCGACGAAGAAATTCCCATAATCCTAGGAAGACCATTCCTAGCCATCGGGAGAGCTAGAATTAATTGTGAAACTGGGGAACTCAAGATGAGGTTGAATGATGAGGAGATCATATTCAATGTACAAAATTCCATGAGGTGCCCTAGTGAGTTTGCGAATTGCTCTCTTATTGATGCGGTTGATGTGACAGTGGAGACCGACGATGCAGAGTTGACCATTGAAGATCCACTTCACGCATGCCTGATGAACATGGAAGAGGTAAATGGTGAAAGTTTAGCTGAATGGGTACTGTCTCTGGACGGCAAGGGATTTTGGCAAAGAGCGCTTGAGTTTGAGCCTCTACACTTAGAGAAAAGAGAGACCCCGCCAGCAAAGCCATCCATAGAAGAGCCACCAAAGCTTGAGCTTAAACCACTACCATCACATCTCAGGTATGAATTTCTAGGTTCTAACTCCACGTTACCTGTTATTATCTCATCTAGTTTGTTAGATGTGCAGGCCCAAAAGCTTTTATAGGTACTCAAGGAATGCAAGACTGCCATTGGGTGGACCATGGCAAACATAAAGGGGATCATCCCCGTCTATTGCATGCATAAAATTCTCCAGGAAGATGGACACAAACCTTCCAGGGAACATCAAAGAAGGCTGAACCCTAACATGAAGGAAATGGTAAAGAAAGAAGTAATAAAGTGGCTAGATGCGGGAATCATCTTCCCAATCTCAGACAGCAGCTGGGTTAGCCTGGTCCAATGTGTCGCAAACAAAGGACGCATGACGGTAGTGAAAAACGAGAACAATGAATTGATTTCAACAAGAACCATCACCGGATGGAGAATATGCATGGACTACAGGAAGTTGAATCTAGCCACCCGCAAAGATCACTTCCCACTTCCCTTCATTGATCAAATGCTTGACGGGTTGGCAGGGAGGTCCCACTTTTGCTTTCTTGATGGATACTCGGCGTACAATCAAATCTCCATAGCCCCCGAAGATAGAGAGAAGACCTCCTTCACATGCACATAAAGCATTTTTGCCTTCAGGAGGATGCCATTCGGACTATGCAATGCGCCTGCCACATTCCAAAGGTGCATGATTGCTATTTTAACCGATATGGTGGAAGACATTATGGAGGTGTTCACGGATGATTTCTCAATGGTAGGGAATTTATTCGATGAATGCCTTGCCAATCTGACAAGAGTGCTTAAACGGTGCATGGAAACAAACTTAGTGCTAAACTGGGAGAAGTGCCATTTTATGGTACAAGAAAGTATAGTATTGGGGCATCGGGTTTCAAGCAAAGGCATTGAGGTAGACCGTGCTAAATTTGATGTCATTGCAAATCTTCCTCCACCAATATCCGTCAAGGCCATAAGAAGCTTTCTTGGACCCGTCGGTTTTTACCGGAGGTTCATCAAAGACTTCTCCAAAATATCTAACCCTTTCTGTAAGTTACTTGAAAAAGATCACCCTTTTGTTTTTTTGATGAATGTAGGATTGCTTTTGAGGAACTGAAGAAGAGGTTGGTCACAACACCCATCATTATTCCCCCCGACTGAGAGCAACCTTTCGAGCTAATGTGTGATGCAAGTGACTATGCAGTGGGGGCAGTGCTAGGCCAAAGGAAAGACAAGCTGATGCACCCAATATACTATGCAAGTAGAACTTAGTGTGGAGCAAAGCTAAAATACACTGTGAAAGAAAAGGAGATGCTTACTGTCTTGTTCGCATTTGACAAATTCCGGTCCTATCTCATAGGATCCAAGTTAATCGTATACACAGACCATGCAGCTTTAAGATATCTAATTGATAAAAAGGACTCTAAGCCGTGCCTGATTCGTTGGGTGTTGCTTCTCCAAGAGTTCGACCTCAAAAATAGGCATAGGAAAGGTACTGAAAATCAAGTCGTTGATCATTTGTCACGACTTGAAGGAGCTGAAATTGTCAAAGAGAGTGGGGAAATTGTGGAAACCTTTCCAGACGGGCAGTTGCTCACTACCACTCTGCTTGAAACACCATGGTATGCTGATTATGCTAATTACCTAGCCGGTGGTATTGTTCCTCATGACCTCTCATCGGTCCAGAGGAAAAGATTTTTTCGTGAAAGTCAGCTTTATTATTGGGATGAACCATATTTGTTTAGGATATATCGAGATAACATGATCCGGAGATGCGTCCCCGAGATAGAACAATCTTCTGTTTTGCAGGCATGTCACGCTTCAACATATGGCGGTCAGTTTGGAGGAATACGTAAAGCTGCCAAAATACTTTAGGCCGATTTCTATTGGCCAACGGTGTTTAAAGATGCACACTTGTGGGTGAAAGGTTGCAACGAATTTCAGCGCACCAGGAACATCTCCCGGCGTCATAAAATGCTAATGAACCCTATCCAGCAAGTTGAAGTCTTCGATGTCTGGGGAATAGATTTCATGGGGCCCTTTTGTAAGGCCCCGAAAATTTTTTTTCGAGTTATTTAAGATTTCGTCGTGCTAATGTAGGCTACATTGTTTTATCTCTTGTGCAAATAAGGATTCATAATATTATGGATATTAATTAGATAGTTTAATAAGGGTATAAGTCTTATTATAAGTGATTTGGGGTCTAAGGAGAGGCCTAAGCCTAATCCAAGATGGAAAATTGCATATTAGACGAAATCTGTAAACGAGTGCGCACAAGACCTGACTTTGAACGATCATATCTCCCATTATTTAAGGAGTTGTGTGAGGATCAACCTATCAAATTAAAGCCCTTTGAGTCTAGTTTCCAACGCAACAAACCGTTCGTCATTCGGAGGGGTATACAGAAAGTTATGATCATTTTACTCGTCAGGTGTCAGATGCGCGAAGTCCTGCGCGAAGTGGACTTCGCGCACACTTCGCGCACCTTAGGCAGAATGCTCAGGAAAATGCGCGAAGTCATGCGCGAAGCTTGCACACTTCGCGCATCTGGGCAACACTTCGCGCACCTGGATAGTTTTAATACCCCAAAGACCGGCCTAGAGTGTTCCCAACACATTTTTGGGGTTTTGACTTGCTCTCTCAAGAGGGTTTCATCCCAAACTTCATCCCTATGATCTAAGGTAAGATTTTTATAGTTCTTTGAGTAATTTCTACCCCTTAAGCACTTATACTAACAAGGATTAATCTTCAAAATCCTTAGATTTTCCTTCTAATTCTTGAATTCTTCAAGAACACCTCAAGTGGAGATTCTTAAAATTCTTACTACAAGAGGTATGTTTATCATCTCCAACTACTCTATGGTGATTATTTATGTAAGATACATACATTAGAACTCATGGGAGGGTGATTGGGAGCCATGGGTTCCTAACCTAGGTTATGTTAGTATTGTAGAGGTTGTGAGATGTGTTATTGAGGTGTGATTCTTGGTATGGTAGTGTTATGTATGCATGCTTGTGCAAATAGAGTTGTGGGAAGATTGATGAACATAAATAAGTAAAGATTGGGTTAGGAAATGAAGAAATTCTTGAAAAGGGGATTTGAAATCAAGATGCCCAACTAGTATTTGATAAAATGCTCAAATGAGCTATTTTCATGAATATCTTTCTAATATATGTTTAATTTTGTTATGTCTCATAGTAGATTGGAATTGCTAGAGTTTTTGGAGTGTTGTAGTAACTTAAGGAAAGCTCAGTCGAGGTATGTATGGCTAACTTTGATTCTTGTGAAATCGCCCTTATGTGTGCAATTCGTTTGCCATGTGTTAATTTGAGAGATTGTGTGTAATTTGTTGATTTTGTTGTTGGGTATCTAATTGATGTTAAACTACATGTGGTGTGGTATGAAATATGAATTGAAAGATAACAAGGGAATTGGAATTGGTGAAGAATTGTGAATAATGGTTATGATGGCCTTTATGGCACCTTGTGGAAAAGAAACGAAACACTTGAGAATTGGTTTATTGTGGAAAGAGACGAAGCACTTGAATTGTGGAAAATTGTTGAACATACTTGTGTGAATATTTTTGATTATGGAAATATTGTAACTTGGTTGTGATATTGGCTTGATAAGTAATTGAGAACATGGAACAATGTGCAAGTTGCTTATTTGAACTTGTTGAAATTGTGTGTAGTACCTTATCTACTGTTTGAAATTGTTGTGTTTTAAACTGTAAGGCGGGGTCGTGTTGCGCGCCGCAACGTGAGGAAATAAGGTGTGGGTTGGGGTGATAAGGGTGGCCGAGGTAATAAGGGTGGTCGGGGGCAATAAGGATGGAAAGCGATCGAAATCGCTATTGAAAATTGATACAAAAATCAATGATGTGAAATTGTGAAAGGAGACAGCAGGAGAGTTTGCAACCTGGGGGGCACTGATTGCCCCTATGTTTGACTACTTGAAATTTGTGTGGTTGATTGGTTGTTGTTCTATTTGTTTACCTTGAACGTGTTTGTGTTGAGGCTTATCTGAAATGAGTAAAAGGTGGAAAACATGGTTGGCTGGATTGATTAGTTTTGATGTAATTTAATGGCTTGAGTTTACTTGGGACAAAGTTTGTCCATACATACCAGTACAATTCAAGTGTACTGACGTCCCTTTTGCCGGGGACGCTACATTCGTATTATGATTGTAGGTGAATCAGTAGCAGGTACTTCAGCTCATCGGCAGTAGCATCCTTCATCGCCCGTTTTGGTGAGCCCCTTTCCTTTCGGGGCCCTACGTGGCTCATGCCACTCTTGTTTAGACTTTATTTTGATTTTGTGTAAGGTATAGCCGGAGCCTTGTTACCGACAAGTATTGTATCGTCCTTTGTATCCTAGAGGTTCCGTAGACATGTAAACTGTGGGATTCGAGGCTCATGTATATATTATGTTGGGCGTTGTAAAAGCTGTAAACTTGTTAATGAATCACTCGCATGGTTATGTTTGTATATTGTGAAATCAGTTATAATTGGTAAGGTAGAAATAATCAACACAGGGGTAACACGTGGGAATGAAAGGCACCCAGGTCCGCTTGACTGGGGCTACCTAGTCAGGCGCCGGTCATGTCCCTCGATTTGGGGCGTGACACCTTTATTAGCTCGTACGGCAATAAGTACATACTTGTTGCAGTTGACTACGTGTCCAAATGGGTGGAAGCTGCAGCATTACCCACCAATGATGCTAAGGTGGTGGTGGGGTTTTTGAAGAAGAATATTTTCACCCGGTTCGGGACTCCAAGGGCTATCATCAGTGATGGGGGCACACATTTTTGCAACCGGGCTTTCAAGAAATTATTTGCCAAGTATGATGTTAAACACCGTGTGGCCACTCCATATCACCCTCAGACTAGCGGGCAAGTTGAGGTCTCCAACAGGGAGATAAAGAGTGTACTGACTAAAACAGTGAATGCCATGAGGACCGACTGGTCCAGGAAGCTTGATGACGCACTATGGGCTTATAGAACAACATTCAAGACACCAATTGGCATGTTGCCGTAAAAATTGGTGTTCGGGAAAGCTTGTCACCTACCGGTTGAATTAGAGCACAAAGCTTGGTAGGCACTGAAACAATTGAATCTCAACTTGGTCGAAGCAGGTAAATCAAGGCTGACTGGGTTGCATGAATTAGAAGAATTTTTGTATTTGGCATTTGAAAGTATTAGATTATATAAAGAGAGAATGAAGCGGATTCATGATCAAAATATCACTGAGCGGAACATCAAAAGCGGGGACAAAGTACTATTATACAATTCAAGATTACGATTATTCCCAGGTAAATCGAAATCAAGGTGGTCAGGACCCTTCATGGTAATTGAGGCATTTGAGTCAGGAGCTGTGGAAATTCAAACTATGGATGGATCACGAACATTCAAGGTAAACGGACAGCGGTTGAAACCTTACATAGGCATGGATGACACCTGAGGACAAGGTAGAATTGCGGTTGGATGAACCTCAAAGGTCTAGCGAGCCTTAAAATGCGCTAAGTTGAGTCGTGCCGCGATGTTAAATCAGCCGCTACATGGGAGGCAACCCACGAACATGTTGTAAGTATTTTCATTATAGTTAGTATTTAGTAAAATAAAAAATAAGAAAAAAAATTTTTTTTGCTGAACCACGGAGAAAAATTTCAGAGAAGCTCACTGTTCGCGGTCCATCCGCGACCGCGGATGAACCGTGGAAAAGTGACCTCTCTGAATTTTCTCTCTTCGCGGTCCATTCGCGGCCGCGAACCAACCGCGAAAAAATGACCCTTCTGAATCGTGACTGTTCGCGGTCCATCCGCGGCCGCGAACGAACCGCGAACAATCGTGGCCAGCTCCTCGGTCAGCAAATTAATTTTTTTTTTAATTTTCTTCCCCCCCCCCCCTTCTTTAAACCCTAAAAATCTAAACCCCCTCTCCCATAACTCAAAACAGCCGCCCCCCTCTTCCAATTTCTCTCTCTCTCTAACTCAAAATCATCTCCCTTCTCTCTACAAATTCCCAACCCCTTCTTCTCCAAATCATCCCCTTCTTCCACCCTACTCCTCCATTGCTCAAACTAGTAAGTCTCTCTACTTTTTTTTCTCTTTTATTTTTTTTTATTTTAGTTCTTGAATGTTTGTTTTGTAAAATTAATTAGATAATGTTAGTTTAGGGTAGTTCATGAATATTACTTGGTTTCTTGTTGCACATTGAATGTTTCCATGAATTTCTCTTAAGGAACCTTGTTATATGATTGAACTTTGGTAAAGATTGGGTTGTTGGGTTTCCAATTGAGTTTATGATGCTAAATGTGTGATTTGGAGACCCAAAAGTGTTTTGACTATATGTGTTGGTTGGTTAGCCAAGTTGGGAAATTATCCTTGTTCATAATTGATTAATGTAGTTTTAGGATACATAATGCCCAACTCATGAATGGGTTATTGTTGTATTTTATTGGGGATGGATTAAGTTGATTGGGTAAAGTTAGAGTGCTCAAATAATTAAGTGTGGGGTGCTTGAATAGGCATGTGTAAAATAGTTAGATATGAAACTAAGTATAGGAGTATGAGGTGATTGCACGAAAAATGGTCAATTATGATATTCCATGGATGGCCAAGTCTGTGTAGCCTTCCGATGACTAGCAGTTTGCAAAATTTTTGGCTATCTTATTTGTGCAGGATCATGGCCCCTAAGAGATATCGACATGGTGCTAGCTTTTCGAGGCAACCGACTTATGATGAGTCAAGGTTTGCTTGCGAAGAGGCGAAGAATGGCTTTCATACTAAGGCAGCCAAGAAATGGCTCTAAGAGGTAGAAGTTGACCGGATAGCTATCCGCTCGGAGAAGCCTGAAATATATGACGAGATTTGCAGGTGCGAGATGGACTTCCTCTTTGACTCACCTCCTAATGTAAACAAGATGCTTGTCCGGGAATTCTACGCTAATGCTCCTTACGCTATGGTCAGGAGGGTATTTGTCAGAGGTAAGCATGTCGATGCCCATATTCCTATTATTAGGCAGATACTTAGACTGCCAATGCACACTAGTGATGTCAACTATTACCATGATAGGCCAGGTGTCACATGGGACATGGTAATTGAGGCCTTATGTGTAGACAACATCCCTGTGTGGATTAGAAATAAGACTCTGCACTCTAATTGCTTTACACACACAACTAAATGTTGGTTTTCTATAATATGCAACCGGATCTTGCCCTTGAGCAACACCACGGATGTTAACTTTAATTGGGCTATTATAACTTGGTGTTTGGTTACACAGCGAGATGTTGACATCGCCCGCTTAGTTAGTGATGAAATGGTATTGAGGGGAACCCTCACTGCCAAGGGTTTTTATTACCCATCTCTTGTCACTACACTGTGTCTCCTCCATCAGACCCCAGTAACTGCCACTGATGGTGAGCTACTACCAAAAGCTCCATTTAGAGCTGCTCAATTCTGGGTTGGACGAGACACAACCCCAATTGACTTGGATGAGGAGGACGATCCTGTACCGGTTGCCCGGGCCAGGCACTCCACGGATTCAACCGGACCTTCCACGCATGCTCCTGGTGGAGCAAGTATGTCTAGGTCCGAGTCCTCACGACCTATGCTTAGGTCCATGTAGGAGGAGGTTGCTGATCTACGCACCTCCGTTGATGGCTTGCACACACGGCTAGACGCTATGTCTACAAGGCAAGCCCGGTCAGAAAGCAGGTTTATGGCATGGCTAAAAGCACATGGACGAGCATGTCTCGTCGACCCATCCACCGTCTCTGACTCCGAGTGAGTCTCAGGTAAGTTTTCTCGCCCCTCTTATGCTTTATTATTTATTTATGTCATGGGGACATGACATATTTTTAAGTGTGGGGTGGGTGACTTATCTTGTACATGATGTATATATTAGTTGTAGTAGTTAACATAAAATAATAAAAACACAAAAAAAATCATAAAATTTTAAAAGAAATACAAAAATATGAGTAGAGGACTCTTCGTGATGACGGACTATTTAGGAGAAGTACTCTTGAGGGAAGTAGTCCACGTAGGAATTTTTCCTTTTTTTTCTTTTCTTTTTATAGGTAGTGTATCATCTCCCCCTTGGTTTTTCTTTTGACCACGGTTCTTTTCCAAGGGTTTTTATTTGAACCGGGTTAGGTAGATTTTTGTTTTCTTAGGATTAGAGGAAAAAGGGCAACATGTAACCCCGAATATGCACATTAGCAAAAGCTTAAATTAATCTTGAGAATGTATCTTCTAAGCTTGACTGTAGAATCTCAATATGCCTTAAACTGCACAATAATGCTTGCTTGAACATCGATAGGACTTTGTAGATAAACCGGATTCCAAATGAGTTGCATGCTATGTGTGTGTGAGGTTTTTACTTACATTGTATGCTTTACATGATGCTTACAACTTGCCCTGGGTGTTTGCAAAGCGAAATAGAAGTTATTTGGTTGTAGAAAGGATAGAGGCATTTCTTTGTGTAACCCCATATTCCAAAAGACATGAATTCACCTGTACATTATATCTTAGTTAACCTATTTGAGCCTAAAGTCTATTCTTTGATAACCCTTGAATGTTCATCAAATATGTATAATGTTGTACTTTACCTCCTAGAAGCACTTGTATTGTAATGAATATGCAAAAGTTTAAGTGTGGGGTGAAGGGAAATTGAAAAAGGGAAAATCAAGAATTAATGGTAGAAAATAGTGAACTGGCCAAAATAATGTTGCAAAGCAATGAGAAAGAGAGTTATATCACTGTATATATGAAAATTAGAAAGTCTAGTTACACCAACAAAAGAAAAGTGGGGATTAAAAGCAAATAAAAGTGAAGGAATGTTTATGGGAGACATAAGGAAGATAACTAAAAAAGGGAAGTTGTGAAAAGAAAAAGAAAAGTGCTTAGGGAGGCTAGTCACTATAACCAAAAGTATCCTACCCATCCCATAGCCAACATTACAACCCTTAAAGACCTCTTGATCTATGATTGAATAACTCGATTAGTGGAGTATTACACTAGGGGCAAGCATATGGTGTGTCTGTATGCATATGAATGTTCTTTGTTGAGAGTGAGTGAATTTTTCCGATATTTATAAGTTCCATGTTTTTGAATTGTTGATGTGTGCGAACTTCTCTCATAAAATTTAGTGAGGGGATATAATTCAAGAGGAAGAAGGTAAATTTGCAAGTTTTTTATAATAATTAGAGTAAGTCATAATGTGCTGGCATGAGAGTTTACGGTTAGGTAAAGATTGTGCATATCTTAGGTTGATCATGAATAATATCTTTTGTGACATATTTTGGGGGAGACATTTTTTTACAATTTGGCCTAAGGTGTGATTAAGGTTGCTCGAGGACGAGCAAAGGTTTAAGTGTGGGGTATTGATAACAGGTGAATTTGACTATAATTATGCCCTAAATAATCACACTTTGTTATGATATTTATGTTGTTTATGAGGACAAAATGCTTTGATTAGTGTTTGTTTGTGTGTTATAGGTACATGTGATACATTGGATGCTAAGAAGAGCTATTTTGGAGTCATATGTTGATGAAAACGCCAAGAGAAGAGCTAAAGTGAAAAGAGTTGGAAGAAGCAGAGAAAAAGTTGAAGGACTGTTCATCCGAGGTTCACTCGCGGCCGCGGATGAACCGCGAATAATGAAGCTCTCTGATGTTTGCTGTTCGCGGTCCGCTCGCGGCTGCGAACCAACCGCGGAAGGTGACGCAACAGTACTCCTAATTGTACTCAAACTTAGTTTCTTAGCCCTAAAACCTCTATATAAACTTCTAGTTTGCCCAATAGAGGCATGTTGTCTTTATTTCAATACTTTTGCAAGATATTTAGTAAGAGAGAATCCTCTCAACTCCTTCGTTTTATTTTATATCAAGTATTTCTTTATGATTTCAATTATTATTCTTGTTTCTTTAAGCATGAGTAGCTAAATCCTTTTCTAAGGTTTTGATGGAACCTATTGGGTGATGAACTTATCGTTTATGTGATTACAAATTGTGACTTAGATTTCTATTTGTTCAACTTCATTTTTATTGTAGTTAATTGGCAGGATCCCCAATTAGTTGTGCCTATTTAGTGTGCATAACTTGGAAAAGAGTGCATATTTAGGTGTATTGTTAAACAACACCACACCTAGGTTATTGGAGGAATCAATAACTTTAGGCCTAAAGACAGGGTTAGGAATAACAAAATCTTGGGTGAAATCTTAAGTGAACTATTCAAATTAACGCTATCTTGGGTTGCTCGGGAGAGTGCACTAGTAAATTATTGTAATTGCTCGGGAGAGGGTTACGATACACATAGCGTTCATGATTGATAGAATATATTAACAATTTGTATGAGCATACGATAAGGGATTCCATCAATAGGGGAAATCAATACCTTAGTCTCTTTCCATATTATTTTACCGAACATTCAATTCTTTCTTTTAAGCCTTTTCAATTTTTGCAAAAGTAGTTAGTCGAAATTCACAATAAACATATACTCGAAATTTTGGGAACTTGATTCAGAAGTACTCTTGGGTTGTGAAAGTTGTAATTGGTAGGTTAATTCCCTGTGGGATCGATCTTGGACTTATTAGACCAGGTTATATTGACTACGACCGTTGCTTGGACGTGAATCAACAAGTCCCATTTCGAGCTTGGTCAAACTGCTCTATTTTGATGACAAAGGCACTTAGCATAAGTCCCTGTTCGAGCGAGGTAAAGATACACTATTTTGATGGTGAAGTTACTTAGCCTATATCCCAGTTCGAGGGAGGTCAAATAGAACTGTTTTGATGGCGAAGGCACTTAGCTTGAGTCCTAATTCAAGTAGGGACGATCTGCACCATTTTGATGCCGAAGGCACTTAGCTTGAGTCTAGGTTTGAGTAAGGTTGAACTGCACTGTTTTGATAGAAAAGGCACTTAGGTTGGTTCCTAGTTCAAGCGAGGTAGAAATACACTATTTTGATGGCGAAGGCACTTAGCCTAAGTACTATTTCGTGCGTGATCGAACTGCACTGTTTTGATGGCGAAGGCACTTAGCTTGAGTCTCGATTCAATCGAGGTTGCACTAACCTATTTTGATGGTGAAGGCACTTAGCGTGAGTCCCAATTCAAGGGAGGTCGAACTACACTATTTTGATGGCAAAAACACTTAGCTAGAATCCCAATTCGAGTGAGGGCAAACTACACCATTTTGATAGCAAAGGTAGTTAGCTTAAGTCTAGGTTCGAGCAAGGTCGAACTGCACTATTTTGATGGCAAAGGCACTTAGCCTGAGTCCTTGTTCAAGCGAGGATAAACTGAACCATTTTGATGGCAAAGGCAGTTAGCTTGAGTCCCGGTTCGAGCAAGGTCGAACTGCACTATTTTGATGGCAAAGGCACTTAGCTTGAGTCCTATTTCGAGCAAGGTCAAACTGCACATTTTTGATGGCAAAGTCTCGTAGATTGAATCCTCGTTTGAGCAAGGTAAAACTGCACTATTTTGATGGCAAAGACACTTAGACTGATTCCCAGTCGAGCAAGGTCAAACTGCACTATTTTGATGGCGAAGGCACGTAGCTTGAGTCCTAGTTAGATCAAGGTGGAACTGAACTATTTTGATAACGAAGGCACTTAAACTAAGTCCTAGTTTGAGTGAGGTCAAACTGCACTGTTTTGATGACTAAATCACCTAGCCGGAGTCCCGGTTCGAGCGAGGTTAAACTATACAATTTTGATAGCGAAGGCACTTAGTAAGATTCCCAGTTTGAGCG
The DNA here is from genome assembly GCA_032618575.1 of Nicotiana noctiflora. NCBI lineage: Eukaryota > Viridiplantae > Streptophyta > Magnoliopsida > Solanales > Solanaceae > Nicotiana > Nicotiana noctiflora. Next base: position 121,465 of record JASVEL010006383.1, read on the forward strand.
AGGTCAAACTGCACCATATTGATGATGAAGGCACTTAGCTTGACTCCTAGTTTGAGCAAGGTAGAACTATACTGCTTTGACGGTGAAGATACTTAGCCTAAGTTCTAGTTCGAGCGAGGTCGAACTGCACTATTATGATGGCAACGGCACTAAGCCTGAGTCCCATTTTGAGCGAGGTTGAACTACACTATTTTCATGGTAAAGGCACTTAGACTGAGTCCTAGTTCGAGCGAGGTGAAACTACACTATTTTGATGGTGAAGGCACTTATCCTGAGTCCTAGTTAAAGTGAGGTCGAACTGTTCTATTTTTATGGCGAAGACACTTAGCCTGAGTCCCGATCCAAGCGAGGTCAAACTGCACTATTTTTATGGAGTAGGCCCTTCGACCGAGTTTCAGTTTGAGCGAGGTCAAACTATACTATTTTTATGACAAAGCCACTTAGCTCGAGTCCCGATTCAAGCAAGGTCAAAATGCACTATATTGATGGTGAAAGCACTTAGCTTGAGTCCTAATTCGAGTGAGGTCGAACTGCACTATTTTGATGGCTAATACACTTAGCTTGAGTCCCAATTCGAGCGAGGTCCAACTGTACTATTTTGATGGTAAAGGCATTTAGCCTGAGTCTCGGTTCGATCAAGGTCGAACTATGATGTTTTGATGGAGAAGGAACTTAGCTTGAGTCCTAGTTCAAGCAAGGTCGAACTGCACTATTTTGATGGCAAATGTACTTAGCGTGATTCCTAATTTGAGCGAGGTTGCAAAAAACTTAGCCTCAGTCGTAGTTCGAGCAAGATCAAACTGCTCTATTTTATTGCTAAAGGCACTTAGACTGAGACCTAGTTCGAGCGGCGTAGAGTTGTATTATTTTGATGGTGAAGTTACATAACCTAAGTCCCAGTTTGAGTGAGGTGAAACTGCACTGTTTTGATCGCGAAGGCACTTAGCCTATGTCCCAATTGAAGCGAGGATGAACTGCACCGTTTTGATTGTGAAGGCACTTAGCTTGAGTCCCGGTTTGAGTAAGGTCAAACTGTACTATTTTGATAGCGAAGGCACTTAGGCTGAGTCCCAGTTCGAGCGAGGTAGAACTATAATGTTTTGATGGCGAATGCACTTAGCCAGATTCCTAGTTCGTACATGGTCGAAATGCACTGCATTGATGGCGAAGTCACTTACCCTGAGTCCCGCTTCGAGCGAGGTCAAACTTACCTCTTTTGATGGTGAACGCACTTAGCCTGAGTCATAGTTTAGAGGAGGTCGAACAAAATTTTTTTCATGGCGAAGGCACATAGCTCGAGTCCCATTTCTAGTGAGGTCAAACTGCACTCTTTTTAAGGCTAAGGCACTTAGATTGAGTCGCGGTTCAAGCAAGGTCAAACTGCACTATTTTGATGGTGAAGGCATTTGGCCTGAGTCCCCGGTCAAGCAAGGTCGAACTGCTCTATTATGATAGCGAAGACACTAAGTCTGAGTCCCAATTCGAGCGAGGTTGAACTGCACTGTTTTGATGGTGACACCAATTAGGTTGAGTTCTGGTTTGAGCGAGGTGGAACTAAACTATTTTTATTGTGAAGGCACTTAGCATGATTCCTAGTTCGAGCAAGCTGGAACTGCACTGTTTTGATGGCAAAGTCACCTAGCCTAAGTCCCAGTTCGAGCGAGGTTAAGCTAACTATTTTGAAGGCGAAGGCATTTAGCCTGAGTCCTAGTTCAAGCGAGGTCGAACTGCATTTATATGATGGCAAAGGCACTTATCCCGAGTCCCAGTTCTAGCGAGGTCGAACTACACTGTTTTTATGGCGAAGGCACTTATCTTGAGTCTTAGTACGAGCGAGGTCGAACAACTCTATTTTGATGGCGAAGGCGCTTAGCCTGAGTCCCAATTCAAGTAAGGTTACAATTCACTATTTTGATGGCGAAGGCACGTAGCTTGAGTCCTAGTTGGAGCAATGTGGAACTGCACTATTTTGATAGCGAAGGCTCATAGCCTTAGTCCAATTTCGAGCAAGGTCAAACTGCATTTTTGTTGTCTAAGGCACATAGCGTGAGTCCTGGTTCGAGCGAGGTCAAAGTCCAGTATTTTGATGGCAAAGGAACTTAGCTAGAGTCCTAATTCGAGCAAGGTCAAACAACACAGTTTTTATGGCAAAGGCACTTGGCTTGAGTCCCGGTTTGAGCAATGTCTAACTGTAATGTTTTGATGGCGAAGGCACTTAGCCATAGTCCCAGTTCGAGCAAAGTCAAACTGCACTATTATGATGGCGAAGGAACTAAGCTTGTGTCCCAGTTCTAGCAAGGTCGAACAACACTATTTTGATGGTAAAGGCACTTAGCTTGAATCCCAGTTCGAGTGAGGTCAAACTACACATTTTTGATGGCAAAGGAACATAGCCTGAGTGCTAGGTCAAGTGAGGTAGAACTGCACTATTTTGATGGTGAAGGCACTTAGCCTAATTCCCAGTTCGAGCGATGTTGAACTGCATTATATTGATGGCGAATGAACTTATCGTGAGTCTCTGTTCGAGCGAGGTCGAACTGCACTATTTTGATGGAAAAGGCACTTAGCCTGAGTCCTAGTTCGAGTGAGGAAGAGCTGCAGTATTTTGATGGTGAAGTTACTTAGCCTATGTCCCTATTCCTGCGAGGTCGAACTCCAATATTTTGATGACGAAGGTACTTAGCCTGAGTCCATATTTGAGTGAGAATGAACTGAATTATTTTGATGGCGAAGGGTCTTAGCTTGAGTCCCGGTTCACATAAGGTCGAACAACACTATTTTGATAATGAAGTAACTTAGGGTGAGTCCCATTTTGAGCGAGGTGGAACTACAATGTTTTGATTGCGAAGGGACATAGCGTGAGTCCCAGTTCGAGCGTGGTCGAACTAAACTATTTTGATGGCGAAGGCTCTTAGCCTAAGTCCCAATTTGAGTGAGGTCGAACTGCACAACTTTGATGGTGAAGGCACTTTGCTTTAGTCTCGGTTTGAGCGAGGTCGAACTACACTATTTTGATGGTGGATGCACTTAGGTAGAGTCCCAGTTCGAGTGTGGTCAAATTGCACCATTTTGATGGCGAAGGTATTTAGCTTGAGTCGCAGTTCGAGCAAGTTCAAAATGCACTGTTTTGATGGCAATGGCACTTAGCCTGAGTCCAAATTCGAGCAAGGTCAAACTACACTATTTTGATTGAGAGAACACTTATCTTGAGTCCCAGTTCGAGCAAGGTCGAATTGCACTAGCATGATGGCAAATGCACTAAGCCTGAGTCCCGTTCATGTGAGGTCGAACTACATTGTTTTTATGGTGACACCACTTAGGTTGAGTCCAAGTTCGAGCGAGGTGGAACTAAACTGTTTTGATGGTGAAGGCACTTATCCTGAGTCCTAGTTATAGAAAGGTCTAACTGCAATATTTTGATGGCGAAGGCACTTAACTTGAGACTCAGTTCGAGCGAGGTTGAAATGAACTATTTTAATGGCGAAGGCGCTTATCTTGATTATCGATTAATAAATGTGAAAATGCACTATTTTGATGGTGAAGGCACGTAGCCTATGACCATGTTCGCACAAGGTCGAACTGCACTTATTTGACGGCAAGGCACTTAGCCTGATTGCCCGTTCGAGTAAGGTCGAACTGCATTATTTTGATGACAAAGGCACGTAGCCGCGTCATAGTTCGAGCAAGGTCGAACTGCACTATTTTGATGGCAAAGGCACTTAGACTAATTCCCAGCTCAAACAAGGTGGAACTGCTCAATTTTGATGACTAAGGCACTTGGCTTGTGCCCCGGTTCGAGCAAAGTCGAACTATACTATTTTGGTGACGAATGCACTTGTAAGGCCCCAAAAAATTTTGGTGCTTAAAAACTAGTAGCCCCTGGTGTCATGGTCTGAATAACGCGGTTCGGACCCTTGGTAGTTATTTAAGCTTTAAAAATGGGAAGAATAAAATGTTTCAGAAAATGTCACTTCTGCGGTCAAGAATGTGGTCGCAGATCTGCTATGCGGACCGCATTCCTACCGCAGAGTGTAAAAGAATGTTTTGTAAAATTGGTGCTGAAAATGCGGTCAAATATGCAATCGCATAACAAAAATGCGGACATCAAAACCATCGCATACTTCCTTAAGGATTTTTGAGTGTTAATTCTCTGGTGCATTCTGCGACCGCAGAACATGAATGCAGACCGCATTCTGGTCGTATATCATAATAGAACAGGTGATTCCTTGAACTTGAAATTTAGTAAAAAGGAGTGGGCAGGAGTAAAAGTTTGCAAAAATGAAGTTGGCAACATAAGATAGCTGTGTGAACTTAAAATAAGAGGTTGGAGGAAGTAAATTCGACTCCAGGTATGTATGGCTAACTTTAATCTTTGTGAAATTGCCCTTATGTGTACAATTAATTTGGTATGTGACAATCTTGAAAATTGTTGTGTAATTCCTTGATTTAGTGGTTGGGTGTTTTATTTATTTAACTAAGTGTTGTGTCGTTTCAGGTGTGAACCGAATGATGAAAAGGGAAATCATAATCGGTAAAGAAATTGAGAACTATAGTAGTAACGACATAATTGGCTTCTAGTGGGAAACTAATGAAACAACTTGAATTCTTGATCAATTATTGAACCTAATGGTATGGATACTCTCGGATATGGGAACATTGTAACTTTGTTGTGATACCGGCTTGAAAAGCATTTGGAAACATGAACCAATTTGAAATTCTCTTATTGCCCTTGTTTGTGATCTTATATAGTGCTCTAGTTTGCTATTTGTGATTGTTGTGATTTGAAACTGTATGGTGGGATCGGGTTGCGCGCCTCAACACGAAACAATAAGGTGTGGGTTGGGGTGATAAGGGTGGCTGAGGTAATAAGGGTGGCCGAGGTAATAAGGGTGGAAAGCGATCAAAATTGCCATTGAAATTGTTATGAATACAATTGTGAAATCATTGATGTGAAATTGTGCAAGGAGACAACACGAGAGTTTGCAACTTGTGGGTCGCCGATTTCCCCTTTGTTTGACTTGATTGTGCTTTCCGTGTATGTTTGGTTGTTGCTTTCCGTGTTGATTTCTAATTGTATATGTACTAAGGATTTCTTGAAATAAAGTAAGTGTGGGAACGTGATTGGCTCGCTTAGTTATTTCAAGGTGTATATGTTGGTTGATCTATTACTGCGATTTAATTGTTTATGGCTGGAGTTTACTTGGGACAAAGCTTGTCCATACATACCAGTACAATTCTAGTGTACTGATGTCCCTTTTGCTGGGGACGCTACATTCATTTTGTGACTGTCCATCTATTCCAAACCCGAGTGTTCCTGTTTCGGCTGTGGCAGAGGGTGTAACCATCCCCCCTGCCAATATTCTTATTTCTAATATAGTCCCACCTTCTAGTTCTGGTGTTTGTGATGAGGATCTTATAGTTGCCATTCATATGTTGACCAGGCTAGTGGCTGCCCAGGCTCAGAGGTCTCATGATGCCCCTTCTTCCTCTAGCGGACAGGGAGATTCCTTCGGTTCTAGAGTACACCAGTTTCTGCGATTGGCCCCTCCAGAATTCTCAGGCACAGACCTAGAGGTCGATCCGCAGGATTTTCTTGGTGAAATATATAAGACCCTCAGAGTGATGAAGGCTACAGATATAGAGGGGGTAGAGTTGGCTTCATACAGGCTTATGGGAGCGGCACATTCGTGGTTTGGGATGTGGGAGGATTCTCGTGAGGAGGGGAGACCTCTAGCTAGATGGAATGAGTTTGTAGATGCTTTCATGGACCACTTCTTGCCTGCCGAGACAATGGCAGCCCATGCCACTGAGTTTGAGGTCCTCAAATAGGGTAGTATGAGTGTTTGGGAATACCACATGGAGTTCGTGAGATTGTCCAAGTTTGCTCCTCAGTTACTGTCGACCATGGATGCTCGAGTTCGACAATTTTTTCACGGCCTTAGTCCTTTGGTGGTGAATGAGTCTGCCACAGCAACTTTGCACTCAGATATGAATTATGGGAAGATCGTGGGTTTGCTTAGGCCACAGAGGCTAGTAAGTTGAAGATCCGTGCGGAAAGGGAAAGCAACAACAGGGCCTGGTCAATAGGTCATTCAGGGAGACCTTCCAGGGAGAGGGTCATTAGGGTCGTCCTAGTAATATGCTGAGTCCTCAGCAAGTGCACCGCGATCTGTGCACAGTTATGAGCAGGGCAATCATTTAAGACCAGGTTCAAATAGTAGGAGGTCCCGCCAGTCAGGTCGTGCAGGAGTGAGGTCCCAGCAGCAGAGGAGACCTACATGCTCCAAATGTGGGAGATTCCATACAAAGACGTGCTATTTGGGTATTCCGATATGCTTTAGATGCAGGGTGAGAGGTCACATCTAGCGGGACTGCCGTGCACCTAGTCAGGTATGGGTAGGGGATCTTCTCAGTCATTTGGTTCTTCGGTTGCGACATCGTCAGTGCTTCCTCCAGCTCCAGTAGGGCATGGTTCAACTCGGGGTGGAGCTCATGGTAGGGGTAGACCTAGCCGGTTCTATGCTTTGAGTGGCTGCCAGAGTGCTGAGGCTTCCCCAAATGTGTTTACAGGTATCTTGTCTGTCTAGGCTATTGATTGTTATGCTCTTATTGATCCAGGATCCTCTTTGTCTTATGTCACCCCGCTCATTGCTTCATGTTTTGGGATAGAACCCGGACAACTTCATGGCCGTTCTCTATATCGACTCCGGTTGGTAATTCTATTATAGCCTCACGAGTTTATAAGGATTGCATTGTTACGATGAGTGGTCGTGTTACCACGGCTGATCTTATTGATCTTGGGATGGTACATTTTTATGTAATTATGGGGATGGATTGGCTTTATTCGTGCTTTTCCAAACTTGACTGTCGAACGAGAGTCATGATGCTCAAGTTCCCTAACGAGCAGGTTATTGAATGGAGAGAAACCGGTGTGGTGCCAAGGGGCAAGTTTATTTCCTACCTTAAGGCTTCAAAGATGTTTAAGAAGGGGTGTATCTATCATTTGGTCCGGGTAACAGATACCACCTCAGATGTGCCTACCCTCGAGTCCGTGCCAATTGTGAATGAATTTCCTGAAGTGTTTCCAGATGAGCTTCCAGGCATCCCGCCGGATAGGGAGATCGATTTCGGAATTGATGTATTGCCAGATACTCAGCCAATATCCATTCCACCATACAGAATGGCGCCAGCAGAGTTATGGGAGTTAAAGGAGCAACTGGGGGATTTATTAGAGTGGGGGTTCATACGACCGAGTGTGTCACTGTGGGGTGCTCTAGTTCTTTTTGTCAGAAAGAAGGATGGGTCACTTCGAATGTGCATTGATTATCATCATCTTAACAAAGTCACCATCAAGAATAAATATCCTTTGCCTCAGGTAGATGATTTGTTTGACCAATTGAAAGGCGCAAAGTTTTTCTCTAAAATTGATCTATTGTCCGGATACCACCAGTTGAAGATCAGAGAACAGGATATTCCTAAAACCGCCTTCAGAACTCGCTATGGTCACTTCGAGTATTTGGTCATGTCGTATGGGCTCAGCAGCTTTCATGGACCTTATGAATCGGGTTTTCAAGCCATTCCTAGATTCTTTTGTGATTGTATTCGTTGACGACATCCTCATTTACTCAAGGGGCAGGGAGGATCATGCCATTCACCTCAGAGCAACATTGCAGACCCTTGATCAGCACCAATTGTATGCCAAATTTTCAAAATGTAAATTTTTGTTGGAGTCTGTAGCCTTCCTCGGTCATGTTATTTCCAGTAAAGGGATTCAGGTGGATCCTCAGAGGATTGCAGTAGTGAAGGATTGGCCTAGACCCACAACCCCAGATAGACATTTGTAGCTTCTTGGGTTTGGCAAGGTACTATCTGAGGTTTGTGTAGGGATTCTCAACCCTTGCCTCCCCATTGACTAAATTGACGCAGAAGGCAGTTAAGTTCCAGTGGTCCGATGCTTGTGAGAAAAATTTTCAGGAATTGAAGTCAAGGTTGACCTCGTCACCAGTATTGGCCTTGCCAGAAGGCACAGAAGGGTTTGTGGTTTATTGTGATGCCTCCAAGGTCGATTTGGGGTGTGTATTGATGCAGCGCGGAAAGGTCATAGCTTATTCTTCCAGGCAACTCAGAATGACGAGAAGAATTATCCAACGGATGATTTGGAGTTTCCAGCAGTTGTGTTTGCCTTGAAAATATGTCGGTACTATCTTTATAGGGTTCATGTAGATGTGTTTTCGTACCACAAGAGCCTCCAGTATTTGTTAAAGCATAAGGAACTGAATCTGAGGCAATGGCGGTGGTTATAATTTCTTAAGGACTATGATATGAACATATTGTATCATCTAGGGAAGGCAAATGTTGTCGCCGATGCTCTTAGTCGAACATCCATGGGTAGTTTGGCTTATTTGGGGGTGGATCAGAGACCCCTGGCTCGGGAGGTTTACCAATTGGCCAATTTGGGGGTTCGCATCTCGGCGTCAGACGAGGGGAATATTATGGTGCATAATGGAGCAGAATCATCATTGGTGGCAGAAATCAAAGAAAAGCAGTTTATGGATCCAGCATTTGATTGGATGAAGGAAGCAGCCGTGAATAACAAGACTTTGGCATTTTTTCTAAGCGACGAGGATGGTGTGTTGCGGTGTCAGGGTAGGCTGTGTGTCCCGGACGTGGACGAACTTCGGGTGAGAGTAATGGCAGAGGCTCATATTTGCAGGTATTCCGTGCACCCAGGTTCTAAAAAGATGTATCATGATCTCAAGGAGATTTATTGGTGGAGCGGTATGAAAAGGGATGTGGCGAGATTTGTTCTAAATGTCCGAATTGCCAGCAACTGAAGGCCGAGCATCAGCGGCTTGGTGGATTAACTCAGCTTATAGAAACACCAAGGTAGAAATGGGAGATGATCAATATGGATTTAGTGGTAGGGTTACCTCACACTCAGCATAAGTTCGCACTACTAGAAAATGGGCCTATGGCAACGGACTGGTTTGCAACGGTTCAAAACCTGTTACTATAGATGGGTTATCGCAACAGTTTTAACCGTTGCAATAAGAAATGGATACTACCGGCGCACTTTGACCATAGAACCGTTGCAGTTGAGGGGAACCGTTCCTATTGGTGTCTGGTTTTGCAACGTTTATCTGAACCGTTCCAATAGATATATATCTATTGCAACGAATCTTGAAAAATAATTCAATTGGAACGGTTAGTAATTCCCTCCTAATTTCCCCTCTCAATTTTTGGGAAACCCGCCAAAACCTCTCTTCTTTTACATTCTATTTTTTTTCTTTACTTACTACGTAATATTTTTTTAAGTGATAATAATTAATTAACTTTTAAATAATAAGTTAGGCAAAATAAACAAGTTGATTTCTATCCTTGCATTATCTCTCGGCAAAAATAAACCCAAAGATTACCCAGATCCTATAAGGAAAAAATAAGGATTCTTTATTGAATTAAACCGCAACTCATAATCAAATTTGATAAATCAAAGATGAGAACCAATTTGGCGTTCATACTATTTGGGCGCGGTTGAGTTCAATAATTTTTCAATTAGGGTTTGGGTTTGGTCGTTCATACTACTTGAAAGATGAAAGAGAAAGACGAGAGGTTGACGCTAAGAAATAGCGAAAATGGGACACTCAACCAAAGTTTCTTCCATCTTTTTGATCCATTCCTCGCTAAAAATTGTCGCTGGTAGCTGTGGGAGAAACTATTGCTGTAAGTTTTTTAACTTCTTCTTTTTTTATAAATTTGGGATAAACAAAAAAATCCTCTGGAAAACTTTCATTAATCGCCTCCAAACGACCAAACCTCCCACTACAAAGTTTTTTTTTTTTTTTTTTCTTTAAAGGCATCCAATGTTACCCCTCAAGTATTGTTACATAACTTTCTTTGCCCAATTTCATTCGCTTGGTCTACATTAGTTTTCTTCACTATTGTGGGTCAAAATAGTCGAGGTTTTTCTTTATTGTGGGTCAGATTCAAGATAAGTCCAACTTATTGCTTCTTCTTTTTTGTTCTAGTATTTAGAAATTTCTCATCTAAGTGGGTGAACGTATCTCTAGGTTAATAAAAGATTTTGAGGGTGTAATTATGGAGGTAAATAGGTTTTTAACTATACTTTGTTATGTGATCGATTTTGATTTGCAATAGGTGAGTTGCTCATTTGTTGGGGTTAAAATTGAGCTTAATCAAGTATGTCATGTACCTCCAATGTTCGATAGAATGCCAACCTAATAGTAGCAAGTAGGCTTGTCACATTCCTCTTCTTTGTTGCAAGAGTTAGTCACCATTAATGTCCCTGGATAATATTGTCGTGCTTAGACTATATTTGGTTTAGTCCATTGTGTGGTGTGCATTCTTCTTAGTCCGGAGGTGTTTGAAAACTTGTGGGGTGTGTCATTTCGTTATGTGTACTATTTAGTAGTGAAATTGTATGTGGATAAGGGGAGAACCTGATATTATGATACGAGTTGAAGCTATTGAGTGGTTGTATTAGCATTATTGTTGATGGACCTTGAGGCATCAAATATTTACATTTATAGTTCTTTTTAATATTAAAACTTAATGGTTGTGTTGTCTCCAAAGTGTAGTATATGATAAGTCAAACTGAATTTAGTTGCGTGTTCTCTGTGGCAATTTGAAGATTACTGGTTCAGTAGTGGTAGCAAGATATCCGTGAGAAACTCTTTTGCCCTTAGGTATCAGGGGAAGTGAACTTGGTGGTAAATTTTCAGTGTTTAAAATTCACTTTACATCATCTTGTTACTCTAGTAAAGTTGTGTTGCTTGTTTCAAAACTGGAGCTACATTTATAAGGATTCTTGTCTTGTATGGTTTTAACTTCAAAAGAACTTTTAAAAGTAGTTTCTTGGATTTTCTCCTGCATTGGGTGATTCTTTTTTAACTTATACTATTTCATAAGGAGATTATAAGATCATTCAGTTATATTTCATTATAAAAATCATGTTATAGCCAATAAGAAAAGATTCAAAGAGCTAAACTTTGACGGAAATATATTCTTGCCAGTTGGATTCCCATAAAATAATCTGCCACACACATCCCCTTATCTCTCTTGATTTAAATGTTCCCAAGATAGGAAATTAAGTTTGCAAGCAAACATTAAATTATGTTGACGATTAATTTATACTTTGTAAAGTTTCTTTCATCAGACTATACTTTTTGTGCAAATTATCTGAGGATAAGAACTAAAATAACTGTAATTTTGTCAAATATTTGAAAAGCTTAATTGGCTTAAATATTTTCAATCTATAAATTTCTTTGTCTTACTATCAACATAATCGAGATGTTAAATTTATTGTACCCCATACATTTGAAGCTATTAGGAGCTTATAATTAGTGATTCTAGAACTTTGATGCTTGCATGTGTTGTCATTGCTATTTCTTTATTTCTCGACGTGAAATTAAACTTAGGAAACTATTGTTTTGTTTTACATTTATAATGTTATGTAATATCATCTGTTTTTTGTTATTTAGTGTTTAGTTTTTTATTTTCTTTTCTATAATTTAATATTAATGATTATCTCACCAATATATATATTTAACTAGTAAAATATACAGTGTACCATATTTTTGAACTTTTTTATTCACAATTGTATGTTTTTTATTGTGTTTAATTTGTGGCCAGGAAGTTATTGGCTATACCACCGGAGATGGTATGTATGGTAAATCTAGAGTGAAATTCATAGAGTTCAGCTAGTATCACACCGTGTGTCTAGTGGTTGATTGTAACTTATGTAGCCTTAAGAGATTTACTTCATTTGCAGTGATTACCAATGACATAGAAAGTTGGACGTGTTCACACTTATGATGAGTTGTTATTTAGATAACTATTTATGACGTTGTTTTCAGTAGAAAATAGTTTTATCTTTAATTAATTATTTAGCTTTTCATTGTTAAAGTTTGAACTTTGATACACAACAGGTTCCTTGTGAATTAAGTTTGAAACACTAAGTATTTCTAAAGTAAGGAGTAAAGCAATTGATATTGCCAATATGCACCTATTACTATGCTTGTGTAGGGATCTATTATTGTTATATGTTGATTCAGATAGAGTGACTTTTACTTGTGCTTGAAATATCGTTTATTTTGTATTCTCATACACATGGTTTGTCCCTCAAAAGCTTAAAATTAGTTTCTTCGCGTAAAATGAACATGCTAAAAATTTAATACATGAGTCAATAATTGTTTGTAGTACTTTCGCTTCTTTAGAAAGAGTTGATGTTATATTGGAATGACTTTATGTGCTTTCAAATTGATATCTCAATTTTTTCTCTTACAGGTGAATATGTACAGAAGAAACATAAATGAGAAAACATTTTACCGAGGCTAATTTTACAAATAGGTAATTGTCATCTACCTTAGTGTTGAATTTGAGAAAACATTGGTCGATAATTGCAACTTTTTGTCTTTTCTATTCGTTATTTCCCCTGTATTGCAAATTCTATAAAAATATTTATGTCCTCTCTCAAGCTGATATGTAGATTTGTTAAATTTGGCTTGTAAAGTTCCTGTCTTAAACATGAGTTTAGGCTTGTGATAAAAAATAATGGGAAGTCAGTGCCTACTGGAATTAGTTTTAGATGTTTATTCTTTACATGTTCTTCCTGTTGGCCTCATTTTGCCTAATGTACAATGTACTAGGTCCGTTCATTAACCAAACAATTGTACAACCAGTGTGAGCTTGATTAACTTCAATCCATTTCTGAAATATAATGCTCTTTCTTTCTCTTGTTTATTTGGTCTATTAATTGATTCAAAGTGTACTGCTCATTTTCATGTTCAGTTGCAATTTGTTTCCCCTTGTTCTTGTTGATTTTATCTTTGTTCTGGACCTTTTTGCTAACTATAGTACCCTGTCATCTATACTATGGTGCCACAGAGAAGATCTCATTAATCGCACAGAATAATATGGACAAGATTTGAATACTAGCTGTGCCCACTTAATGTACATTCTACCTTAGTCTATTTATTGAAAATATATTCTTTGTGAATTATTTGCTGATTTATTTGTTTATCATCTTTTGTAGGTGACAACAATGACCCGAGAGTAGCCAAAAAAACAGAAATCTTATTTAAGAGTATTAGCAGATTGTTGTTCCATTAGACTTTCTAGCAATCCATCATTTTTTAAACCATTTCAATGTATGCCAACTCTTGACTGTGAAATAATGTTGTAATTATTTTTCATTTATACATGTATAATGGTAGTTGCAAATTTTGGATAATTTTGGTTGATAAATAGCTTCCGTTTGTGGTTTATAATAAATATTAGTGTATTATATTATATCATGTAGTTAAATCATTGTTTTATATCAAATATATAAAAGAATAGCCGTTGCATCAGCTCCCAATAGCCGTATGTAATAAGAATTCGTTACTATAGAATAAAAAAACCGTTGCAGTACCCTCAGGGGCTATAGCAAAAGATTATGTTGCAACGGTTCAAAACCATTGCAATAGACCAAAATAGTTGTGGCAATAGATAAGAAGGAAACCGTTGCAATAGATACGGCTATTGCAATGGAATTTAACCGTCACAAGAAATCGTTGCGATAGATCTATTGGCACGCGACCTGATGTAACGGAGCCAAAACCGTTGCAATATAGCTATTGCAACGGTTTTCCTACCTACGGCTACGGTATTTGAACCGTTGCCATATGCCTAATTTCTGGTTGTGTCGACTGAATATGGGTGATAGTGGATCGACTCACCAAATCAGCTCACTTCCTGCCAGTCAAGTCCACCGATACTGCGGAGAAATATGCAAAGTTGAATATCAAGGAGATATTAAGGCTTCATGGCACTCCACTTTCTATTATCTCGGATCACGGGGCTCAGTTAGAAGCTCATTTTTGGAAGAATTTTCAGCAAGGTTTGAGAACTCAGGTGTATCTCACCACAACTTTCCATCCGCAGATCGACGGTCAGGCCGAGCGGACTATTCAGATGCTTGAACATATGTTGCAGGCTTGTGTCTTGGATTTCAAAGATAGTTGGGATGAACACTTACCACTTATAGAATTTTATTATAACAACAGCTTTCATGCTAGTATTCATATGGCCACATTTGAGGCATTGTACAGAAGAAGGTGTAGATCACCAATTGGGTAGTTCGAAGTGGGTGAAGCTATTCAAGAGAGGATGAAAACTGCACATAGTCACCAAAAATCCTATGCAGACATCCGTCGAAGAGATTTGGAGTTTCAAGTCAACAATTGGTTGTTCTTGAGGGTATCTCCTATGAAAGTAGTCATGCAATTCGGAAAGAAAGGGAAATTGAGTCCTAAGTATGTCGGGCCATATCGGATCATTCAAAGGATTGGGCAAGTTGCTTATAGGCTGGAGTTGCCTTCTGAAATGTCATTAGTTCATCCGGTGTTCCATGTGTCCATGTTGAATAAGGTAACTGGAGATCTATCCACCATCATGCCAGTCGAGGCTATTGAGGTTAATGAAGATTTTTCATATGAAGAAGTTCTGGTTGCTATCCTTGATAGGGAAGTTCACAAGTTGATAAATAAGGAAGTTTCCTCTGTCAAAATGTTGTGGCGAAGTCACCAAGTTGCGGAGGCCACGCGGGAAGCAGAAAAAGAGATGAGGAAAAATATCCCCATCTCTTTGATCAAGCTTAGAAGAAATTAGGTGACCCTTCTATCTTTGAAACGACTGTCATTTTGTCCAAATTGCTTACTTCTTAGTGTTAGTAAAGTTTCTTTAATTTTGCAAAGAGTTATATGCGTCGTTGTTACTTAAGGTTACTTGAACCGTCCTTGATAAATAAAAGCCTTATAAGGACTCATGTGTTAAATAAACAACTAATGGTAAGTGTTAATTGGTAATTGTTTGTTTATGTGTATATGGTGTGTTGAGATGGTTAAATAACGTAGGGACTCATATCATATCATGTCATTCCAAACAAACTGATTTTCAAAATCCTCATTCGAGGACGAATGGATTTAAAGAGGGAATGCACTTGTAAGGCCCCGTAAAATTTTGGTGTTTAAAACCTAGTAGCCCATGGTGTCATGGTCCGAATAATGTGTTAGGAATGCGTAGAAGTCATCGCGGCTTGTCAACAGCTAAGATATTCACCCCTAACCGATCCTTCAAATTACAAGGTAAAATCAGGGACAATTGTCAACAGCTGAGATATTCACCCACCGCTAGGAAAATGAAGGGCTTACATTGGTTGAAAGGTAAAAGTTTAGAGAAATAATTATGTGAGAAGTTGAGGGTCAAAGAGTGGATGATCAGAGACCAATGTGATTTAGTGACCGCGTAAAAGATCCTCATCTTCCAGCTCCACCCCTAACCGATGTTTCTTTGTAATTCCACAAACCTCTGAATATCAAAATTATACTTCTTTATCAGATTCCTCTGCCTTGAGAGGAAGAGCCTCTTCAACACATCTTGGTATGACGGGTCTCTAGAAGTAACAAGGAAATAAGCATAACCTACTACTATCCCAATAGTAGTTGTGAAAAAAGCAATAGGTTCCATCATATTCCAAGAGAATTCCCAAGTGAGTTCGTGTCACGCCCCAAATCGAGGGACATGACCGGCGCCTGACCGGGTTGCCCCAGTCAAGCGGACCTGGGTGCCTTTTATTCCCACGCGTAACCCCTGTGTTGATTGTTTCTCATTAACCAAATATTTTACCAATAATGACTGATTTCATAATGCATAAACATAACCATGTGATTGATTCACTAACAAGTTCATAATTTATACTTACAACGCCCCATACATATACATAGGCCACAATCCCACAGTTTACATGTCTATGGAGCCTCTAGGATACAAAAAGGGAAATACAATACTTGCCGGTAATAAGGCTCCGGCTATACCTTACAAAACCAAAATGAAATCTAAACCGAGTGGCATGAACCACACAAGGCCCCGAGGAAGAAAGGGGCTCACCAAAACGGGCAGTGGAAGGAGAAGGATACTACGGCCGATGAGCTGAAGTGCCTGCTACTGATCCACCTACAATCATGACACGAATGTAGCGCCCCCGGCAAAAGGGACGTCAGTACACTTGAATTGTATTGGTATGTATGGACAAACTTTGTCCCAAGTAAACTCAAGCCATTAAATTACATCAACAATTAATTAAGCCAGCCAACCATGTTTCCACACTTTCCTCATTTCAAATAATTCTCACACAAAGCACTTTCTACGATCAACCAATTTAACAATAACCAATCAATCACGTAAAGCACAAGTAGTCAAACAAAGGGGCAATCGGTGCCCCACAGGTTGCAAACTCTCCTGCTGTCTCCTTTCACAATTTCACATTATTGATTTTTGTATCAATTTTCAATAGCGATTTCGATCGCTTTCCATCCTTATTGCCCCCGACCACCCTTATTACCTCGGCCACCCTTATCACCCCAACCCACACCTTATTTCCCCACGTTGCGGCGCGCAACACGACCCCGCCTTACAGTTGAAAACACAACAATTTCAAACAGCAGATAAGGTACTACACAAAATTTCAACAAGTTCAAATAAGCAACTTACACATTAGTTCATGTTCTCAATTTCTTCTCAAGACAATATCAAAACCAAGTTACAAGTATTCCAAAATCGAAAATGCCCACATAATCATGTTCAACAATTTACCACAATTAAGGTGTTTCAAATTCCTTCCACAATAAGCCAAATATGCCATCACAATGGTTGTTCCCAATTCTTTACCAATCTCGATTACCTTTTTATCTTTCAATTCATATTTCATACCACACCACACGTAGTTCAACATCAATCAAATGCTCAACAAGGAAATCAAAGAATTACGTAAAATTTCTCAATTTGACACATGCCGAAACAATTCGCACACATTTGGGCGATTTTACAAGAATCAAAATTAGCCATACATACCTGGTGATGAGTTTTATTCCGTTAACTTCCTACTTTATGCTTACCCACGCTATCTTACTCTTGCCAACCTTGTTCTTGAAGACTCTTACTTCTACTCACTTCTTTTTACTAAAAATCAAGTTCAATAATCATGCATGAGTGTAAAAATTCTATTTTTAAAAGCTATTATATGCAAACCTCTCTTTACCCAATTTAAAACTGAAAATCAAAGAAAATAGTTAGGGTTTTTACCTTGAAAAGATTGGGGAAGTTGAATCCTTGCCCTAGGATCCCTTGGAATTAAGTGGTTGGAACAATCTTTGAAGATGAAAGATTTCTCTCTCTAAAAACCCTCTCTTCTCTCTCTAATTTTGGTAAGATAATATGATAAAATGAAGAAGAAGTGTGTTATATTAAAGAAGAGATCGGGTTAAAATGTTACAAAAATCTGGGCCGGGGTCAATTATGCGGTGCACTATGCGACCGCAGAATCAACATGCGGTCCGCATAGTGACCGCAGAATTGCCCCAAATTTTACACAGGTTCTGTTAAGGAATGCGGTCACTATGCGGACCGCATGTTGATTCCGCGGTCGCAAAGTGCACCGCAGATTTGACATGCGATCGCATATCGACCGCACTTTTGACACGATTTTTGGGAAACTCTCTGGAACGTTTTGCGGCAAGAATGCGGTCCGCATGTCAGGTTTGCGGTCGCATTCTTGACCGCATATTTGACATTTTTCGGAAAAATTAATTCTCTACATTTTTGAAACTTAAATCACTACCAAGGGTCCGAACCGCGGCGAGCTTGCTAACACATTATTCGGACCATGACACCACAGCTACTAGGTTTTATGCACAAAATTTTTTTACGGGGCCTTACATCCTCCCCCCTTAAGATCATTCGTCCTCGAATGAGGATTTTGAAATAAATGAGTTGGTTTTGAAAGACATGATATGCAACCATCAAAATTTTGACTAACTCTTATATTTTAGAAAAATTTCGCCGGAGTTTCCTTTGTATTATGGACATATCCACCTGTCAGAGGGCCCCCGAAACACATTACCAAACAACAATATACAACTACAACACTTTTCACAACTGGTATACACTTTCTTACCTCACCGAATGCACATATTCTATCACATTGTTACAATTGCACATAAACTAGTCACTTCAATGAATTCTTACCTTATTTAACCAGTTTAACACACCATGTACACTTAACAAATCATTACCAATCTACAGTTACTATTAGTTGTTTATTTAACACGTAAATCTTTATAAGGCTTTCATTTATCAAGAACGATTCAAGTGACCCAAGGTAACAACACATTTAACTCATTACAAAATGAAGGGGACTTTACTAATACTAAGAGGGAAACAACTTAGACAAGATGACAGTTACTAAGAGTAGGAGGGTCACCTAATTTCTTCTAGGCTTGATCGAACAAATGGGGGTACTTTTCCTTCATCTCTTTTTCTCGCTTCCCATGTGGCCTCCTCAACTTGTTGACTTCGCCACAATACTTTAATAGAGGCAACTTCCTTATTTCTCAACTTACGGACTTGCCTATCAAGGATGGCGACTGGAACTTCTTCATATGACAAATCTTCATTAACCTCTATAGCCTCGACTGGCATGATGGTGGATGGATCTCCAATCACTTTCTTCAACATGGACACATGGAATACCGGATGCACTGATGACATCTCAGGAGGCAACTCTAGCCTATAAGCAACTTGACCAATCTTTTGAACGATTCGATATCGCCCGACATACCTAGGACTCAATTTCCCTTTCTTTCCGAATCGCATGACTCCTTTCATAGGAGATACCCTCAAGAACACCCAATCATCGACTTGAAACTCCAAATCCCTTCGACGAACGTCCGCATAGGACTTTTGACGACTCTGTGCTGTTTTCATTCTCTCCTGAATAACCTTGACCTTTTCCATAGCTTCGTACACCATATCCGGCCCTAGCAATTCCGCTTCACCTACCTCAAACCACCCGATTGGCGATCTACATCTTCTCCCGTACAATGCCTCAAACGGGGCCATTTGAATGCTAGCATGATAGCTGTTATTGTAAGCAAATTCTATCAGTGGCAAGTGTTCATCCCAATTACCTTTAAAATCTAAGACACAAGCCCGCAACATATCTTCAAGCGTCCGAATGGTCCGCTCGGCCTGTCCATCGGTCTGTGGATGGAAAGCTGTGCTGAGATTCACCTGAGTTCCCAAACCTTGCTGAAACTTCTTCCAAAAGTTAGCTGTGAACTGAGCCCCGCGATCCGAGATAATAGAAAGTGGAGTGCCATGAAGTCTTACTATCTACTTGATGTACAATTTTGCATATTGCTCCGCAGTATCAGTGGACTTGACAGGCAGGAAGTGAGCTGATTTGGTGAGTCGATCCACTATCACCCATATTGAGTCAAACTTACGCCGAGTGCGAGGTAACCCTACCACGAAATCCATATTGATCATCTCCCATTTCCACCTTGGTATTTCTATAAGCTGAGTTAATCCACCGGGTCGTTGATGCTCGGCTTTCACTTGTTGACAGTTCGGACATTTAGCTACAAAGCCTGCCACATCCCTTTTCATACCGTTCCACCAATAAATCTCCTTGAGATTGTGATACATTTTCGTTGAACCAAGGTGCACAGAATACCCTGGAAGTATGAGCCTCTGCCATCACTCTTTCCCGAAGCTCGTCCACATCCGGAACACATAGCCTATCTTGACACCGCAATACACCATCTTCGCCGCTGAGTACAAATGCTGAGGTCTTGTCATTCATGACTGCTTCCTTCACCCGAACAAATGCTGGATCCATGAACTGTTTTTCCTTGATTTCCGCGACCAATGATGATTCTGCTCCATTATGCACCAAGATATCCCCCTCGTCTGACGCCGAGATACGAACCCCCAAACTGGCTAATTGGTAAACCTCTCGAGCCAGGTGTCTCTGATCCACACCCAAATGAGCCAAACTACCCATGGATTTCCGACTAAGAGCGTCAGCTACCACATTTGCCTTCCCTGGATGGTACAATATGTCTATATCATAGTCCTTAAGTAGTTCTAACCACCGCCGCTGTCTCAGATTCAGCTCTTTCTGCTTGAACAAATACTGGAGGCTCTTGTGGTCCGAAAACACATCTACATGAACCCCATAAAGATAGTGTCGCCATATTTTCAAGGCAAACACAACAGCTGCAAGTTCCAAATCATGCGTCGGATAATTCTTCTCATGGTTCTTGAGTTGTCTGGAAGCATAAGCTATAACCTTTCCGTGCTGCATCAATACACATCCCAAACCGACTCTGGAGGCATCACAATAGACTACAAATCCCTCTGTGCCTTTTGGCAAGGCCAATACTGGTGCCGAGGTCAATCTTGACTTCAGTTCTTGGAAACTTTTCTCACATGCTTCGGACCACTGGAACTTAACTGCCTTCTGCGTCAGTCTTGTCAATGGGGAAGCGAGGGTTGAGAATCCCTCTACAAACCTCCGATAGTACCCTGCCAAACCCAAGAAGCTACGTATCTCTGTCGGGGTCGTGGGTCTAGGCCAATATTTCACTGCCGCAATCTTTTGAGGATCCACCTGAATTCCCTCACTGGAAATAACATGCCCTAGAAAGGCTACGGACTCCAACCAAAACTCACATTTTGAGAACTTGGCATACAATTGATGCTGATAAAGGGTCTGCAATGCTGCTCTGAGGTGAATGGCATGATCTTCCCTGCTCCGAGAGTAGATGAGGATGTCGTCAATGAATATAATTACAAAGGAATCTAGAAATGGCTTGAAAACCCGATTCATAAGGTCCATGAAAACTGCTGGGGCGTTGGTTAGCCCAAAAGACATAACCAAAAACTCAAAGTGACCATAACGAGTTCTGAAGGCGGTTTTAGGAATATCCTGCTCCCTGATTTTCAACTGGTGGTACCCGGACCGTAAATCAATCTTTGAGAAGAACCTCGCTCCCTGCAATTGGTCAAACGGATCATCCACTCGAGGCAATGGATATTTATTCTTAATGGTGACTTTGTTAAGCTGCCGATAATCAATACATATTCGAAGTGACCCATCCTTCTTTTTGACAAAAAGAACTAGAGCAACCCACGGCGACACACTCGGTCGTATGAACCCTTTCTCTAATAAATCCCTCACCTGCTCCTTTAACTCCCTTAACTCTGCTGGCGCCATTCTGTATGGTGGAATGGATATTGGCTGAGTATCCGACAATACATCGATCCCAAAGTCAATCTCCCTATCTGGCGGAATGCCTGGAAGCTCATCTGGAAACACTTCAGGAAATTCATTCACAATTGGCACGGACTCGAGGGTAGGCACATCTGTGGTGGTGTCCGTTACCCGAACCAGGTGATAGATACACCCTTTCTTAATCATCTTCGAAGCCTTAAGGTAGGAAATAAACCTACCCCTTGGCACTACACCATTTCCTCTCCATTCAATAATTGGCTCGTTAGGGAACTCGAGCCTCATAACTCTCGTCCGACAGTCAAGCTTGGCAAAGCACGAAAAGAGCCAATCCATCCCCATAATTACATCAAAATCTACCATCGCAAGCTCAATAAGATCAGTTGTGGTATCACGACCATCCACCGTAACAACACAATTCCTATAGACTCGTGAGGCTATAATAGAATCACCAATTGGAGTCGACACAGAGAACAGCTCATGAAGCTGTTCGGGTACTATCCCAAAACTTGAAGCAATGAATGAAGTAACATAAGACAAGGAGGACCCTGGATCAATAACGGCATAACAATCAATAGTCTGAACAGACATGATACCTGTAACAACATCTGGAGAAGCCTCAGCATTTTGGCGGCCACTCAATGCATAGAATCGGCTAGGTCCACCCCTACCCTGAGCTCCACCCCTAGCTGCACCACGCCCTGCTGATGCTGGAGTACGCGCTGATGATGTAGCAGCTGAAGAACCGGATGACTGAGCAGATCCCCTGCCCATACCCTGACGGGGTGCACGGCAGTCCCGCTGAATGTGACCCCTCACCCCGCACCCGAAGCACACTCGAAGGTCAAGGTAGCAAGTTTCTGTATGAAATCTCCCACACTTGGGGCATGTAGGTCTCCCCTGCTGCTGGGATCTCACCCCAGGATGACCAGACTGACGAGGCCTCCTACTGTCTGAACCAGGTCTCGAGTAACTGCCCTGCTGATGACTGTGCACGGATGGCGGTGCACTCGCGGAGGACTGAGCATATGACTGGGATGACCCTGATGACCCCTTCCCTGGAAGTGATCTCCCTGAACGACCCATTGACCGGGCCCTGCTGCTACTTTCTCTTTCTGCACGAATCTTCAATTTCCCGGCCTCTGTGGCCCGAGCAAACCCCACAATCCTCCCATAGTTCATGTCCGAGTGCAAAGCTGCCGTGGCGGCCTCATTCACCACCAAAGGGCTAAGGCCCGGAACAAACCGTCGAACCCGGGCATCCATGGTCGACACTAAATGAGGAGCATACTTGGACAACCTTACGAACTCCATGTGATACTCCCAAACACTCATACTGCCCTGCTTGAGGACCTCGAACTCCGTGGCGCGGGCCGCCATCACCTCGGCAGGCAAGAAGTGGTCCATAAATGCATCTACGAACTCATCCCATCTGGCCGGAGGGCTCCCTTCCTCACGGGAATCCTCCCACATTTCGAACCATGAACGTGCCGCTCCCTTCAACCTGTAAGAGGCCAACTCTACCCCCTCTATATCTGTAGCCTTCATCACTCTGAGGGTCTTGTATATCTCATCAAGGAATTCCTGTGGATCAGCCTCTGGATCGGTGCCTGAAAATTCTGGAGGGGCCAATCGCAAGAACTGGTGGACTCTGGAGCCAAAGGAATCTCCCTGTCCGCTGGAGGATGCAGGGGCATCATGGGATCTCTGGGCCTGGGCGGCCACTAACTGTGTTAACATATGAATGGCTCCCCTAAGATCTTCATTAGAGATACCGGAGCCCGAAGCGGGAACTGTATCTGAGTCAGGAACACCGGCAAGAGGAATGGTGGCATCCTCTGCCGCCGTCTGGAATAGGGACACTTGGGTTTTGAACAGATGGGCCAGGCAAATTCGGGACCGGTGGGTCATTCTCTCCCACGGCATCGGGTACATGATTAACAGCTGCACTTGGGCCGGCATTGGCCCTAAGGCCGAGTCTAGCGTTCTTCTTAGGTGCCATATTCTGAAAATTTGGGAACAAGGCACGAATTAGACACAGACATCTCCACATTGCACTTTACCGCACGATATAGATTATCAAAGAAGTAGGTAAATTCCTAAATGCCCGTGTAGCCCCCTACTTATATGATGTGGTCGACAACACACCTATAAGAAGGGCACTACTGGACACGGCTCCGAGACATCCTAGGACACTTTAAAAAAAACCATAGGCTCTGATACCAAGTTTGTCACGCCCCAAATCGAGGGACATGACCGGCGCCTGACCGGGTTGCCCCAGTCAAGCGGACCTGGGTGCCTTTCATTTCCACGCGTTAACCCTGTGTTGATTGTTTCTCATTAACCAAATATTTTACCAATAATGACTGATTTCATAATGCATAAACATAACCACGTGATTGATTCACTAACAAGTTCATAATTTATACTTACAACGCCCCATACATATACATAGGCCACAATCCCACAGTTTACATGTCTATGGAGCCTCTAGGATACAAAAAGGGAAATACAATACTTGCCGGTAACAAGGCTCCGGCTATACCTTACAAAACCAAAATGAAATCTAAGCCGAGTGGCATGAACCACACAAGGCCCCGAGGAAGAAAGGGGCTCACCAAAACGGGCAGTGGAAGGAGAAGGATACTACTGCCGATGAGCTGAAGTGCCTGCTACTGATCCACCTACAATCATAACACGAATGTAGCGTCCCCGGCAAAAGGGACGTCAGTACACTTGAATTGTATTGGTATGTATGGACAAACTTTGTCCCAAGTAAACTCAAGCCATTAAATTACATCAACAATTAATTAAGCCAGCCAACCATGTTTCCACATTTTCCTCATTTCAAATAATTCTCACACAAAGCACTTTCTACGATCAACCAATTTAACAATAACCAATCAATCACGTAAAGCACAAGTAGTCAAACAAAGGGGCAATCGGTGCCCCACAGGTTGCAAACTCTCCTGCTGTCTCCTTTCACAATTTCACATTATTGATTTTTGTATCAATTTTCAATAGCGATTTCGATCGCTTTCCATCCTTATTGCCCCTGACCACCCTTATTACCTCGGCCACCCTTATCACCCCAACCCACACCTTATTTCCCCACGTTGCGGCGCGCAACACGACCCCGCCTTGCAGTTGAAAACACAACAATTTCAAACACCAGATAAGGTACTACACAAAATTTCAACAAGTTCAAATAAGCAACTTACACATTAGTTCATGTTCTCAATTTCTTCTCAAGCCAATATCAAAACCAAGTTACAAGTATTCCAAAATCGAAAATGCCCACATAATCAAGTTCAACAATTTACCACAATTAAGGTGTTTCAAATTCCTTCCACAATAAGCCAAATATGCCATCACAATGGTTGTTCCCAATTCTTTACCAATCTCGATTACCTTTTTATCTTTCAATTCATATTTCATACCACACCACACGTAGTTCAACATCAATCAAATGCTCAACAAGGAAATCAAAGAATTACGTAAAATTTCTCAATTTGACACATGCCGAAACAATTCGCACACATTTGGGCGATTTTACAAGAATCAAAATTAGCCATACATACCTGGTGATGAGTTTTCTTCCGTTAACTTCCTACTTTATGCTTACCCACGCTATCTTACTCTTGCCAACCTTGTTCTTGAAGACTCTTACTTCTACTCACTTCTTTTTACTAAAAATCAAGTTCAATAATCATGCATGAGTGTAAAAATTCTATTTTTAAAAGCTATTATATGCAAACCTCTCTTTACCCAATTTAAAACTGAAAATCAAAGAAAATAGTTAGGGATTTTACCTTGAAAAGATTGGGGAAGTTGAATCCTTGCCCTAGGATCCCTTGGAATTAAGTGGTTGGAACAATCTTTGAAGATGAAAGATTTCTCTCTCTAAAAACCCTCTCTTCTCTCTCTAATTTTGGTAAGATAATATGATAAAATGAAGAAGAAGTGTGTTATATTAAAGAAGAGATCGGGTTAAAATGTTACAAAAATCTGGGCCGGGGTCAATTATGCGGTGCACTATGCGACCGCAGAATCAACATGCGGTCCGCATAGTGACCGCAGAATTGCCCCAAATTTTACACAGGTTCTGTTAAGGAATGCGGTCACTATGCGGACCGCATGTTGATTCCGCGGTCGCAAAGTGCACCGCAGATTTGACATGCGATCGCATATCGACCGCACTTTTGACACGATTTTGGGCAACTCTCTGGAACGATTTGCGGCAAGAATGCGGTCCGCATGTCAGGTTTGCGGTCGCATTCTTGACCGCATATTTGACATTTTTCGGAAAAAATAATTCTCTACATTTTTGAAACTTAAATCACCACCAAGGGTCCGAACCGCGGCGAGCAAGCTCGCCGCGAAGAATTCTACGCGTTCCTAACACATTATTCGGACCATGACACCACAGCTACTAGTTTTTATGCACAAAATTTTTTTACGGGGCCTTACAGTTCGGACCCTTTGTAGTGATTTAAGCTTTAAAAGTCGAAAGAATAAAATTTTCGAGAAAATGTCAATTCTGCGGTCAAGAATGCGGTCGCAGATATGTTATGCTGACCGCACTCCTACCACAGAGTGTAACATAATGTTTTTCGAAATTGGTGTTGAAAATACGGTCCAATATGCGATCGTATAACGAAAATGCAAACAAGTAAAACTATCGCATAATTCCTTAAGGATTTTGGAGTGTCAAATCTGCGGTGCATTCTGCAACCGTAGAACATGAATGCGGACCGCATTCTGGTCGCATGTCGTAACAGAACATGTGATTTTTGGGAGCGATTCTGTGGTCCATTAAGCGGACCGCATGTTGATTCTGCGATCGCAGATGCGACGACATATTCGACTAGGCCCAGATTTTAATACAATTTTTACCCGATTCCTTCTTTAATAAAACACCTCAAAACTTCATTTTCTCATATTTTCTTAGCAATATCATTTTAGAGGAAAGAGATATTCTTTAGAGAGAAGCCTAACAATCTTCAAAGATCGTTTTCTAATCGCTTGGTCCGGAAGATCCAAGGGCAAGTGTCATCTTCCCCAATCTATAAAGGTAAAAAACCATAGCCATTTTTCTTTAATTTGAAGTTGTCAAAGGGAAAGAAATATTTTCATGCATTAGCTTTTAAAAATAGAATTTAACACTCATGCATGTTCCTTGAACTAGAAATTTAGTAAAAAGGAGTGGGTAGGAGTAAGAGTTTGCAAAAATGAAGTTGGCAACATAAGATAGCTGGGTGAACTTAAAATAAGAGGTTGGAGGAAGTAAATTTGACTCAAGGTATGTATGGCTAACTTTGATCCTTGTGAAATCGCCCTTATGTGTACAATTCATTTGGTATGTGACAATCTTTAAAACTGTTGTGTAATTCCTTGATTTAGTTGTTGGGTGCTCAATTGATTTAACTATATGTTGTGTGGTTTGAGGTTTGAAACGAATGATGAAAAGGGAAATCATAATCGGTAAAGAAATTGAGAACAATAGCAGTGATGGCATACTTGGATTCTTGTGGGAAACTAATGAAACAACTCGAATTGTTGATGAACTATTGAACATAATGGTATGGATACTCTCGGATATGGAAACATTGTAACTTTGTTGTGATACCGGCTTGAAAAGTATTTGGAAACATGAACCAATTTGTAATTCACTTATTGCCATTGTTTGTGATCTTGTGTAGTGCTCTTGTTTGATGTTTGTGGTTGTTGTAATTTGAAACTGTACGGTGGGATCGGGTTGCGAGCCACAACACGAAGTAATAAGGTGTGGGTTAGGGTGATAAGTATGGCCGAGGTAATAAGGGTGGCCGAGGTAATAAGGGTGGAAAGCGATCAAAATTGCCATTGAATTTGCTATGAATACAATTGTTAAATCATTGATGTGAAATTGTGAAAGGAGACAGCAGGAGAGTTTGCAACCTGTGGGGCACTGATTGCCCCTTTGTTTAACTTGATTGTGCTTTCCCTGTATGTTTAGTTGTTGCCTTCCTTGTTGATTTCTAATTCTACATGGACTGAGGATTTCTTTAAACAAAGAAAGTGTGGGAACGTGATTGGCTCGCTTGGTTATTTCTTGGTGTATCTGTTGGTTGTTCTATTACTGGGATTTAATTGTTTATGGCTTGAGTTTACATGGGACAAAGCTTGTCCATACATACCAGTACAATTCCAGTGTAGTGACGTCCCTTTTTCTGAGGACGCTACATTCTTGTTATGACTGTAGGTGGATCCGTAGCAAGTACTTCAGCTCATCGGCAGTAGCACTCTTTCACCTTCTACTGGCCATTTTTGTGAGCCCCTTTCCTCTCGGGGCCCTGCGTGGCTCATGCCACTTCTATTTTCGATTTTCATTTTGATTTTGTAAGGTATAGCCGGAGCCTTATTACCAGCAAGTATTGTATCATCCTTTGTATCCTAGAGGCTCCATAGATAATAAACTGTAGGATTATGGTCTTATGTAAATATATGTCGGGCGCTGTAAATTGTAAACTTTTTAAGAAGATAAACGCGTTGTTATGTTTGTTAAAAGTGTGATTTCAGTTATAAATTTGTAAATTCTTCGGTTTATAAGTAATGAACAATACATGGGTAACAAGTGGGTTAGGAAAGGCACCGGGTCCACTTGACTAGGGGTACCCGGTCAGGCGCTGGTCATGTCACTCGATTTGGGGTGTGACAGCACTTAGCCAGAGTCCCAATTCGAGCAAGGTCAAACTGCACCATTTTGATGGCGAAGGCACTTAGCTTGAGTCATGGTTCGAGCAATGTAGAACCGCACTGCTTTGATGGCGAAGGCACTTAGCCTGAGTCCTAGTTCGAGCGAGGTCGAACTGCACTATTATGATGGCAAAGGCACAAAGCTTGGGTCCCAGTATGAGCGAGGTCGAACTGTACTATTTTGATAGTGAAGGAACTTATCTTGAGTCGCAGTTTGAGAGAAGTCGAACTACACTATTTTTATGGTGAAGGAACTTAGCTTGAGTGCTAGTTCATGCAAGGTTGAACTGCACTATTTTGATAGTGAAGGCACTTAGCCTGACTCCCGGTTCGAGCAAGGTCAAACTACACTATTTTGATGGAGAAGGCACTTAGCCTAAGTCTCAGTTTGAACGAGGTCGAACTGCACTATATTTATGTTGAAGGTGCTTAACCCGAGTCCTAATTCAAGCAAGGTCAAAATGCACTATATTCATGGCGAAGGTGATTAGCCTGAGTCCCAATTCGAGCGAGGTGAAGCTGCACTATTTTGATGGCAAATGCACTTAGCCTGAGTCCTAGTTCGAGCGAGGTCCAACAATACTATTTTGATGGTGAAGGCAATTAGCGTGAGTCCCGGTTCGAGCGAGGTCGAACTACACTATTTTGTTGGTGAAGGCACTTAGCATGAGTCCTAGTTCAACCGTGGTTGAACTACACCATTTTGATGGCAAAGGAACTTAGTCTGATTCCCTATTCGATCGAGGTCAAACTGTACTATTATGATGTTGAAGGCACTTAGCCTGGGTCCCGGTTCAAGCGAGACCGAACTACACTATTTTCATAGCGAAGGCACTTAGCATAAGTCCTAGTTCGAGTAAGGTAGAGATGCACTATTTTGATGGTGAAGTTACTTAGCCTATGTCCCAATTCGAGCGAGGTCGAAGAACACCGTTTTGATGGTCAAGGCACATAGCTTGAGTCCTGGTTTGAGTAAGGTCGAACTGCCCTGTTTTGATGGCGAAGGCAATTAGGTTGAGTCCATGATCGAGCGAGGTAGAACTACACTATTTTGATGGCCAAGTTACTTAGCCTCAATCCTAATGCGAGCGCGGTCGAACTGCACTGTTTTGATGGCTAGCTAAGCCGCGATTCGAGCGAGGTAGAACTGCACTGTTTTGATTGTGAAGGAACATAGCATAAGTCCCGGTTCGAGGGAGGTTGTATTATACTGTTTTGATGGCGAAGGCACTTAGCTAGAGTCCAGTTCGAGCGAGGTCAAAGTGCACTATTTTTATGGTAAAGGCACTTAGCTTAATTCTGGTTCGAGCAAGGTCAAACTACACTATTTGATGGAGAATGCACTTAGCCTGAGTCCCAGTTTGAGTGAGGTCAAATTGCACTATTGGGATGGCAAAGACACTAAGTATGAGCGAGGCCGAACTGCACTGTTTGATGGTGATGTCACTTAGGTTGAGTTCCAGTTTGAGTGAGGAAGAACTACATTATTTTTATAGAGAATTCACTTAGCCTGAGTCCTAGTTCGAGCGAGGTCGAACTACACTATTTTGATAGGAAAGGCACTTAGCCTGAGTCCCGGTTTGAATGAGGTCAAACTAACTATTTTGATGGTGAAGGCATTTAGCCTGAGTCCGAGTTCAAACGAGGTGGAGCAGCACTATTTTGATGGTGAAGGGACTTAGCCCGAGTCCCGGTTTGAGCGAGGTCAAACTACAATATTTGATGGTGAATGCACTTAGCCTGAGTCCCGATTCGAGCGAGGTCGAACTACACTATTTTTATGGTGAAGGCTCTTAGCTTGTGGTTCTGCTCGAGCGAGGTCGAACTGCACTTTTTTATGGAGAAGGCACTTAGACCAAGTCCCAGTTTAAGCAAGGTTAAACTGTACTATCTGGATGGCAAAGGCACGTAACCTGAGTCCTAGTTTGAGGAAGATAGAACTACACTATTTTGATAGCGAAGGCACTTAGCCTGAGTCCCAGTTCGAGCAAGGTCGAACTACACTATTTTGATGGTGAAGGCATGTAGCCTGAGTCCTAGTTCGAGCAAGGTCGAACCGCACTATTTTGATGGCTAAGGCACTTAGCCTGAGTCCCAGTTCGAGCAAGGTCAAACTGCACTATTTTGATGGCTAACACACGTAGCCTGAGTCCTAGTTCGAGTAAGGTCGAATTGCACTATTTTGATAGCTAAGGAACGTAGCCTGAGTCCAAGTTCAAGTGAGGTTGAACTATATTGTACTGATGGCAAAGGAGCTTAGATAGAGTCCCAATTAGAGAGTGGTCAAACTACACATTTGGATGGCAAAGGCACTCAGCTTGAGTCCCAGTTCGAGCAAGGTCGAACTGCACTATTTTGATGGTAAAGGCACTTAGCCATAGTCCCAGTTCGAGCGAGGTCAAACTCCACTATTATGATGGTGAAGGCACTAAGCCTGAGTCCCAGTTCGAGCAAGGTTGATCTGCACTATTTTGAGGGTAATGACACATAGCCTGATTCTGATTCAAACGAGGTGGAGCTACACTATTTTGATGCCGAAGGCACTTAGCCCGAGTCCTAGTTCAAGCGAGGTCAAACTGCACAATTTTGATGGTGAAGGCACTTAGCCTGATTCCTAGTTCGATCGACGACGAACTGTACCATTTTGATGGCGAATGCACTTAGCCTGAGTCCCAGTCCGAGCAAGGTCGAACTGCACTATTTTGATGGCAAAGACGCTTAGCCCGAGCCTAGTTCGAGTGAGGTAGAGCTACACTATTTTGATGGTGAAGTTACATAGCCTAAGTACTAGTTCCAACGAGGTCATACAACACTAATTTGATAGCGAAGGCACTTCGCCTGAGTCCCAATATGAGGGATGATGAACTGCACTATTTTGATGGCGAGGCACTTAGCTTGAGTCGTTGTTCACGTAAGGTCAAACTGCACTATTTTGATTGAAAAGGCACTTAGGTTGAGTCCCAGCTCGAGCGAGGTGGAACTATACTATTTTGATGGTGAAGGCACTTAGCCTGAGTCATAGTTCGAGCGTGGTCGAACTGTACTATTTTGCTTGAGAAGACTCTTTGACTAAGTCCCGGTTCAAGCAAGGTCAAACTGCAATATTTTGATGGTAAAGGCACTTAGCCTGAGTCCTAGTTTGAGCAAGATCGAACTACACTATTTTGATGGCTACAACACTTATCTAGAGTCCTAGTTTGAGGGAGGTCAAACTGTATCATTTTCATGGTGAAGGCACTTAGCTTGAGTACCAGTTCGAGCAATGTCGAAATACACTATTTTGATGGCGAAGGCACTTAGCCTGAGTCCTAGTTCGAGCAAGGTTAAACTGCAGTATTTATTATGGCGAAGGCACTTAGACTGAGTCCTAGTTTGAGCAAGGTCAAATTGCACTATCATGATGGTGAAGGCACTAACTCTAAGTCCGAGTTCGAGTGAGGTCGAACTGCACTGTTTTGATGGTGATGCCACTTGGGTTGAGTCCCGGTTCGAGCGATGTGAAACTATACTATTTTGATGGTGAATGCACTTGACTTGAGTCCTTGTTTGAGCGAGGTCGAGCTGCAATGTTTTGATGGCAAAGGGACTTAGCTTGATTCCCTGTTTGAGCAAGGTTGAACTACACTATTTTGATGGTAAAGGCACTTAGCCTAAGTCTCGGTTCAAGCGAAGTCGAACTAACTATTTTGATGGCGAAGGAATTTAGCCTGAGACCTAGTTCAAGTACGGTTGAACTATACTATTTTGATGGCGAAGGCACTTAGCCTGAGTCCCGGTATGAATGAGGTTGAACTTCACCATTTTGATAGAAAAGGAACTTAGCCTGAGCCCCGGTTCGAGCGAGGTCGAACTTTACTGTTTTGATGGTGAAGGCACTTAGCTTGAGTCTCAGTTTGAGCGAGGTCAAACTGCACTATCTTGATAGCAAAGGTTCTTAGC
This sequence comes from Nicotiana noctiflora, assembly GCA_032618575.1. NCBI lineage: Eukaryota > Viridiplantae > Streptophyta > Magnoliopsida > Solanales > Solanaceae > Nicotiana > Nicotiana noctiflora. The sequence goes on from JASVEL010006383.1 coordinate 153,272, forward strand.
CTGAGTCCTGGTTCAAGCAATGTTAAAATGCTCTATTTTGATGGCGAAGGCACGTAGGCTTAGTCATTGTTCTAGCAAGGTCGAACTACACTATTTTGATATCGAATGTACTAAGCTTGAGTCCCCATTCGAGCAAGGTCAAACTGCACTATTTTGATGACGAAGGCACTTAGCCTGAGTTCTAGTTTGAGCAAGGTCGAACTATATTATTTTGATGGCGAAGGGAATTGACTAAATCCCAGTTCGAGCAAGGTCGAACTGCACTGTTTTGCTGGCTAAGGCACTTAGCTCGAGTCCCAATTCGAGTGAAGTCAAACTACACTATTTTGATAGCGAAGACACTTATCTAGAGTCCTAGTTCGAGCGAGGTTAAAATTCACCATTTTGATGGCAAAAGCACTTAGCTTGAGTCACTGTTTGAGCAAGGTCGAATTGCAATATTTTGATAGAGAAGGAACTTAGCCATAGTCCCAATTCGAGCGAGGTCAAACTGCACTATTATGATGGTGAAGGCACTAAGCTTCAGTACAAGTTTGAGCAAGGTCGAACTGCACAGTTTTGATAGTGAAGGCACTTAGCTTGAGTCCTGGTTTGAGCGAGGTGGAACTATACTATTTTGATGGAGAAGGCACTTAGCTTGAGTCCTAGTTCAAGCGAGTTCGAACTGTAATATTTTGATGGCGAAGGCACGTAGCCTTAGTCCTAGTTTGAGCAAGGTCAAACTGCACAATTATGATAGCGAAGGCAATTAGCCAGAGTCCCAGTTCGAGCGAGGTCTAAATGCACCATTTTGATGATGAAGGAACTTATCTTGAGTCCCTGTTCGAGCAAAGTCAAACTGTACTATTTTCGTGGTGAAGGCACTTAGCTTGAGTCCCAGTTTGAGCGAGGTCGAAATGCACTATTTTGATGGCGAACGCACAGAGCCTGAATCCTAGTTAGAGCGAGGTCGAACTTCATTTCTTGATGGCATATGAACTTAGCCTTAGTCCCAATTTTAGCAAGGTCGAACTACACTATAGTGATGGCAAATGGACTTAGCCAGAGTCGTATTTTGAGTGAGGTCAAACTGTACTTATTTAATGGCGATGTCACTTAGATTGAGTCCCGGTTCAAGCAAGGTTGAAAAACACTTTTGTTATGGCAAAAGCACTTTGCCCGAGTCTCAATTCGAGCGAGGTCCAACTGCACAATTATGATGGCAAAGGCACTAAGCCTGAGTCCTAGTACGAGCGACGTCAAACTGCACTATTTTGATAGGGAAGGCACTTAGCCTGAGTCCCCATTCGAGCGAAGTCAAACTACACTATTTTGATGGCAAAGGCACTTAGCCTATGTCCTAGTTCAATCGAGATCGAACTGCACTATGTTGATGGGGAAGGAACTTAGTTTGAGTCTCAGTTCGAGCAAGGTCGAACTACACTCTTTTGATGGAGAAGGCACTTAGCCTGACTCGTAGTTTGAGATAGGTCAAAGTACATTATTTTGATAGCGAAGGCGCTTAGCCCGAGTCCCAATTGAAGTAAGGTTAAAATGAACTATTTTGATGGCGAAGGCAACTATCCTGTGTCCCAGTTCGAGCAAGGTCAAACTGCACTATTTTGATGGTGAAGGCACTTATCCTGAGTCCCGGTTCGAGCAACATCGAATTGCGCTATTTTGATGGTGAAGGCACTTAGCTTGAGTCCCAGTTAGAGTGAGGTTGAACTGAACAATTTTGATGGTGACGCCACTTAGGTTGAGTCCCAGTTTGAGCAAGTTGGAACTACACTATTTTGACGGTTAAGGCACTTAGCTTGAGTACTAGTTCGAGCAAGGTCGAACTGTACTGTTTTGATGGCAAAGGAACTTAACCTGAGTCACAGTTCGAGCGAGGTCGAACTGACTATTTTGATGGTGAAGGCATTTAGCCTGAGTCCTAGTTCAAGCGAGGTCAAACTACACTATTTTGATAGTGAAGGCGCTTAGACCGAGTCCCAATTCAAGCAATGTCAAAATGCACTATATAGATGGCGAAGGCACTTAGCCTAAGTCCCAATTCGAGCGAGGTCGAACAACACTATTTTGATGGTGAATGCACTTAGCATGACTCTTAGTTCGAGCGAGGTCCAACAACACTATTTTGTTGGGGAAGAAACTTAGCTTGTATCTTGGTTCGAGCGAGGTCAAACTACACTATTTTGATGGTGAAGGCACTTAGCTGAGTCCTAGTTTAAGCGAGGTAGAGCTACACTATTTTGATGGTGAAGTTACATAGCCTAAGTCCCAGTTCGAGCGAGGTCTAACTACACTGTTTTGATGCCGAAGGCACTTAGCCAGAGTCGCAACTCGAGCGAGGTTGAACTGCACCATTTTGATGGCGAAGGCACTTAGCTTAAGTCCCGGTTTGAGTAAGGTCGAACTGTACTATTTTGAAGGCGTAGTCACTTAGGTTGAGTCATAGTACGAGCGAGGTAGAACTACACTATTTTGATTGTGAAGGCACTTAGCCTGAGTCCTAGTTCGAGCGTGGTCGAACTACACTGTTTTGATAGTGCATGCACTTAACCTGAGTCCCGGTTCGAGCAAGGTTGAACTACATTATTTTGATGGTGAAGGCATTTATCCTAAGACTTGGTTCGAGGGAGGTCGAACTACACAAATATGATGGCGAAGGCACTAAGTCTGAGTCCCACTTCAAGCGAGGTCGAACTGCACTATTTTGATGATGAAGGCACTTAGCCTGAGTCACGGTTCGTATGAGGTCTAACTAACAATTGTGATGGCGAAGGCATTTTGACTGAGTCCTAGTTCAAGCGAGGTCAAACTGCACTGTTTTGATGGAGAAGGCACTTAGCCTGAGTCCCAATTAGAGAGAGATCACACTACGTTGTTTTGATGGCGAAGGCAGTTAGCCTGAGTCACGGTTCGAGGGAGGTCGAACTTCACTATTTTTATGGCGAAGGCACTTAGCTTGAGTGTCAGTTCAAGCGAGTTCGAATTACACTATTTTGATGGCAAAGGTGCTTAGCCCGAGTACTGGTTTAATCAAGGTTAAAATGCACTATTTTGATGGCGAAGGCACGCAGCCTGAGTCCTAGTTTGAGCAAGGTTGAACTGCACTATTATGATAGGAAAGGCTCTTAGCCTGAGTCCCAGTTCTAGCAAGGTCGAACTGCATTATTTTGATAGTGAAGGGACTTAGACAAAGTCCCAGTTCGAGCGAGGTCGAACTACACTTTTTTGATGGCTAAGGCACTAAGCTTGAGTCCCGGTTCGAGCGAGGTCGAACTACTCTATTTTGATTGCGAAGGCACTTAGCTAGAGTCCTAGTTCAAGCGAAGTCAAACTGCACCATTTTGATGGTGAAGGCACTTAGCTTGAGTCCCGGTTCGAGTGAGGTTGTACTGCACCTTTTTGTAGGCAATGACACTTAGCCATAGACCCAGTTCGAGTGAGGTCAAACTGCACTATTCTGATAGCAATGGCACTAAGACTAAGTCCCAGTTTGAGCAAGGTCGAACTGCACAGTTTTGATGGTGAGGGCACTTAGCCTGAATCACGGTTCGAGCGAGGTCGAACTACACTATTTAGACAGCGAAAGCACTTAGCCCGAGTTCTAGTTCAAGTGAGGTCTAACTGTACTATTATGATGGCAAAGGCACTTAGCCTCATTCCCAGTTCGAGCAAGGTCGAACTACACTATTTTTGATGGTGAATGCACTTAGCCTGAGTCTTGATTCGAGGGAAGTCAAACATCAAAATTTTGATGGCGAAGGCACTTAGCCTGAGTCCCAGTTCGAACGAGGTAGAACTTCACTATTTTGATTGTGAAGTTACTTAGCCTAAGTCCTAGTTCAATTGAGGTCGTACTTCAGTGTTTTGAAGGCGAAGGCACTTAACCTCAGTCCCTTCAAGTGAGGATCAACTACACTATTTTGATGGAGAAGGCACTTAGCTCAAGTACCGGTTCACGTAAGGTCAAAATACACTATTTTTATGGCGAAGGCACTTAGGTTGACTCCTAGTTTGAGGGAGGTCAAACTGCACCATTTTAATGGCGAAGGCACTTAGCTTGAGTCCCAGTTCAAGCAATGTCGAAATGCACTATTTTTATTGCGAAGGAACGTAGCTTGAGTCCCTGTTCGAGCAAGGTCAAATTGCAGTATATTTTTGATGGCAAAGGCACTTAGACTGAGTCCTAGTTTGAGCAAGGTCGAATTGCACTATTATGATGGTGAAGGCACTAACTCTAAGTCCGAGGTCGAACTACACTATTTTGATGGAGATGCCACTTAGGTTGAGTCCCGATTCGAGCGAGGTGAAACTATATTGTTTTGATGGTGATGGCACTTGACCTGAGTCCTAGTTCGAGCGAGGTCAAACTGCAATGTTTTGATGGCGAAGGCGCTTAGCTTGGTTCCCTATTTGAGCGAGGTCGAACTACACTATTTTGATGGTAAAGGCACTTAGCCTAAGTCCCAGTTCGAGCGAAGTCGAACTAACTATTTTGATGGCGAAGGAATTTTGCCTGAGACATAGTTCAAGTAGTGTCGAACTACACTCTTTTGATGGCGAAGGCACTTAGCCTGTGTCCTGGTATGAATGAGGTTGAACTGCACCATTTTGATGGCAAAGTCACTTAGCTTGAGCCCCGGTTCGAGCGAGGTCGAACTTTACTGTTTTGATAGTTAAGGCACTTAGCTTGAGTCTAAGTTTGAGCGAGGTCAAACTGCACTATTTTGATGGCAAAGGTTCTTAGCCTGAGTCATATTCAAGCAATGTAAAAATGCACTATTTTGATGGCAAAGGCACGTAGGCTGAGTCATAGTTCTAACAAGGTCGAACTACACTATTTTGATAGCGAACGTATTAAGCATGAGTCCCCGTTCGAGGAAGGTCAAACTACACTATTTTAATAACGAAGGCATATAGCCTGAGTTCTAGTTTGAGCAAGGTCGAACTATACTATTTTGATGGCGAAAGGACTTTGACTAAGTCCCAGTTCGAGCAAGGTCGAACTCCACTGTTTTGATGGCTAAGGCACTTAGCTTGAGTCCCAATTCGAGCGAATTCAAACTACACTATTTTGACAGCGAAGGCTCTTATCCAGAGTCCCAGTTCAAGCGAGGTCAAAATACACCATTTTGATGGTTAAGGCACTTAGCTTGAGTCCCGGTTCGAGCAGGGTCGATCTTGTGACACCCCAAATCAAGGGACATGACCGACGCCTGACCATATAACCCAATCAAGCGGACCTGGGTGCCTTTCCTAACCCGCTCGTTACCCTTGTATTGTTCATTACTTATAATCCAAAGATCTTGCCAATTATAACTACATTCACACTTTTCAAACATAACCACGTGATTAACTTACTAACGAGTTAACAAATTACAACGCCCGACATATATATACGTATGCCGTATCCCACAGTTTACTGTCTACGGAGCCTCTAAGATACAAAGGATGATACAATACTTGCCGGTAACAAGGCTCCGGCTATACCTTACACAAAATCAAAGAAACTCTAAAACAGAAGTGGCATGAGCCACGCAGGTCCCCGAAAGGAAAGGGGCTCACCAAAATGAACAGTGGAAGATGAAGGATGCTACTGCCGATGAGTTGAAGTACCTGCTACCGATCTACCTACAATCATAACACAAATGTAGTGTACCTGACAAAAAGGATGTCAGTACAGTGGAATTGTACAGGTATGTATGGACATGCTTTGTCCCAAGTAAACTCAAGCCATTAAACAAGTAAATCATGATGATAAGACAACAAATGATTACACCTAGAAATAATAAAGCCAGCCAACCATGTTCCCACATTTACTTCGTTTCAAGTAGTTTTCAGCTCAAAGCATAATTAAAGATCAACAAGGAAGGCAACAACCAAACAATCACAGAAAACACAATCAAGTCAAATAAAAGGGTCAATCAGTGTCCCATAGGCTGCAAAGTCTCCTACTGTCTCCTTTCACAATTTGATATCAATGACTTCATATCAATTTCAATGGCAATTTTGATCGCTTTCTACCCTTATTACCTCGGCCACCCTTATTACCTCGGCCACCCTTATCACCCCAACCCAAACCATATTACTTCGTGTTGTAGCACACAACCTCATCCCACATACAATGTCAATCACAAATAGCAAACAAGGGACTACACCAGATTACAATAAGTGCAAATAAGCAATTTACAAGTTGGTTCATGCTTTCAAATACTTTTCAAACCAGTATCACAACCAAGTTACAATGTTTCCATATTCGAGAGTACCCATACCATTATGTTCAACAATTTATCACAATTCAAGTGTTTCCTTTCGTTCCCACAAGAAAGCATGTATGCCATCACTACATTTGTTCTCAATTCTTCACCAATTTCAAATTTCTTTTTATCCTTTGGTTCATATTCCATACCACACCACACGTAGTTCAACATCAATTGAATACCCAACAACTAAATCAAAGAGTTACACAACAATTCCTCAAAAGTCAAACCGTACTATTTTCACGGTGAAGGCACTTAGCTTGAGTTCCAGTTCAAGCGAGGTCGAAATGCACTATTTTGATGGCGAAGGCACATAGCCTGAATCCTAGTTAGAGCGAGGTCGAACTTCATTTTTCGATGGCATAGGCACTTAGCTTGAGTCCCGATTTGAGCGAGGTCGAAGTACACTATAGTGGTGGAGAATGCACTTAGCCAGAGTTGTATTTTGAGCGAGGTCAAACTTTACTTAATTAATGGCGATGTCACTTAGCTTGAGTCCCGGTTCGAGCAAGGTTGAACAACACTTTTGTTATGGCAAAAGCACTTAGCTTGAGTCCCAATTCGAGCGAGGTCCAACTGCACAATTATGATGGTGAAGGCAGTATGCCTAAGTCCTAGTACGAGTGAGGTCAAACTGCACTATTTTGATGGTGAAGGCACTTAGCCTGAGTTCCCATTCGAGCAAAGTATGACTACACTATTTTGATGGCAAAGGCACTTAGCCTATGTCCTAGTTCAATCAAGATGGAACTGCACTATTTTGATGGGGAAGGCACTTAGTTTGAGTCTTGGTTTGATAGAGGTCGAACTACACTCTTTTGATGGAGAAGGCACTTAGCCTGACTCATAGTTTGAGAAAGGCCGAAGTACATTATTTTGATAGCGAAGGCGCTTAGCCCAAGTAGCGATTGAAGCAATGTCAAAATGAACTATTTTGATGGCAAAGGCAAGTATCATGTGTCCCAGTTCGAGCAAGGTCAAACTGCACTATTTTGATGGCGAAGGCACTTATCCTGAGTGCCGATTCGACCAACGTCGAATTGTGCTATTTTGATGGTGAAGGCACTTAGCTTGAGTCCCAATTCGAGTGAGGTCGAACTGCACTATTTTGATGGTGACGCCACTAAGGTTGAGTCCCGGTTCAAGCGAGGTGGAACTACACTATTTTGATCATGAAGGCACTTAGCTTGAGTCCTAGTTCATGCAAGGTCGAACTGTACTATTTTTATGGCAAAGGAACTTAGCCTGAGTCCCGGTTCGAGCGAGGTCAAACTAACTTTTTTGATAGTCATGGCATTTAGCCTGAGTCCTAGTTCAAGCGAGGTCGAACTGCACTATTTTGTTGGTGAAGATGCTTAGCCCAAGTTCCAATTCAAGCAAGGTCAAAATGCACTATATTGATGGCGAAGGCACTTAGCCTAAGTCCCAATTCGAGCAAGGTCGAACTGCACTATTTTGATGGTGAATGCACTTAGCTTGAATCCTAGTTCGAGCAAGGTCCAACTGAACTAGTTTGATGGTGAATGAACTTAGCTTGGATCTTGGTTCGAGCAAGGTCGAACTACATTGTTTTGTTTGTGAAGGTACTTAGCTGAGTCCTAGTTTAAGCGAGGTAGAGATACACTATTTTGATGGTGAAGTTACTTAGCCTAAGTCCCAATTTGAGCGAGGTCTAACTACACTTTTTTGATGGCGAAGGCACTTAGCCTGAGTTGCTATTCGAGCGAGGATGAACTGCACCATTTTCATGGCGAAGGCACTTAGCTTGAGTCCCGGTTCAAGTAAGGTCGAATTGAACTATTTTTAAGGTGTAGGAGCTTAGGTTGAGTTCCGGTACGAGATAGGTAGAACTACACTATTTTGATTTCGAAGGTACTTAGCCTCGATTCTAGTTCGAGCATCATCGAACTACACTATTTTGATGGCGAAGTCACTTAACCTGAGTCCCGGTTCGAACGAGGTTGAACTACACTATTTTGATGGTGAAGGCATTTATCCTGAGTCCCGGTTCGAGGGAGGTAGAACTACACAAATATGATGGCGAAGGCACTAAGTCTGAGTCCCACTTCAAGCGAGGTCGAACTGCACTATTTTGATGGCGAAGGCACTTAGGCTGAGTACTAGTTTGTACGAGGTCTAACTAAATATTTTGATGGCGATGGCATTTAGACTGAGTCCTAGTTCTAGCGAGGTCAAACTGCACTGTATTGATGGTGACGACTCTTAGCCTGAGTCCCGATTAGAGAGAGGTCAAACTATGCCATTTTTATAGCAAAAGCAGTTAGCCTGAGTCACGTTTCGAGCAAGGTCGAACTTCACTATTTTTATGGCGAAGGCACTTAGATTGAGTGTCAGTTCAACTGAGTTCGAACTACACTATTTTGATGGCAAAGGTGCTTAGCCCGAGTCGCGGTTCAATCAAGGTTAAAATGCACTATTATGATAGCGATGTCACCTAGCCTGAGTCTCGGTTCGAGCAAGGTCAAACTGCACAATTTTGGTAGCGAATTCGAGCAAGGTCGAACTGCACTGTTTTGATGGCTAAGGCACTAAGCTTGAGTCCCGGTTTGAGAGAGTTCGAACTACTCTATTTTGAGTGCGAAGGCACTTAGCTAGAGTCGCAGTTCAAGCAAGGTCAAACTGCACCATTTTGATGGTGAAGGCACTTAGCTTGAGTCCCGGTTCGAGCAAGGTCCTGCACGTTTTTGTTGCAATGGCACTTAGCCATAGTCCTAGTTTGAGAGAGGTCAAACTGCACTATTTTGATAGCGACGACACTAAGCCTGAGTACCAATTCGAGCAAGCTCGAACTCAATTTTTTTATGATGAAGGCACTTAGCCGGAATCTCGGTTCGAGCGAGGTCAAACTACCCTATTTTGATTGCGAAGGCACTTAGCCCGAGTCCTAGTTCAAGTGAGGTCCAACTGTATTATTATGATGGCTAAGGAACTTAGCCTGATTCTCAATTCGAACGAGGTCGAACTACACTATTTTGATAGTGAATGCACTTAGCCTGAGTCCTGATTCGAGTGAGGTCAAACTTCAAAATTTCGATGGCGAAGGCACTAAGCCCGAGTCCCAGTTCGAGCGAGGTAGAGCTTTAGTATTTTGAGTCGCGGTTCGAGCAAGGTCAAACTGCACCTTTTTGTTGCAATGGTACTTAGCCATAGCCCTAGTTCGAGTGAGGTCAAACTGCACTATTCTAATAGTGATGGCACTAAGCTTTAGTCCTAGTTCAAGCAAGGTCAAACTCACTGTTTTGATTATGAAGGCACTTAGCCCGAATCTCGGTTCAAGGGAGGTCGAACTACACTATTTTGATGGCGAAGGCACTTAGCCCGAGTCCTATTTCAAGTGAGGTCCAACTATACTATTACGATGGCGAAGGAACTTTGCCTGATATTCAGTTTGAGCGAGGTCAAACTACACTATTTTGGCGGTGAATGCACTTAGCCTGAGTACCGATTCGAGTGAGGTCGAACTTCAAAATTTCAATGGCGAAGGCACTTAGCCTGAGTCCCAGTTTGAGCGAGGTAGAGCTTTACTATTTTGATGGTAAATTTACTTAGCCTAAGTCCCAGTTTGAGTGAGGTCGTACTGCACTGTTTTGATTGCGAAGGCACTTAGACTGAGTCCCTTCGAGTGAGGATAAACTAAACTAGTTTGATGGCGAAGGCACTTAGCTCGAGTCCTGGTTCGCGTAAGGTCAAACTGCACAATTTTGATGGCAATCATGGCGAAGGCACTTAGCTTGAATCCCAGTTTGAGCGATGTTGAAATGCACTATTTTGATGGCAAAGGCACTTAGCCTGAGTCCCAGTTCGAGCAAGGTCAAACTACAGTGTTTTTTTAAGGGAGAAGGCACTTAGACTGAGTCCTAGTTTGAGCAAGGTCAAACTATATTGTTTTGATGGAGAAGGCACTTAGCTAGAGTCCTAGTTAGAGGGAGGTCAAACTGCAATGTTTTGATGATGAAGGCACTTAGCTTGAGTCCCAGTTCGAGCAAGATCGAAATGCACTATTGTGATGACGAAGGCTCTAAGTGTGAGTCCCAAGCGAGGACGAACTGCACTATTTTGATAGTAACGCTACTTAGGTTGAGTCCCAGTTGAGTAAGGCGGAACTATACTCTTTTGATATAGAAGGCACTTAGCCTGAGTCCTAGTTCGAGAGTGGTAGAACTTCAGTGTTTTGATGGCAAAGGCACTAAGCCTAAGTGTCGGTTCGAGAAAGGTGAAACTTCACTATTTTGATGTTAAAGGCTCTTTGACTGAGTCCTGGTTCGAGCGAGTTCGTACTAACTATTTTGATGGCAAATGCATTTAGCCCGAGTCCTAGTTTAAGCGAGGCATTTTGCCTGAGTCCTAGTTTAAGCGAGGTTGAACTGCACTATTTTGATGGCGTAGTCACTTAGCCTGAGTCCCAGTTCGAGCAAGGTCAAACTGCATTGTTTTGACAGCGAAGGCACTTAGCCTAAGTCCCAGTTCGAACGAGGTCGAACTGTACTGTTTTGATCGTGAAGGCACTTAGCTTGAGTCTCCGTTCGAGCAAGGCCGAACGGCACTATTTTGATGACGAAGACACTTAGCCTGAGTCCAGGTTCAAGCAAGGTTAAAATGCACTATTTTATTGTCGAAGGCACGTAGCCTGAGCCCTAGTTCGAGCAAGGTCGAACTGTGCTATTTTGATAGCAAACACATTTAGCATGAGTCCTGGTTCGAGCAAGGTCGAACTTAACTATTTTGATGGTTAAGGGACTTAGACTATGTTCCAATTCAAGCGAGGTCGAACTGCACTATGTTGATGGCTAACGCACTTAACCTGAGTGTTGATTCGAGCGAGGTCGAACTACACTATTTTGATGGCAAAGGCAGATAGCTAGAGTCCCATTTCAAGAAAGGTTTAACTACAATGTTTAGATGGCGAAGGCACTTGGCTTGAGTCGCGCTTCGACTAAGATCAAACTACACTATTTTGATGGCGAAGGAACATAGACTGAGTCTAAGTTCAAATGAGGTTAAACTGAACTATTTTGATGGCGAAGGCACTTAGCCTGATTCCGAGTTTGAGCGAGGTCGAACAGTATTGTTTTGATGGCAAAAGCACTTAGCTTCAGTTCCGGTTCGAGCGAGGTAGAAATGCACTAATTTGATAGCGAAGGTACTAAGCCTGAGTCCTAGTTTGAGCAAGGTAGAGCTGCACTATTTTGATGGTAAAGTTAATTTTCCTTAGTCCCAGTTTGAGTAAGGTCGAACTGCACTATTTTGATGGCGATGGCACTTAACCCGAGTCCCAATTCGAGCGAGGATGAACTGCACTATTTTTATGGCAAAGGCACTTAGATTGAGTCCAGTTTTGCGTAATGTCGAACTGCAGTATTTTGAGGGCGAAGGTACTTAGGTTTAGTCTAGTTCGAGCGAGGTGGAACTATATTATTTTGATGGTGAAGGCACTTAGCCTAAGTTTTTGTTTGAGCGTGGTTGAACTTCACTATTTTAATGACGAAGGCTCTTAGCCTGAGTCTCGGTTAGAGTGAGGTCAAACTTCATTATCTTGATGGTGAAGGCAGTTAGCTTGAGTCCCAGTTCGAGCGAGGTCAAACTACACTATTTTGATGGAAAAGGCACTTAGCCAGAGTCCCAGTTCAAGCAAGGTGAAACTACAACGTTTTGATGGCGAAGTCACTTGGCATGAGTCGCGCTTCAACCAATATCGAACTACACTAATTTGATGGCGAAGGCACATAGACTGAGTCCAAGTTCAAGCGAGGTCAAACTGCACTGCTTTGATGGCGAAGGCACTTAGCCTGATTTTAAGTTCGAGCAAGGTCGAACTACACTGTTTTGATGGAGAATGCACTTAGCTTGAGTCCTGGTTCGAGTGAGGTTGAAATGCACTATTTTGATGGCGAAGGCACTTAGCCTGAGACCTAGTTCGAGGAAGGTAGAGCTGCACTATTTTGATAGTGAAGTTAATTTTCCTTAGTCAATGTTTAAGTGAGGTCGAACTGCACTATTTTTATGGTTAAGGCACTTATCCTGAGTCCCAATTCGAGCGAGGACAAACTGCATCTTTTTTTATGGCAAAGGCACTTAACTTGAGTCTAGGTTTGCGTAAGGTCAAACTACACTATATTGATGGCGAAGGCACTTAGGTTTAGTCTAGTTTAAGCGAGTTGGAACTACATTATTTTGATGGTGAAGGCACTTAGCCTGAGGCCTCGTTCGAGCGTGGTCGAACTGCAGTACTTTGATGGAGAAAGCTCTTAGCCTAAGTCCCAGTTCGAGCGAGGTTAAAATGCACTGTTTTGATGGTAAAGGCACTTAGCCTGAGTCCCTGTTCGAGCAAGGTCGAACTAGACTATTTCCATGGTGAAGGGACTTAGCTTGAGTCCCTGTTTTGACCGTTTTGATGGCGAAAGCACTTAGCTCTAGACTTGGTTCGAGCAAGGACGAAATGTAGTATTTTGATGGCAAATGAAGTTAGCTTGAGTCCTAGTTAGAGCGAGGCCGAACTACATTATTATGATGGAGAAGGTACTAAGTCTTAGTCCTAGTTCGAGCAAGGTTGAATTGCACTATTTTGATGGTGACATCCCTTAGGTTGAGTCCTGATTCGAGCAAGGTGGAACTACACTATTTTAATGGTGAAGGAACTTACCTTGGGTCCTAGTTCAAGCGAGGTCGAACTGCACTATTTTGATAGTGAAGGCACTTAGCCTGAGTGTCAGTTTGAGCGATGTCGAACTATACTCTTTTAATTGTGAACGCACTTAGATTGAGTCACGTTTCGAGCGAGGTCGAACTAACTATTTTGATGGCGAAGGCACTTAGCCTGAGTCCTAGTTCAAGTGAGGTCAAACTGCACTGTTTTGATGGCAAAGGCACTTAGCCCGAGTCCCGATTCTAGTAAGGTTGAACTACAATATTTTGATGGTGAAGGCATTTAGCTTGAGTCTCAATTCAAGCGCGGTCCAACTGCACTATTTTGATGGCAAAGGCGCTTAGCCCGAGTCACGGTTAAAACAAGGACAAAATGCACTATTTTTATAATGATGGCACGTAGTCTGAGTCCCTATGTAGCAAGGTCGAACGGCACTATTTTGATGGCGAAGGCACTTAGTCTGACTCTCGGTTTGAGCAAGGCCGAACTGCACTATTTTGATGGCGAAGGCGCGTACCCTGAATCCTAGTTCGAGCAAGGTCAAACTGCACTATTTTGAAGGCGAAGGGAGTTAGATTAAATCCTAGTTAGAGCGAGGTCAAACTACACTATTTAGATGGCTAAGGCACTTAGCTTGATTGTCGATTCGAGCATGGTCGAACTACACGTTTTGATGTTGAAGGCACTTAGCCAGAATCCCAGTTCGAGCGAGGTCAAACTGAACCGTTTTGATGGCGAAGGTGCTTAGCGTGTTTCCCAGCTAGAGCGAGGTTGACCTGCACTATTTTGATGGTTAAGGCACTTATCCTGAGTACCAGTTTGAGCGAGGTCATACTGCACCATTTTGATGGCGAAGGAACTTAGCTAGAGTCCTAGTTTAAATAAGGTCAAAATGTACCATTTTGATGGAGAAAGCACTTATCTTTAGTCCTGATTCGAGCATGGTCGAACTGCACTATTTTATTGTGAAGGAAATTAGCCTGAGTCCCAGTTCAAGAGAAGTTGAACTACACTGTTTAGATGGTGAATGCACTTCGCCGTAGTCATAGTTCAAGCGTGGTTGAACTGCAGTGTTTTTATGGCGAAGGCTCTTAGCCTGAGTCCCAGTTAGAGCGAGGCCGAATTGCACTATTTTGATGGTGAAGGCACTCAGCCTGAGTCCTAGTTCGAGTGAGGTCGAACTATACCATTTTGATTGTGAAGGAACTTAGCTAGAGTCCCAATTCCAACGAGGTCAAACTGCACAGTTTCGACAGCAAAGGCACTTAGCTTGAGTGCCGATTCAAGTAAGGTCGAAATGCAATGTTTTGATGGTGAAGGAACTAAGCCTGAGTCCTAGTTTGAGCGAGGTTGAACTGCACCATTATGATGGCGAAGGAACTATGGCTGAGTCCAAGATCGAGCGAGGTCGAACTATACTGTTTTGATGGTGACAGCTGATGTACCGGAGAAATTCGGCACATTTACATACTACTTGCTCATATATTGGGATGTTTTATTGCAAAATTTAGTCCATACTTATGTGATTTTGCGGTTTTACAGATACAGAGGAAGAAAAGACCAAGGACAAAAAAATGGAAGCAAAAAGACAAGAAAAAGGCAAAGTTGTACAAAAAGGCAAATCTGCGGACCAACATGTGGTCGCATATTGCATATGCGAACCGCAGAAGTACACACCAAATCGCAGAGCTAATCAGAGGATGGAGCTAAAAACCACATCAAAAATGCGATGTATTCTACGATCGTACAGTAAATATGCGATCCGCACTTCTGCCGCAAAATGAACATGAAGGAAACCTAAGAATCAACTATGCGGTACCATATGCGATCGCACAATCCTTATGCGGACCGCTGAATGGTAATGCGATGAGCGAATGAACAGCTAGGGTTCTTATCTGCGACGCAGCCTCTCAAGATGCGAACTGCAGACCTGTTATGCGATAGATCTGCGGTCGCAAAGCTGACCTGGAAGGGTAAACTTGTCCGATTTTTATCCAAAATTGGTCCCTCTATAAATAGCTTTTTAGAATCTTGTGTAAGGGTATCTTGTGCAGACCTTGCACTACACGCCAAGACGTTATTACTTCATCTTTTTGGAAGCTTTGGTTGAAGATTCTCTTACTTTGTAAGCATTTATAACACTTATTACACCTTGTAATTTGTGTTTTAGCATGTGCGGGTAAACTTAAATACTAAGGTTGTGAACCCTAAATGGGTGTTATGTAAATGGGCGTTTAACATTGAATATATGCATAATGGTTGGTTGATATTTCTTTACTTCTCATTCTTCATTTATTGTTGGTGGTTGCAAACATTAACAAAAGCCATTTAAGTCTTACTTTGCTTGGGAAAGTGGGTTAGATTTTGGAAGAAGTAAAGAACAAAATATCTAGGCGTTACACCTCGTTTAATAGAATCGCTTAGGGATAAGTGGGTTTTATTTGGCATCTATTGATTGTTATACATTGTGACTCTTAGACTTTTGGGAAAAAGCAAGAGAGCAAATACTATTCAAGTATTGGGAAATATTGGGTAGTTGCATAGAAATTAATTGCATATCAATAACCAACCATTAGAAATATATCATATTAACACCGATAGCATTACACTAAATTTATGGGAACAACCTTGGTTTAATCAACTTTATTAATTACTACATCAAGCATTCACATTATTTAATACTCTAAAACAACCTTCACTCATACTACTACTCTTACACCATTTCTATGTTAATCCTAACGGAGTAGATTTAAGATTCTAGTCGGGTAACACAATAATTCAAGTAATCATTTCACACCTATTCCCTGTGGGATTCGACCCCAACCTAGTTGGGTTATTATATTTGACACCGACCACCATACACTAATTATAAAAGTGTAATTTGAGCGTATCAAATTTTTTTTCCGTTGCCGAGGAATACGATTTTGAAATTACTCATTAGTGTGTACTTTACTTGATATCTAATTCTATTCCATCACACTTTGCTTGCTTTGCTTAGTGTGATACGTTACAATGTCTGACTACGAGGATGAAGGGGAAGAGAATCCTTTTGCGGATATTGATGAATATATCGATGACACAAATGCAATTGTACCCCCTGCTGTTGGTGGCTCAACGTTTAAGGTGGATCATGGTCTAATCCTCATTTTCAAAGCGGAAGGGTTTTTGTAGAAATTCCACCGATGACGACCCAACTCAACATTTAAGGAATTTTCTGGGAGTGTGTGCTATGCACAAACAAACCAATGTCTCTGAAGATGCTTTAAGGTTGAGAGTCTTCAAGTACTCATTGGCCGGTGATGCTAGAAGGTGGCTTCAAAACTTGCCACCCAATTCAATCCGATCATGGCCCGAACTTGTCCGGGCATTCCTAGCAAAATGGTTCCCACAAAGCAAGAAATCCGAGCTTAGAGATAAAATCTTTTTCTTTAAGAAACAACAAGGGGAGCATTTACATGAGGCGTGGGATCGCTTTAAACTATATTCGGTGAGGTCGCCAAATCATGGATTCCCTGATTCAATCTTGCTTGAGAAGTTTTACATGGGTCTTGATCCCATGAACCTAGCCATTGCAAAGAATGCGGCGGACGGATCTTTTATGGATAAGTCATTTGCTAGAGTAACTCAAATCCTCGACAAGATGGCCAAACATAATCAAGCATGGCATTTTGAGGATACATCCAGTGGAATAGCTTATGGGTCTCCTTCTTTGACAAACTTGATCAAGGAAAACCAAGAGAGAGACCAAATCATTGCGGGGTTGGCCACTAATGTTAATGTGTTGACCAAGATGTTTACAGAAAATCAAATGAAGAAGGTCAACGTCATCGAGGATATACCGCCCATTCCAAATGAAGATTTTAAAGAAGCTAATTACATCAACAACCCCCAAGGAGGGTACCAAATGCAATACTATCAAGGTCAAAAAGCACAAAACCAATAGCGGCCAAACCCGCAAGGGCAAGGCAACCAAAACTGGAGGTATGACCAAGGTAGTTCACAACAAAGAAATTGGGGCAACAACAACAACAACTTTTCTAACCGGAGTGAAAATCCTTATGTTCCTCCAAAAGGACAACATTCGAACCAAGGGTCCTCAAATGATTCAAAATTGGAAGCTATGTTAGAGAGAGTGCTACAAAATCAAGAAAAGTTCGATGCGTCAATGAGGAACATGGCCGAGGTCGTTGGCTCTCATACCACTTCCATCCAAAAATTGGAGATGCAAATGAGAGACCTCTCCAAGGAGCAAAACTCCAAGCAAAAAGGAACACTACCTAGTGATACGATTTCAAACCCAAGAGGTAGTGGAAGTGGTCCAACCTCTCACGTCATGGAAATCACAAGTAGGAGTGGAAAATTGCTAATTGGAGAGAATGAACACATTTTTGAAGATGTGGAGACCAAGCAAACGGTTGAGGTTGAAGAATAAGAGGTTATTTAAGTTGAAAAACAAAAGGTTGTTGTGGTTGATGAACCAAAGGTTGTTGAAGTTGAAAGAATTCCGGAAAAAGATAAAGCACCACAAGAAGATCGAGAAGAGGAAAAGGAAAAGAGGAAAGAGTCATCAAAACCTCTCCCACCTATTCCTAGGCCTCCTCCTACGTTCCCTCAAAGTCTAGCAAGAAGGATTGATGATAGCAAGCTTGAAAACTTCTACGATATCCTCAA
Source organism: Nicotiana noctiflora (assembly GCA_032618575.1). Classification (NCBI taxonomy): domain Eukaryota; kingdom Viridiplantae; phylum Streptophyta; class Magnoliopsida; order Solanales; family Solanaceae; genus Nicotiana; species Nicotiana noctiflora. The sequence goes on from JASVEL010006383.1 coordinate 170,861, forward strand.
ACAATTGACGGGGAACATTCCTTTTGTAGAAGCTTTTCAAGAAATGCCGGGGTTCGCTAAGTACTTGAAAGTTTTGATCACTAAAAAGAAGACCACATAGCATAAGGTGGTAAGCATGACTCACCGGTAAGCTCTATCATTGCCACGACTCCGGTCCAAAAGAAAGAGGATCCAGGAGCCTTTACCATACCTTGTACTATTGGAGCACGTGAATTTGCAAGGGCCCTATGTGATAATAGAGCTAGCATCAACTTAATGCCACTTGCCATCTATAAGCAAGCGGGATTGGGTATGCCTAGACCTACAAGCATAATATTGCAAATGGTCGATCGTTCCATCAAGCGATAGGTGGGAATTGTAGATGATGTACTAGTGAAAGTGGGGAAATTCCATTTGCCCGTGGACTTTGTGATTCTTGATTGTGCTGTGGATAAAGAGATCCCTATTATTTTGGGGAGACCATTCTTAGCTACGGGAAGAGCACTCATGGATTCTGAGAGAAATGAGATAAAATTCCGGGTGAATGACGAAGAGGTCACTTTTCAAGCTAGCAAGGCATGAAGTTGCCCCACGAATATGAGAGCATTTCTATGATAGAAGCGATTGATGAGGTAGAGGATGTTATGGAATTGAAAATGGAGGAACAATGCCTTGGTGAGTCATTGGCGGCGATCTTAGTGAATTTTGATGGGGAAAACATGGATGGGTACATAGAATCGATAAATGCATTAGAGGGTCTTGGACCCTACACTTACACGCCGGCAAATCTCTCTCTTGACTTAGAGAATAGAGCTACTCCCCCCGCCAAGCCATCAATCATTGAGACACCACAACTAGAGCTCAAACCACTCCCTCCGCACTTGAGGTATAAATTTCTTGGCTCCAATGATACTCTACCCGTAATTGTGTCTTCTTTGTTGAATGATGTTCATGTAGAGCAATTATTGGAAGTCTTAAGGGAGCACATGCAAGCGATTGGGTGGACAATTGCCAACATCCGTAGAATTCCCGTAGGTATTTGTGAACACAAAATCCAATTGGAAAATGACACCAAGCAAAGTGTAGAGCATCAAAGGTGACTAAATCTTTCAATGTAAGAGGTCGTGAAAAAGGAAATTATCAAGTGGTTAGATGCCGGAGTTGTTTACCCAATCACTGATAGTTCCTGGGTGAGCCCAGTGCAATGTGTACCAAAGAAGGGGGGCATAACCGTGATCGAAAATGAAAAAAATGAGTTCATCCCTACAAGGACAGTGACCGGGTGGAGAGTGTGCATGGATTATAGGAAACTGAATAGTGCAACTTGCAAGGATCATTTCTTTATGCCTTTTATTGATGAAATGCTTGATTGACTAGCGGGAAAGGCATTCTATTGCTTTCTTAACCGATACTCCGGCTACAACCAAATCAACATTGCATTGGAAGATCAAGAGAAAACGACATTCACTTGTCCTTATGGGACATTTACTTTTAGCTGGATGCCATTTGGGTTGTGTAATGCTCCGGTGACCTTTCAAAGATGCATGATGTCGATATTCTCCGATATGGTGGAAGATTTTCTAGAGGTCTTCATGGATGACTTCTCAATTGTCGGTGATTCCTTTGAGCATTGTCTTGCAAATCTTAAACAAGTGCTCAAGAGATATGAAGAGACGAATCATGTGCTCAATTGGGAAAAATGCCACTTCATGGTGGATGAAGGTATTATGTTGGGGCACAAGATTTCTAAACATGGCATCGAGGTTGATCGGGCAAAGATCGAAATCATTTCTAAACTTCCTCCACCCAATTTAGTGAAAGGTGTTCGAAGCTTCTTGGGCCACGCCGGATTCTGTCGGAGTTTCATCAAGGATTTCTCCAAGATTGCACACCCAATGTGCAAGCTTCTTGAGAAGGATGCAAAATTCGTGTTTGATGACAAGTGCCTCAAAGCATTTGAGGAATTGAAGTTGAGGATCACCACGGCAGCTATTATTGTCACTCCCGATTGGACTCTTCCTTTTAAGCTCATGTGTGACGCTAATGGTGTAGCAATTGGAGCAATGCTAGGTCAACTCTACAACAAGATACTTCATCCGATCTATTATGCAAGCAAAACTCTCAATGGGGCGCAAATGAATTACACTGTCACCGAGCAAGAGCTTCTTGCCATTGTATATGCTTTTGAAAAATTCGGGGCCTATTTATTAGGGTCCAAGGTGGTGGTCTACTCAGATAATACGGCTCTTCGATATCTCATGGCAAATAAAAATGCAAAGCCTCGACTAATTAGGTGGGTTCTCGTGTTGCAGGAATTTGACTTTGAAGTCAAATATCGCAAAGGTACACAAAACCAAGTTGCAGACCACTTATCAAGGCTTGAGGAAGCAGGGAGACCTAAGGAAAAGCTTGACATAAATGATGCTTTCCCTGATGAGCATATCTTGGCACTTTCCAAGACCTTTGCTCCTTGGTATACCGACATTGCAAATTACTTGGTGAGCGATGTCATTCCGGAAGGGTTAGAACCTCATCAAAAGAAAAAGTTCTTGAGGGATTGTCAGCAATATGATTGGGGGGAGCCCTACTTGTTTCCAGTGTGTGCTGACATGATCATTCGGAGGTGCGTACCGGAGGAAGAAATTATGCCAATCCTTAAAGCATGTCATGACTCACCGGTTGGAAGCCATCATGGAGGCAATAGGTCGGCGGCCAAGATTCTTGAGTGTGGTTACTACTGGCCTTCCATCTATCATGATGCAAACCAATTTGTAAAAGCTTGTGAGCACTGTCAACGGCAAGGTTCAATCTCCAAAAGGCATGAAATTCCAATACAATATGTGATGGAGATAGAAATATTTGATGTGTGGGGAATTGATTTCATGGGCCCATTTATAAGATCCTATGGAATGAAATACATTTTGGTGGCCGTGGACTACGTCTCAAAATGGGTTGAAGTCGTTGCCTTACCAAACACTGAGGCGGGGAGTGTGATCGCCTTTTTGAAAAAAGAATATATTCACTCGGTTTGGCACTCCTAGAGCCATTCTTAGTGATGGTGGATCACACTTCTGCAACAAAGCATTTGCAGGGCTATTTGAGAAGTATGGGGTGAAACACAAGGTGGCTACACCATATCATCTGCTGTCGAGTGGTAAAGTGGAGGTCTCAAACCGAGAGAACAAGAATATTCTAGCCAAGACTGTGAATGCCAATAGGACTGATTGGTCCAGAAGATTAGATGATGCATTGTGGGCTTACCGCACGGCCTTCAAAACTCTTATTGGCACTTCTCCTTACTGTCTCATTTTTAGGAAGGCATGACATCTACCAATTGAGCTAGAGCACAATGCCATGTGGGCACTAAAGAAGCTTAATCTAGAATGGGCTGGAGCTGCGAACTTGAGGCTAATGCAATTAAATGAACTTGAAGAATTCTGATTCCATGCCTATGAGAGCGCAGCTGTATACAAGGAGCGGATGAAGTTTGTCTATGATAAAAAGATCCTGAAAAGAGATTTCAATACGGGTGACCTGGTCTTACTCTTCAACTCAAGGTTGAAATTGTTTCCGGGCAAATTGAAATCAAAATGGTCTGGCCCCTTCAAAGTGGTGAATGTCTCCCCATATGGAGCGGTGGAATTGGAAACGACTGACGGATCCCGGACATTTAGAGTGAAATGACAACGCATCAAACATTACTTGGGTGTTGATGGTAAAAGGAAGGTGGTAGAGCAGCTGACTGTCAAGGATGGTCCTTGCCCGTCCAAAGGATGAAATTAGAGCAATCCGTCCCGTCGTGCCGCGACGTTAAATCAAGCGCTGCATGGGAGGTAACCCATGGGTAACACCGTCTTTAATTTTTGCATCTTCTTTATTCATTTGTTTTCTTAACATCTTTTGAAATGTAGGGAGCCCAAAAGGTTTTGGTATTTGGTGGATGTGCCCAGCATTAGGAAGACCAATATGCGGTAGAAATGCGGCCACATAATTGCTTTGCGGTCCGCAGATCTACATCAGACTTAAACAGAGAATCCGTTAAATTGGAAACTAAAATACATCCATTCTGCGGTCTGCATGTTAGTTCTGCGACCACAGATTGGATCGCAATTTGAATCTGAGAAAAGTCCAAGATCGCGGCTAAAATGCGACCGTTATGCGGTCCGCATGTTATATCCGTGACCGCATATTGGTCTGCAAAATGGTCATCGCGAATTTGCTTACCCCTAGGTACGTTCCTATTACTCTTCAGTACAGAACAAAAAAAAACAAAAAAAAGAGAGAAAAACAAAAAGAAACAAAAGAGAAGAGAGGCGAGATCGAACATGCACAACAGTCGAATCACCCAGTTCTGCACTAGCATTATCACCCTGCATCTGGTATGTGTTACTATTCTCTCCATCTCCGTCTTTACAGTTTTTGAGGAAAATTTTTAGGGGACTTGTCGTTGGCTTAGTTGAATGGCAAAAATAGTAGTGATTTGGATCTATGCATACTGTGGGGTAGGAATTGGTAGAAGAATGGGGCATCCATAGATGAAAAATAGAACTCTGTCATTGAAATGCTTGGTTTTGCGGTCCGCATGTCTAAAATACGGACCGCACTTTTGTCGTAGACCTAACCCTAGGTCAGCTGGGGATGATAACATTTGCGGTCACTATGCGATCGCATTCTTGCATTGCGGTCCACAAAGTGACTGCATATTTGTCGCTTGGGTAGCCCTTTTAAATGGAAAATGTGCGATGGAGTATGCGGTCGCAGAATTGTTCTGCGGTCTGCAAACTCACCGCAGAGTATAATAGAGAACTGGGCAATTTTGGCTTTACAAATGTTCATTCTGTGATATGTATGCGGTCCGCATAAATATTATGCAACCGCATATATCATCGCAGATTGGCATTGATCTTAAGCAAGAATTTTTGCGATGACTTTGCGGTCCGCAGAATGGTTCTGCGATCGCATAGAGCATCGCATATTTGTTCTCTTAATCCAATATTTCCTATCTTCTACCCTAGTGTCTATACTAACAGTACTTCCTTTGTAGACATGGTTCCCGGGCTCAAACGACTTGCAGTCAAGCCTCCTGCGGCTAAAAGACAACGAGTGGACCCGCCACAAGAATCAAGCGCCCAACCTGAGGAAGCTGATATCCAGCCTGGGGTTAACATACATGCTGAAGCACAGAGAAAGCAAGCTGCTGAAAGCACTGGATATCATCTCTACTGGGGCATTGAGGGCTCAAGGGAGAAATACAAAGCTGGGCTTGAACGAAGAAAACTCCTTCCGGAGAAGCAATTGAGCCTCAATGGGCTTAAGGACAAGTACCAGCACATCCTTGCAAACCTTAACCAGAGAAAATGGATGAGTTTCACTGAACCTCCGGCCAAATACAATGAATCAATCGTTCGGGAGTTCTATGACAACTATGGAGCTTCCCGAACAAAGCATCACTAGAGGCAACAGATGTACCTAGACAAGGTAGAAGTTCGGGGATTCCCAGTCAAATGCAGCTCAAAAGCCATAAATCGGATGTTGGTCCCAGACTGGGACGAGGACACCTCCACAGCAGAGTACAAAGCTAAATTCGCTAACAGGGAGAGTGAAAGGAGCTGGATTGCCTCCGTCATAGCAATTAGGACCCCTACATGGATACAACCAGGGCGAAAAATTTATAAGGAGAGCTTCTCACGGGAAGGGAGATACTGGCTTGCATTTCTTGCATCCAGACTGATCCCAAAAAATCATGAGACAGATATTGCCATTGAGAAGGCCCTCCTCATTGCTGGTATCATTCAGGGTATCAAAGTGAATGTGGGGGAGATTATTTTTCAAGAGATGGGGCGACGAGCAATGCAATATGCCACTTCTCTCCCATTTTCGTCCTTGATCACTGCCTTATGCCATGAGGCTCAAGTTCCTATTGATTTCCAGCGGGATGCAACAGGTCAGGAACAAGGGATTATAGACATCAACCGCCTTGGTGATGCTGTGATACCTCCTCCGGCAGTCATTCAGGAGGACCTCCTTTCTTCCCAGCCCCCTGTCACTTAGGACGATGCAGCACAGTCCTCCACTCCTTCCACCACTGCTCAGACTACTGCTGCAACTGCTCAGACTCCTCATGCCAATCCAGCTGTCTCAAAGCTTGGTCTCTTAGCTACACATGCAAATTGCAAGGTCGACCAGCTTGTGAAGACATTGCCAAATTTGATCAAGAGGGCCCTCACTCCCATGCAGTTAGCTATAGCAGATATTCAGCAAAAACATATAGCATATGCAGAGCGACTGCAAGGGCTTGAATTGAGAGTAGAAAAGCTGGAAAGGGGAGAAGTGTCTGGTTTGCATGATCTCAAGAAAGAGGTTGCTTCTATGAAAGTCGATTTCCTAAAGATGCAAAATTTGGACTTCGAAATTTCATCCCTCTTTCCTGTGGCGGGTGACAAGTGTACAGATGCGGTGCCTCATTTAGGCCTTGACTTCACTAACCTGATGGACGACCCTGTCATACCCACTCCTGGAGACTCGCAAACCCCAGCTCCTACTGGCCGTATTGACATTGCCTCTGATAAGGAAGATGATGGAAAGAGTGAGAGTGACGACAAAGAAAATAGCTCGGGGTTCTCCAGTGATGATGCCCCTCAGACTGTTGATAAGGGGAAGGCAGCTGCTCCAGCTTCACCTCAAGGGGATGATGCTGTTGATGAGGATGAGCGTGCCCAGATTGAGGTTGCCTTGCAGAGATCCTTGATAGACAGAGGAGGCCCCACAGCTCATGTAGCAGCGGATGCATCCAACATCTCTCCGATGCCAGCTAAGGTCACAGCACCTCCACCATCAATTCCAGTGCCAGTCTTGTCTCCTACACCAGAGCATCCACCAGCAACAGAGGTCGCACCCTCGATTGAGCCCACACCAGTCCATACAGCTACACAGGAGGGTGATCACCCCGGCACCCAGCCAGATGCCGACTCCCATAACACTTAGTGTGCCTCAGGAAGTCTTCCCTCAAACTCTGCACTTTCATTCTTTGCATTGGGGACAATGCATCTTTTTAAGTTGGGGGTAAGGTACCTTGGTGTAATGTTTTTGTATGTAGGCTTTTTGTGCTTATGCATATCAAACTTGTGCACATTGGTACAACTTTGGTATATAAAGCAATGTTATATAATATTTTGACCCTTTGGTGTGATTAGTTAGTAAATCAATTCCTCTTGGTTTTCCTTTATCTGATTCTTTTCCAGGAGTGTAATAGTAGAATCAAAATTCTGTGTGTAAATAAATTGTGACCAATTTAGTGAAATTGTTCAGTGTCAAGCATGTGTATCTGTACATAGCACATATCCTCCTATAGTCATCTTTGTCGACTTGTCCCAATGATAGATAGATTGACGACTGTCTTAAGGCAACTTGTCTCTATGACCAAGCCGGTGAAGTTGAGGCTCATTTTGTGACTCTATGGCTGCCCATAAAAGCTCTAAATTGCAAAATAGTTGTTCGAAAGTGCTAAACCTCGTGAATAAAGCAGTTCATGCATGATGTGTGTATGCGAGTTTTCTATTTGTATATAATTCTTGTGTCCACTTCTGTCATCTAGAACTTGCCTGGTTGGTCTTTCAATACTAATGATAGTATGTTTGGTTGGAGGAATGATCTTAGGAATTCTTTGATTTATTGGTATAACCTCTTTAGCCTTTCAAGCCTCCCGTGCACAGATAATATCACTAGAACCCATTTTTTAGCCTTTAAACCTTTCGTTGGCTAATTCCCTCTCTTGAACCTGACCCTCCTTGAACATCGAGAATGAGGCCAAAATACTAAGTTGGGGGTGGGGTAAAAAGTGGAAATGAATAAGGTCGTGCATTGAGTCCACGACCTCATACCTCAGAAATGTGTTTGTATTATAGCATTCAAGCTCCAAAAGAAAAAGAGAAATTAAAGTAATTGCCTATGTGTATAAAAAAAGGGAAAAAGAGAAAGAAACATGTGTATGTATATAAATTGTTGGAGCTGTGAATAAAGAAAGAGGTATATGAAAGGGGTCCATGTTGGGAACTAGAAACTAATGAAGTTGTAAGGGTTAAAGAAAATCAAAGTGCAATAGATTGATACTTGCGAGTAATGTTCAAGGAGGGTGAAGTCACTTGTACCCAGATGCGTATCCGACCTTCCCTAATCCTTCATTACAAGCCTAAAAAGTCCTTATGGGACCTCCAAACGATCATTCTTGAAGAAGTGGCGTATTAAAATAAAGGCAAGACTATGGTCTGACATGTTGTGGCACTTGAAGTTCCTTTAGAGAGTGAGTGTTCTTTTTGACTTGTCCTTGAAAATGTTGTAAATATTGTGAGTATGGGACATATTTTCTGGTGAGAGTGCATGAACTGCAGAATTTACTTAGGTTGAGCCTTTTAGAGTCTAAAGAAAATACATCCAGCTGAGGGTAACACTTAGTCACAATGTGAGGCTCAAAGCTTGCATGATTGGTTTGTCTCTATGTGCATGCTTTTCGTCTGGGAGGAGTGGAGCGTTTGTTTTAATACATGCTTGAAGAACTGAAAATTAGCACTATCTTGTGTCATTATTGTGCTAAGTTTGTGAATAAGTTTGGTGTAGGTGTGTTCTGCTTGCTTGACGACAAGCAAGAATTTAAGTTGGGGGTGTTGTTGTGCCGGAGAAATTCAGCACATTTACATATGATAATAGGTTAATTTGACTATATTTATGCCCTAAATAATCATACTTTATTGTTGTTTTGATATATTTTTTATGATGAAAAAATGCTTTTATTAGTGTTCTTGGTGTGTTATAGGTACACTTGAGCTAATGAAGACTAAAAACGCAAGTTTTGGAGTCAAAAGATGGTGAAAAAGGCCAAAGTGCGGTACAAGTCAAGAACTTATGTTGAAAGTAGCCGGGAAGGTGTGATTCCGAGCTATATGGATGTTTTTGAATGAATTTATGTGATTTGGAGCTTTGACGTCTGAGTAAAAGCTCAAGGAATTAAGCCGGGATCGAGTCCGGGGGTCAAATTTTATAAGTGTAGAACAAGCAAAGAATGGATGAGGCATATTGTGCACTGTTTAGTAAATTAGACATAAAGTTTCTCTCCGAACTCCATTTTGGAACCATAATATATGGTTGAAAAGCTAATGCAAAGGGCTACAACTTTCTGGATTTGAGTTTTTAGAAATTCACAACGGAACAGGGTGAAAAACCGCGGTTTCTCCGAGACCGCGGATGAACCGCGGACAAACAGGCTCTCTGAAGTTTTACTGTTCGCGGTCCGTCCGCGACCGCGAACGAACCACGGAAGTCGCCGCAGCAGAAGTCCTAATTGTACTCAAGCTTAGTTTTTTTATCCATAAAACATCTATATAAACTCCTAGTTTGCCCCATAGAGGCATGTTATATTTATTTCATTACTTTTGCAAGGTTTTTAGTAAGAGAGAATCCTCTCAAACTCTTTCTTTTATTTTATATCAATTATTTCTTTATGATTTCAATTATTATTCTGGTTTCTTCAAGCATGAGTAGCTAAATTCTTTTCTAAGGTTTTGATGGAACCTATTGAGTGATGAACTTATCGTTTATGTGATTACAAATTGTGACTTAGATTTCTATTTGTTCAACTTCATTCTTATTGTAGTTAATTGGTAGAGCTCCCAGTTAGCAGTGCCTATTTAGTGTGCATAACTTGGAAAAGAGTGCATATTTAGGTTTATTGTTGAACAACACCACACCTAGGTTATTAGAGGAATCTATAACTTTAAGCGTAAAGACGGGGTTAGTAATAACGAACTCTTGGGTGCAACCTTAAGTGAAATATTCAAATTAAAGCTAGCTAGGGTAGCTCGGGAGAGTCCACTAGTAAATTATTGTAATTGCTCGGGAGAAGGTTACGATACACATAGCGTTCATGATTGATAGAATATATTAGCAATTTGTATGAGCATAACGATAAGGGATTCCATCAATAGGGGAAATCAATACCTTAGTCTTTCTCCATATTATTTTACTCAACATTAAATTCTTTCTTTCAAGCATTTTTAATTATTGCAAAAGTAGATAGTCGAAAATCACACAAGGATATATTCAAAGTTTGGAACTTGATTCAGAAGTACATTTGGGGTTGTGATAGTTGCAATTGGTAGGTTAATTCTCTGTGGGATCGATCTTGGACTTATTAGACCAAGTTATATTGACTACGACCGTTGCTTGGACGCGAATCAATTTTGGCGTCGTTGCCGGGGAATTAATGGAATTATCAATTTCCATTGCCAGAACTTCAAGATTCTTGTGTATTCAGGTTCTTTCTACACTCTACATTGAATATTTTGACGTTTGTTGATTTGGTTATTCAGGTGCATGCCTATAACATATGCAAGGACTGGAGAACTAATTGAAGGACTCTCAGACCCCGAGCAAACCTTCCGGGTACGTAACAAAGCCATCAAACAAATTCAACAATCTCACAAATCAAACTAGACTTCGACTTGGGTGACATAAACTATCAAAACCAGCAAGCCGGGCTAAATATGCAAGAGGCACAGGAGGCACAAGAAGGTGCATTGTTCGACTGGGCACAACCCACAGCGGATAATTTGGCAACCGCCATCGTTGTGCCAGCAATTCAAGCTGAGTCTTTCCAGATTAATAACAACATGCTTCACTTATTGCAAAACAAGGGATTATTCTCTGGGTCTCAGGTTGAAGATCCACAGCAGCACCTCAAGAACTTTCTATCAATATGCAAAACACAAAGGCAACCGAATGCAACTCCAGAAGCTATCAGATTATTACTCTTTCCGTTCTCAGTTACATGAGTAGCACAGATATGGCTAAACTCACTCCCTATAAACTCCATTGCAACTTAGGGTGAGTTAGTCAAACAATTCCACAACAAGTTTCATCCACCTAACAAGACAACTCAACAAATTGATGAGATCGTGAGCTTCAAGCAGAAACCAATGGAAACATTACATGAAACTTGGGGCAGATTCAAGGGTATGCTTGTTACGTGTCCTCATCATGGGATTCCTGAGCAGATGTTGGGCCAAAGATTATACATGGGGCTTTTAGACAGCATGAAGAACATGGTAGACGCTTCAACATGTGGGGCTTTTCTAAGCAAGACTTGGAGAGAGGGCCAAAATTTGCTAGACAAGATGGCTCAAAATTCCGGGTGGATGTCCAGGAATGCTCCTATCACTCCAGTGGTACACTCTGTACTTTTGAAACCATCCAGTACTATGGAGGAGAACATGGCAACCTTACTGACACAAATGAGCATCCTGACAAAGAAAGTGGAAGAATCTGGGGTCAAGCAGCAGGTTCACATTGTAGACACTACCAATGGTGGTTTGTGCACATCTTGCATTAGCCAACGCATAGGTAATCCATGGGCTGCAGACCAAGAACATCATCACCAGCATGAAGACATGAATTATGTTGCTAATTGTGGAGGGCATCAACAGGGTAATCCGAGTTGGGGCCAACATGCTCCAATGCAGTATAGACCTCCCCAGCCACAATTTACTGCAGCAGGTATAAGGCCACCACACAACATGGTCCCACATCCCAGACCTCAGAATTTCGGCAATCAGCAGCAGGGATATCATCCGCCTCCACCACCACATGGGGGCAGACATGATGATGGGTTTGCAAGGTTGGAAGCTATGATGCAGCAGGTAATTGGGTCAAATGCTAAAACAAATAAGAGGATAGATGCACATGATGCCGCCATTAAGAATATTAAAGTACAGGTGGGTCAGATTGCTATGTCCCTCAACAATCGTCCTCAAGGGACGTTGCCTGCAGATACACAAACAAACCCAAATGATCAAGTCCCAAAGTAGATGATGGTAGTGACTCTGAGAAGCGGTAGATATCTTGATGCTGAGAAAGAAAGTGAGAAAATCGACAGACAGGCTGAGACATCCACTCCATTGCCCATTGAACTGGATGAGTCCACAGGGTGGACAGAAGTCACAGTCCAGCCATTTGCAGAAAATAAAGAAGCAAAAAAGGGAACAGTGAAAGTAGCTGAAAAGGTAGGGCAGAAGATTGATGAGAAAGTGATAGACAAAGAAAAGTCCCAAGTCACCGGGAAGAAGAGGCCTCCACCACCATTCCCCCAAAGGTTGGCCAAACACCAAAAAGATGAGCAATACAAAAAGTTCTTCGACATGCTCAAGCAAAGCCAGGTAAACATTCCATTAATTGAAGCTTTAAAAGAAATGCTTGGTTATGCTAAGATGATGAAGGATTTGATGTCGCAGAAATGTGATTTCCAAGAATTGGCCACAGTTACACTTACACAGACTTGTAGTGCAGTGGTCTCTAGACCCATTGCTGAGAAGCTATCTGATCCAGGTAGTTTCACTATCCCATGCACTATAGGGAATTATGCCTTTAGTAAGGCCTTATGTGATTTGGGGGCAAGCATTAATCTCATGCCCTTAGTTATCTATAAGAGGTTAGGTAGTGGGAGAGCCAAACCCACCTCTATGCTTTTACAGCTTGCTGACAGGACGGTTAAGTGTCCATTTCGTATTATAGATGATGTGCTAATCCAGGTTGGGAAGTTCGTGTTTCCCGCCGATTTTGTTATTCTTGATTGCAAGGTCGACGAAGAAATTCCTATAATCCTGGGAACACCATTCCTAGCCACCGCGAGAGCCATAATTGATTGTGAAACTGGCGAACTCAAGATGAGGTTGAATGATGAGGAGATCATCTTCAATGTGCAAAAATCCATGAGGTATCCTAGTGAGTTCGCAAATTGCTCTCTCATTGATGCGGTTGATGTGATAGTGGAGACCGGCGATGCAGAATTAACTATTGAAGATCCACTTCAAGCATGCCTGATGAACATGGAAGAGGTAAACGGTGAAAGTATGGCCGAATGGGTATTACCTCTGGAAGGCAAGGGATTCTGGCAGAGAGAGCTCGAATTCGAACCTCTACACTTAGAGAAAAGAGAAAGCCCACCAGCAAAGCCATCCACAGAAGAGCCACCAAAGCTTGAGCTTAAACCACTACCATCACATCGCATGCATGAATTTCTAGATCCTAACTCCACTTTACCTGCTACTACTTCATCTGGTTTGCTAGATGTGCAGGCTCAAAAGCTTATACATGTACTAAAAGAATGCAAGACTGCCATTGAGTGGACCATGGCAGACATAAAGAGGATCACCCTTGCATACTGCATGCACAAGATTCTCCGAGAAGAGGGGCACAAACCTTCTAGGAAACGCAAAAGATGGCTGAACCCAAATATGAAGGATAGGGTGAAAAAGAAAGTGATAAAGTTGCTAGACACGGGGTAGATCCCAGGTAAGTTGTCTCACCCTTCTGTGCTATACATGTATTATTATGCCATGAGGACATTGCATGATTTTAAGTGTGTGGGGTGGGAGACTTATCTTGTATTGTATATTGTATATAGTAGATATAGCTATAAATTATATTAGCTGGCTTGGCCCGATGATGGACACTTGGCGACGGGTTTCTTAAGGGTCTAAGTCGGAATAAAAACACAAAAAAAAATAGAAAATTTGAAAAAACACAAAAATATGAGTAGAGGACTCTTTCTTATGACAGACCATTTAGGACAAGTACTCTTGAGGGAAGTAGTCCACGTAGGAATTTTTCTTTCTTTTATTTTCTTTTTCTAGGTAGTGTGTCATCTCCCCCTTGGTTTTTCTTTTGGCCACGGTTCTTTTCCAAGGGTTTTTATTGAATTGGGTTAGGTAGATTTTTTTTTTCTTTTTTTTTTCTTAGGATTAGAGGTAAAAGGGCAACATGTAACCCCGAATATGCACATTAGCAAAAGCGTAAATTGAAATTGAGAATGTATCTTCTAAGCTTGACTGTAGAATCTCAATATGCCTTAAATTGCACAATAATGCTTGCTTGAACATCGATAGGGCTTTGTAGATCAACTGGATTCCAAATGAGTTGCATGCCATGTGTGTGTGAGGTTTTACTTACATTGTATGTTGTACATGATGCCTAGAACTTGCCCTGTGTGTTTGCAAAGCGAAATAGAAGTTGTTTGGTTGTAGAAAGGATAGAGGCATTTCTTTGTGTAACCCCATATGCCAATAAACATGAATTCACCCATACATTATATCGTAGTTAACCCCTTTGAGCATAAAGCCTATTCTTTGATAACCCTTGAATGTTCTTCAAATTATTGTTCTACTTTACCTCCTAGAAGCACTTGTATTGTAACGAATATGCAATAGATTAAGTGTGGGGTGAAAGGAAATTGAAAATGGAAAAATCAAGAATGAATGTAAAAAAAAATGGTGAGCTGGCCAAAATAATGTAAATGTATTGCAAAGCAATGAAAAGATGAGCTATATTGAATAAAATCTTAGAAAAGCCAGTCACATCAATAAAATAAAAAGTAGGGGTAAAAGTGAAGAAAGGTAAAGGTATGTTTATGGCAGACATAAGGAAGTAAACAAAAAGGGAAGTTGCGAAAAAGAAAGGAAAAGTGCTTAAGGAGGCTAGTCACTATAACCAAAAGTATCCTACACGTCCCATAGCCTACATTCCAACCCTTAAAGACCTCTTGATCTATGATTGAATAACTCGATTAGTGGAGTATTACACTAGGGGCAAGCCTATGGTGTGTCTGTATGCATATGAATGTTCTTTGTTCAGAGTGAGTGAATTTTTCCGATATTTATAAGTTCTATGTTATGAATTGTTTATGTGTGGGAACTTCTCTCAATGAACTATGTAAGGGTGTGTAACTCAAGAGGAAGAAGGTAAATTTGCATGTTTTTGGTAATAATTAGAGTAAACAATAATGTGCTGGCATGAGAGTTTACGGTTAGGTAAGGATTGTGCATATCTTAGGTTAATCATGAAAAATAGCTTTTGTGATATAATTTGGGGGAGACATAAATAAAATTGGCCTAAAGAGCGATTAAGGTTGCTCGAGGACGAGCAAAGGTTTAAGTGTGGGGTATTGATAATAGGTGAATTTGACTATATTTATGCCCTAAATAATCACACTTTATTGTTGTTTTGATATTGTTTATGATGAAAAAATGCTTTTATTAGTGTTCTTAGTGTGTTATAGGTACACTTGAGCTAATGAAGACTAAAAGAGCAAGTTTTGGAATCAAAAGATGGTGAAAAAGGCCAAAGTGTGGTACAAGTCAAGAACTTATATTAAAAGTAGCCGGGAAGGTGTGATTCCGAGCTATATGGATGTTATGGAATGAATTTAAGTGATTTGGAGCTTTGAAGTCTGAGTAAAAGCTCAAGGAATTAAGCCGGGATCGAATTCGGGGGTCAAATTTTATAAGTGTAGAACAAGCAAAGAATGGATGAGGCATATTATGCACTGTTTAGTAAATTGGACATAACTTTTCTCTCCTAACTCCATTTCAGCTCCATAATATATGGTTGGAAATCTAATTCAAAGGGCTACAAATCTCAGGTTTTGAGGTGTTCCAAATTCCAATGGAACAGGGTAAAAAACCGCGGTTTCTCCGCGACCGCAGATGAACCGCGGAAAAACAGGCTCTCTGAAGTTTTACTGTTCGCGGTGCGTCCGCGGCCGCGAACGAACCGCGGAAGTCGCCGCAGCAGCAGTCCTAATTGTACTCAAACTTAGTTGTTTTAGCCCTAAAACCTCTATATAAACTCCTAGTTTGCCCCATAGAGGCATGTTATATTTATTTCATTACTGTTGCAAGGTTTTTAGTAAGAGAGAATCCTCTCAAACTCTTTCTTTTATTTTATATCAATTATTTCTTTATGATTTCAATTTTATTCTGGTTTCTTCAAGCATGAGTAGCTAAATTCTTTTCTAAGGTTTTGATGGAACCTATTGAGCGATGAACTTATCGTTTATGTGATTACAAATTGTGACTTAGATTTCCAATTGTTCAACTTCATTCTTATTGTAGTTAATTGGTAGAGCTCCCAATTAGCGGTGCCTATTTAGTGTGCATAACTTGGAAAAGAGTGCATATTTAGGTTTATTGTTCAACAACACCACAACTAAGTTATTGGAGGAATCTATAACTTTAGGCGTAAAGACGGGGTTAGGAATAACGAAGTCTTGGGTGCAATCTTAAGTGAACTATTCAAATTAAAGCTAGCTAGGGTAGCTCGGGAGAGTGCACTAGTAAATTATTGTAATTGCTCGGGAGAGGGTTACGATACACATAGCTTTCATGATTGATAGAATATATTAACAATTTGTATGAGTATAACGATAAGGGATTCCATCAATAGGGGAAATCAATACCTTAGTCTTTCTCCATATTATTTTACTCAACATTAAATTCTTTCTTTCAAGCATTTTAACTATTGCAAAAGTAGATAGTCGAAAATCACACAAGGATATATTCAAAGTTTGGGAACTTGATTCGGAAGTACTTTTGGGGTTGTGATAGTTGCAATTGGTAGGTTAATTCTCGGTGGGATCGATCTTGGACTTATTAGACCAAGTTATATTGACTACGATCGTTGCTTGGACGTGAATCAACATACTACTTGCTTTTATATTGGCATGTTTTATTGCAAAATGTAGTCCATACTTATGTTATTTTGCGGTTTTACAGATACAGAGGAAGAAAAGACCAAGGACACAAAAACGGAAGCATAAAGACAAGAAAAGGGCAAAGTTGTGCAAAAAGGCAAATCTGCGGACCAACATGCGGTCGCATATTGCATATGCAGACCGCAGAAGTGCACACCAAATCGCAGAGCTAAACAGAGGATGGATCTAAAAACCACGTCAAGAATGCGATGTATTCTGCGATCGCACAGTAAACATGTGATCCGCACTTCTGCCGCAAAATGAACACGAAGGAAACCTAAGAGTCAACTATGCGGTACCATCTGCGGTCGGAAAATCCTTATGCGGCCGCAAAATGGTAATGCGATGAGCGATTGAATAGCTAGGGTTCTTATCTGCGACGTAGCCTCTCAATATGCGAACCGCAGACCTATTATGCGACAGATCTGCGGTCGCAAAGTTGACCTGGAAGGGTAAACTTGTCCGATTTTTATCCGAAATTGGTCCCTCTATAAATAGCATTTTAGAATCTTGTGTAAGGGTATCTTGTGCAGACTTTACACTACACGCCAAGACTTTATTACTTCATCTTTTTGGAAGCTTTTGGTTGAAGATTCTCTTACTTTGTAAGCATTTATGACATTTATTACACCTTGTATTTTGTGTTTTAGCATGTGTGGCTAAACTTAAATACTAAGGTTGTGAACCCTAAATGGGTGTTATGTAAATGGGTGTTTAACATTGAATATATGCATAATGGTTGGTTGATATTTCTTTACTTCTCATTCTTCATTTATTGTTGGTGGTTGCAAACATTAACAAAAGCCATTTAAGTCTTACTTTGCTTGGGAAAGTGGGTTAGATTTTGGAAGAAGTAAAGAACAAAAACTCGAGGCCTTACACCTCGTTTAATAGAATCGCTTAGGGATAAGTGGGTTTTATTTGGCATCTATTGATTGTTATACATTGTGACTCTTAGACTTTTGGGAAAAAGCACGAGAGGAATACTATTCAAGTATTGGGAAATATTGGGTAGTTGCATAGAAATCAATTGCATATCAATAACAAACCATTAGAAATATATCATATTAACACCCATAGCATTACACTACATTTATGGGAACACAACCTTGGTTTAATCAACTTTATTAATTACTACATGAAGCATTCACATTAGTTAATACTCTAAAACAACCTTCACTCATGCTACTACTCTTACACCATTTCTATATTACTCCTAACGGAGTAGATTTAAGATTCTAGTCGGGTAACATACTAATTCAAGTAATCATTTCACACCTATTCCCTGTGGGATTCGACCCCAACCTAGTTGGGTTATTATATTTGACACCGACCGCCTTACACTAATTATAAAAGTGTAATTTGAGCGTATCAACAACACTTAGGTTGAGTCCCAATTCGAGCAAGGTGGAACTACACTATTTTGATGGCGAAGGCACTTAGCTTGAGTCCTAGTTCGAGCGAGGTCGAACTGCACTATTTTGATGGCAGAGGCACTTAGCCCGAGTCGTGGTTCAAGTAAGGTCAAAATGCACTATTTTGATAGCGAAGGCATGTAGTTTGAGTCCCAATTCGAGCAAGGTCGAACTGCACTATTTTGATGGTGAAGGCACTTATCTTAAGTCGCAGTTTGAGCAAGGTCACACTACACTATTTTGATGGTGAATGCATGTAGCCTGAGTCCCGATTCGAGCGAGGTCTAACAACACTATTTTGATAGCGAAGGAACTTAACCAGAGTCCTGTTTGAGCGAGGTCAAACTACACCATTTTGATGGGGAAGGCACTTAGCTTGAGTCTCGGTTCGAGCATTGGCAAACTGCACTGTTTTGATGGCGAAGGCACTTAGCTTGAGTTCAGTTCGAGCAAGGTAGAATTGCACTATTTTGATGGCGAAGGCATTTAGCCTATGTCCCAGATAGCAAAGTCGAACAACACTATTTTCATGGTGAAGGCATGTCTTGTTTCTAGCAAGGTCAAACTACACTATTTTGATGGCGAAGGCACTTAGCCTAAGTCCTAGTTCAAACAAGGTCGAACTGCACTGTTTTGATGGCGAATGCACTTAGCCTTAGTCTCGGTTTGAGTGAGGTCCAACTGCACTGTTTTTATAGCGAGATCCAACTGTACTATCCTAAAGGCGAAGGAGCTTAGCACGAGTTGCGGTTCAAGCAAGGTCAATATGCACTATTTTTATGGAGAAGGCACGTAGCCTTAGTCCTAAATCGAGCGAGGTTGAACTGCACTGTTTTATGGAAAAGGCAATAAGCTTGAGTCTCGATTCGAGTAATGTCGAACTGCACTGATTTGATGGTGAAGGCACTTAGGTTGTGTCTTTGTTCGAGTGAGGTGGAACTACAATGTTTTGATGGCCAGCGCACATAGCCTGAGTCTTTGTTCAAGCAAGGTCCAACTGCATTGTTCGACGGCGAAGGCTCTTAGCATGAGTCCTAGTTTGAGCAAGGTCGAACAGCAATATTTTGATTGTGAAGCCCCTTAGCCTGAGTCGCGGTTTGAGCGAGGTTGAACAACACCGTTTTAATGGCGAAGGATCTTAGCCAGAGTCCTAGTTCGAGAGAGGTCAAACTGAACCATTTTAACGGTGAAGGCACTTTGCTTGAGTCTTGGTTTGAGCAAGGTTGAACTGCACTATTTTGATGGCGAAGGCACTTAACCTAATTCCCAATCAAATTGCACTATTTTGATAGTGAAGGCACTTAGCTTGAATGCTAGTTCGAGCAAGGCCGCACTGTACTATATTTGATAGTGAAGGCACTTAGCCTGAGTCCCGGTTCGAGCAAGGTGGAACTACACTATTTTGATGGCGAAGGCACATAGTCTGAGTCCTAGCACATGCAAGGTTGATCTAAACGTTTTTTATGTCGAAGACACTTAGCTTGAGTTTTAATTCGAGCGAGGTTGAACTGCACTATTTTGATGGCAATGGTGCTTAGCTCGAGTCTCAATTCAAGCAAGGTCAAAATACACTAGTTTGATGGCAAAGGCACGTAGCTTGAGTCCTAGTTCAAGCAAGGTCTAACTACACTATTTTTATGGCGAAGGGACTTAGACTAAGTCCCAGTTTGAGCAAGGTCAAACTGTACTATTTTTTTGGCTAATTCACTTAGCTTGAGTCCCGGTTCGTGCGAGGTCGAACTACACTATTTTGATGGCAAAGGCACTTAGCAAGAGTCCCATTTCGAGTGAGGTCAAACTGCATCGTTTTGATAGTGAAGGCACTTAGCTTGAGTCCTAGTTCGAGCAATGTCAAACTGCACTATTTTGATGGCGAATGCTTAACCTAAGTCCCGGTTAGAGCAAGGTCGATTTGCACTATTTTGATGGCAAAGGAACGTTGCCCGATCCCTAGTTCAAGTGGGGTCATACTGTACAGTTTTGATTGCGAACGCGTGAGCTTGAACTACATTGTTTTGATTGCGAAGGCACTTAGCTTGAGTCTATATTCGAGCAAGGTTGAACTACACTATTTTCACAGTGAAGGTGCATAGCCCGAGTACCGGTTCAAGCAAGGTCAAAATGCACTATTTTGATGTCACGCACCAAATCGAGGGACCTGACCGGCGCCCGAATGGGTAACCCCAGTCAAGCAGACCTGAGTACCTCTCCTAACCCAAATATTACCCCTATATATTTCATTACTTAATAACCAAGAGAGTGTCTAGTTTATAATTGAAATCACACTTTTTCAAACATACACAACATGCTTAATTACTTAAGATATGACAGGATAATATAATACTTGCTGGTAACTAGGCTCCAGCTAAACCTTGCACAAAACCAAAACAAGACTCCCAAATAGAAGTGGCATGAGCCACGCGGGGCTCCAAGAGGAAAGGGGCTCACCAAAACGACCAGTGGAAGTTGAAGAGTGCTACTGCCGATGAACTGAAGCACCTGCTGCCGATCCACCTACAATCATGACAAGAATGTAGCGCCCTTGGCAAAAGGGACGTCAATACACTGGTATTGAACTGTTATGTATGAACAATCTTTGTCCTAAGTATACTCAAGACATAGACAAGTAAGTCACGGTAATAAAAACAACCAACAAATTCATAAAGAAATAACGAGGCAAGCCAAACACGTTTCCAGCACTTACTTTATTTCAAGTAGTCCTTAACCTATATACAAATAGAAATCAACAATGAAAGAAACAACCAAACACACATGGAAAGCACAATCAAGCCAAACAAGGGACAGTGACTGCCCCACAAGTTACAAACTCTCCTTCCATAATGCCTCTTCAATGATTTCACAATTGAACTCATGTCGATTACAGTGGTGATTTCGATCACTTCCCACCCTTATTACCTCGGCCGCCCTTATCACCTCAACACACAATATCAATTTGTGTTGCGACACACAACCTGATCCCACCGTACAGTGTCAAATCACAACAATCACAACAACAATCAACAACATTTCACAAAGATCACAACAAAGACAATAATCAACTTACAATTGTTTCGTGTTTCAACAATAATTTCCAAGCAATTTACCACAACAATGTAACAAGAATTTCCATATCCGACAGTACCAATCCCATTATGCGGAACAGTTCATGAGCAATTCAAGTCATTTCACCACAAGGAGCCAAATATGCCATTACTACGATTTTTCCCAATTTTATAATTTACTATTTCCTTTTGTCATTCATTTCACACCCCATACCACACAACACATAATCCAACAAATCGAACACCCAACCACTTAATCACAAGAATTACACAACAATTCACATATCTTTCACAAACAAAATAACTTGTACATCAAACAAAGACATTTCACATGTATCAAAGTTTGTCAAACATACTTGGAGTCGAATTTCCTTTCTTTTCTTGTATCTCTTACTTTCAATTCACCCAATTTATCTATGTTGCCAACTCCATCTTTCCAAACCCTTACTTCTATCCAACTCCTTTTTACTTTAGAAATGTGGGGTAGAAGACACTTGTCCTAGACTTTCCGGACCAAGCCATTAGAAGATTAATATTTAAAGGGGTTAGGTTTCTCCCTCAAGAATGTCTCCTCCATTTGTCTTATTTTGCTAAGAATATATGTAAGAATAAGGTGTTGGGGTGTTTTATTAAAGAAGAGATCGGGTTGAAATAATTAAAAAATCTGGGTCGAGTTGAATCGACGATCGCATCTATGATCACAGAGTTAACATGTTGTCCGCATAATGGACCACATAATTGCTCCCAAAAACCAAATGTTCTGACATGATCTACAATGAGAATGCGGTCGACATTCGTGTTCTGCGGTCGCATAATGCGCCGCAGAATTGACCCCCAAAATCCTTAAGGAATTTGTGCGATTTTTTTGCGGTCCGCATTTTCATTATGCGATCACATATTGGACCGCATTTTCAACACCAATTTTGGAAACCTTTCCGATACACTCTGCGGTAGGAATGCGATCCTCATAGCTGTTCTGTGAACGCATTCTTGACCGCAAAAATCAATAGTATTCAGACCTTTACACCATGAGCTATTAGGTTTTATGCACAAAATTTTATGGAGCCTTACATCCTCCCCCCTTAAAATCATTTGTCCTCGAATGAGGTTTTTGAAAATTAGTTGGTTTTGAAAGACATGATATGCAAACTGTCAAAATTTTCACTAACTCCCATATTTTAGAAAACCAACTCAATCTAGTTGTGACGACCCAAAGGGTCATCACTTATTTTATTAATCATTTCGAGCTTCCGAGGCCTTGAAAACCTCATTCTATGTTGCCTCGATTTACGTGCACGATCCGAGCATGTAGCCGGAAAGATTTTGTGATAGAAAATATAAATTCTATGAGAAATTTGGATAAAAATGATATTAATATTGATATGGTTGACTTCGGTCAACATTTTTGGTAAACGGACCCGGACCCGAGATTGGATGGTCCCGGAAGGTCCGTAGGAAAATATGAGACATGGACATGCGTTCGGAGTCGAATTCTGAGGCCTAGAGCCCAAGTTATGAATTTCTCTATGAAATTGTTTTTGATGTAATTATTAAAGGAAAACGAATTAATTGACCTTGGTATCGGGCTCGTATTTTGGTTTCGACGCCCGGTACAAGTCTTAAATATTATATATGTGTTTTCTGCAAAGTTTGGTGACATTCGGATGTCGTTTGATATGTTTTGGACCTTGAGTTCCAAGTTTGAAAGTTTTGAAAACCAAAAGTATGAAAATCATGAACTTGAGGCTTGATTTGATGAAAACGATGTGATATTGGCGATGTGATCGCACGAACAAGTTCGTAATGTGTTTTTGATGTTGTGTATATGTTTGGTTTGGAGCCCGGGGGGCTCGGGTAAAGATTTGATAGGTCGTTGGTTCAATTTCTGAATTTTTGCACTGGTGGTTTTTCACCCAGCTGTTGGCATCGCAATTGCGAAGCATTTCTCGCAATTGCGAAGGTGACAGATCAAGGCAGGGTTCGCAAATGCGAACCCTTGATCGCAAATGCGAAGGGCGCCCAGGACTGTTTGGGTTCGCAAATGCAAACCAAACCTCGCAAATGCGAGGCCTTCTGTGTTAAGACATTCTTCGCATATGCAAAGAATTCTTCGCAAATGCGAAGGCCTCTCAGCCCAGCTTTGTTCGCAAATGCGAACAAATGTTCGCAAATGCGAAGGCCCCAAAATTGCCTTGGCTTCGCAAATGCGGACAAAAGTTGGCAAATGCAAACTTCCCAGCCTTAGCTTATTTTTCAAACTCCAGAAATTGGTCGGGGTTCGCAATTGCGAACCCATGTTCACAAATGCGAACACAGAGACCTGTAAATCCCAATTTCCAGCTTCATTTTTCACATTTCACAACCCAAAAACACCCATTGGCAATTTTTCACGAACTCCCTCTTCTTCAAAACAATTGTAAGTCACTGTTCACTTAATTCTTTAAATTCCTACCAGCATTAAAATGTTTTTCAATATAAATCAAAGGTTTTCATGGTAGAATTTCTTGTTTTTGGTAGAATATAGGGTTTTTCATGAATTAGGAAATTGGACCTCGAATGGAGGTCCAATTTTGAAACAAATCATATACTTGAACTCGTGGGGGTTGGGTAACCGAATTTTGGTCCGAACCCCGAGTTCTGACCGTGTGGGCCCGGGGTCGAAATTCACTATTCCGGGCAGAATGTTGTAAAAGTTGTAATTGCCCTTATGAATTAGTTTGTTGAGTAGTATTGATGATATTAAATCAATTGTGTATAGATACGATTGGGTTGGAGCCAAATTTGAAAGGAAAAGGCATTGCCACGGATTGAATTGTTCATAAACATTCGAGGTAAGTGTTTCTTCTATCCTAGCTTGAGGGAATAGGATTATGTGCTATATGTTATGTGATCGAGTGCCGTGTATGGGTTGTGGTGACGAGCATCCATAAACTGGCGTCTAGCATGACCGTGAGTCGTTGTTAATACTTGTTGTGGGACATATTTGAAGATCATTTGTTGAACCCTTGCCGGGTTGTAGAATTGTTATTGTTCTCCCTTGTAGGGACTTGTTGTGAAGATGATTATTGATTGCCCTTGCTGGGACGGCTTATGATTTACTGTTTCATTCCTTGCCCTTAATTGTGATTGTTATTTGGGTGAGGAAGAGTGATAATGCACGAAGGGTGATGCCGTGCCATGTTTTATTATTTATGCACGAAGGTTAATGTCGTGCCTTGTTATTGATTATGCACGAAGGTTAATGTCGTGCCATGTTTTATTATTTATGAACGAAGGTTAATGTCGTGCCTTGTTATTGATTATGCACGAAGGTTAATGCTGTGTCATGTTTTATTGATTATGCACAAAGGATCATGCCGTGCCTTGTTATTGAACCATGTACGAAGGATCATGCCGTACCATGGATGTGAGTATGAGAGTAAAAGCATGAAGGGTGATGTCGTGCACTTTATTTGCTTATTTGGTGAGGATGAGAGTAAAAGCACGAAGGGTGATGCCGTGCAACTACTTGCTATTCCTTGACTTGATATTACTTGTTTTTCCATTATACTTTGTTTTCCCTTGTGGACTTATTAACTTTTGTTAATTGTTGAGTTCATTTGAGATATTCCTTATTGCGTTATTACTTGGTTATTTCTCGTTATTTGTGGTATATATATATATATGAATTGCACAGGTTTATGTGGGTGTCTGGTCCTAGGCTTGTCACTACTTCGCCGGGATAGGCCAGGCACTTACCAGCACATGGGGTCGGTTGTGCTGATACTGCACTTCTGTGCGTTTTTGCACAGGTCCAGGTTTCGATCAGGAGCAGCAGCAGTAGATCTTTTGCATGGAAGTTGCACACTTTGAGACCGATGTAGCTTGCAGGCGTCCGCAGGACCGGCGTCTCTTCTTTTACTTATGTTATTAGTTGTATTCTATTTGTTCCGAGACAAACAGATTATGTTATATTTCTTTCAAACATTTATGTGTATTATTCAGTAGTAGTTCGTGAGTTGGTGACTCCACGTCTTGAGTAGAAGATATCAGTATGACTTTACCTTGAAACTAGTTTTTTCTATTTCGATAAAATCTTCCGCACTTATTTAATCAAAGTTATAGTTTTCTTGATAAATTAATTATTGATATATTATTAAAAACAGGATAGTATGAATACATTGGCTTGCCTAGCTACCACGTGTAGGTGCCATCACGATCCCGATGTTGGGGGAAAAATCCGGGTCGTGACAAGTTGGTATCAGAGCTCTAGGTTACATAGGTCTCACCACTCACGAACAAGCTTAGTAGAGTTTGAGAGGTAGGTATGGAGACGTATGTACTTGTCCCCCAGAGTCTATTGAGTTAGGAAAGAGTCTCTCATTTGTTCTTTCTTGTCGTGCGAATTGTTCCTCAAATACTGATTGAACTTCTATTCTGTCCTTTCACAGATGGTGCGGACACGCGCTTCTTCGTCCGCTGACCAGCAGCCCGAGCCCCAAGCAGCTCCCGTGAGGGGCAGGGGCCGAGGCCGTATCAGAGGCCATGGTAGGGGTAGAGCTCAGCCCCCGGCAGCTACTCCAGAAGTGGAGCCTCATATTGAGATTGACGAGGAGGTTCCAGTCCCAGTAGCTCTAGTGGGCCGAGCTCAGGTCCCAGGAGAGGCTTTATTTACCCCGGATCTTCGGGAGGCTTTGGTCAGGATAGCGGGATTTATGGACAGCGTTGTCCGAGCAAGCTTATTATCAGTTGCACCAGCCACTTCTCAGGCTGGAGGAGGGGCCCAGACTCCTATTGCTCGTACTCTGGAGCCAGTAGCTCCTCAGCCTCAGGCACCAGTGGTTCAGCCAGTTGTGGCCACACAGTCAGGTACAACGGCTCATGCCGGAGATGGAGCGGCCATGAATTATGATTCTTTATGGAGACTTGATCGGTTCTCCAAGATGTTTATCACTACTTTCAGCGGTGCCACATCAGAGGATCCTCAGGATTTCTTATTCAGTTGCCACGAGATTCTCAAGACTATAGGGATCGTGGAGTCCAATGGAGTTGACTTCTGCACATTCAGGCTTTCAGGATCCGCCAAGACTTGGTGGAGAGATTATTGCTTGACTCGACCGGCAGGGTCCCTATCTTTATCATGGAATCAGTTTGCAGATCTATTTCTGGAGAAGTTTCTCCCTGCTGCTCAGCGGGATGCATTTCGGAGGCAGTTTGAGTGCCTCCATCAGGGCACTATGACGGTCACTCAGTATGAGACTAGATTTGTTGATTTGGCTCGTCATGTAGTGGTGATACTTCCCACAGAGGGAGAGAGGGTCCGTAGGTTCATAGATGGGCTTAATCAGCCAATTAGACTTCAGATGGCGATGGGAGTGGGGAGTGATATTTCATTTCAGGAGGCAGCTAATGCAGCACGTAGAGTTGAGATGGCTCTTGCTCGGGGAGGTGGTTATTCTTCAGACAAGAGGGCTCGTCATTCGGGCAGGTTTAGTGGTTCTTCTTCCGGTGGCAGAGAATCTTTTGAGAGGGGCCAGTCTTCCAGGCCTTTTCATTCCGCCCTTCAGGCTTCACAGGGTGGACCAAGCGATCGTGGGTTTCGTGAGCAATATTAAGACCAGTCTCCTATTAGTGCCCAGCCTCTTCAGAGTGTTCGTGGAGGCCATTCAAGTTGTCAGGGCCAGTGGCCCCATCATCCTAAGAGTTGCTACGGTTGTGGTGACCCAGGTCATTTTATCAGGTACTGCCCTCGAGCAACGGGCAACTCTCAGCAGCGGGGCTCTCGTCCTATGATTCAGGTACCAGCTTGCTCTCAGCCTGCCCAGCCAGCCAGAGGCGGGGGTAGAGATTATAGAGGTGGAGGTCGAGACCGTAGAGGTGGAGACGGTCCAGCCAGAGGTAGAGGTCAACCAGTTGATGGCCGTCCTAGAAACGTAGCTCAGGGGGGAGGTGCAGATCCACGATTCTATGCTTTACCAGCCAGGCCAGAGGCAGAGGCATCAGATGCCGTGATTATAGGTACTATTCTTGTGTGTGGCAGAGGTGCTTCAGTATTATTTGACCCTGGATCTACATATTCATATGTGTCTTCCTACTTTGCACCGTATTTGGCCGTGCCCAGCTATGCTCTGGATATTCCAGTTTATGAGTCTACACCGGTAGGTGACTCCATTGTAGTCGACCGAGTGCATCATTCGTGTGTAGTTATATTAGGGGGTCTTGAGACCCGTGTTGATCAGTTGCTTTTGGACATGGTGGATTTTGATGTCATATTGGGGATGGACTGGTTGTCCCCATACCATGCTATTCTAGATTGTCATGCTAAGACTGTGACCTTGGCCTTGCCAAAATTACCCCGACTAGAGTGGAAAGGTACCTCAAGCCACTCCGTTCGCACTGTTATTTCCTATGTTAAGGCTCGAGGCATGGTCGAGAAGGGGTGTCTAGCTTATCTAGCTTATGTTCGTGATTCCAGCGCAGAGGTTCCTTCCATTCAATCAGTCCCTATCGTACGGGAGTTTCCAGAGGTTTTCCCTTCAGACCTACCGGGCATGCCACCCA
Organism: Nicotiana noctiflora; assembly: GCA_032618575.1. Lineage (NCBI taxonomy): Eukaryota > Viridiplantae > Streptophyta > Magnoliopsida > Solanales > Solanaceae > Nicotiana > Nicotiana noctiflora. The sequence goes on from JASVEL010006383.1 coordinate 198,430, forward strand.
ACAGGGATATTGATTTCTGTATTGATCTGGCACCGGGCACTCAGCCCATCTCTATTCCACCCTATCGTATGGCCCCACCGGAATTAAAAGAATTGAAAGATCAGTTGCAAGACCTTCTTGAGAAAGGCTTTATCAGGCCCAATGTTTCCCCCTGGGACTACCTATATTATTTGTAAAGAAGAAAGATGACTCGATGCGGATGTGTATTGATTACCGGCAATTGAACAAATTGACAATAAAGAATAAGAATCCACTGCCGAGGATTGATGATTTGTTTGACCAGCTCCAGGGAGCGAGAGTATTCTCAAAGATAGACTTGAGGTCAGGCTACCATCAGCTGAAGATCAGGGCGGCTAACATTCCTAAGACAACCTTTCGCACTAGATATGGTCATTGTGAGTTCTTGGTCATGTCCTTTAGGTTGACCAATGCCCCAGCAGCATTCATGGAGTTGATGAATCGGGTATTCAGGCCTTGCTTAGATCTGTTCGTGATAGTCTTTATAGATGACATCCTGGTATACTCCTACAGCTAGGAAGAGCACGAACAGCACCTCAGAGTGGTTCTTCAGACTCTGAAAGATAACCAGCTATATGCCAAATTTTCAAAATGTGAGTTCTGGTTGAGTTCGGTAGCATTTCTGGGTCATATTGTATCAGTGGAAGGTATTCAGGTAGACCCAAAGGAGATTGAGGCAGTCCAGAATTGGCCTCGACCAGCTTCAGTGACTGAGATCCGGAGTTTCTTGGGATTAGCAGGTTACTACCGTCGTTTTGTAGAGGGGTTTTCTTCTATTGCAGCCCCAATGACCAGGTTGACCTAGAAGGGTGTCCAGTTTCAGTGGTCAGAGGAGTGTGAGGCGAGCTTTCAGAAGCTCAAGACAGCCTTGACCACCGCGCCGGTGTTGATACTACCTACGGGTGCAGGGCCTTATACAGTTTATTGTGACACATCTCGTACAGGGCTTGGAGCGGTATTGATGCAGGATGGTAAGGTTATCGCTTATGCTTCGAGGCACTTAAAAATACATGAGAAGAATTATCCAGTTCATGATCTTGAGTTAGCAGCAGTGGTACATGGCTTGAAGATCTTGAGGCATTATCTATATGGTGTGACATGTGAGGTGTACACTGATCACAAAAGCCTACAGTACTTGTTCAAGCAAAAGGAGCTAAATCTACTACAGCGGAGATGGTTAGAGTTGCTAAAAGACTATGATGTTACTATCTCATATCACCCAGGTAAGGCCAATGTGGTGGCCGATGCATTGAGTGAAAAGTCTGCCAGCATGGGTAGTCTTGCATTCATTCTGGTCAGTCAGAGACCATTAGCACAAGATGTCCAGGCCTTAGCCAACCGGTTCGTGAGATTAGACATTTCTGAGCCTAGCAGGGTGTTAGCCCGCACGGTCGCTCGTTCTTCTTTATTAGAGCGTATCCGTGAGAGGCAATTTGATGATCCTCATTTGCGTGAGTTGAGAGATACAGTACAGCGGGGAGGTGCCACAAAGGTAAATCTAGATGATGATGGGGTATTGAGATTGCAGGGTCGAGTTTGTGAGCCCAATGTCGAAGGGATTCGAGAGTTAATCTTAGCGGAGGCCCACAGTTCGCGGTATTCTATTCACCCAGGCGCCGCGAAGATGTACCAGGACTTACGGCAACACTATTGGTGGCGCAGAATAAAGAAAGATATCGTTGCATATGTCGCTCGGTGTCTAAATTGTCAGCAGGTGAAATATAAGCACCAGAGGCCCGGTGGTGTATTCCGGAGGATTGAGATTCCCGAGTGGAAATGGGAGCGGATCACTATGGACTTCGTTACTGGACTTCCTTTGACTCGGAGGAAATTTGATGCTATTTGGGTCATTGTTGATAGGCTGACCAAGTCGGCACACTTTATTCCAGTATCTGTCTCCTACTCGTCGGAGAGGTTAGCAGAGATTTACATTAGGGAGATTGTTCGACTTCATGGGGTGCCGGTATCTATTATCTCCGATCGGGGTACCCAGTTTACCTCGCGGTTCTGGAGAGCGATCCAGCAGGAGTTAGGCACCCAGGTTCAGCTGAGTACAGATTTTCATCCTCAGACGGATGGCTAGTCCGAGAGGACTATTCAGATTCTAGAGGACATGCTTCGAGCAAGTGTTATTGATTTCGGAGGCTCGTGGGACTAGTTTCTGCCATGAGCAGAGTTCGCCTACAATAACAGTTACCAGTCTAGCATCCAGATGGCCCCGTATGAGGCGTTGTATGGTAGGCGATGTCGATCACCGGTTGGATGGTTTGAACCGGGAGAGGCTCGGTTGTTGGGTACAGACTTAGTTCAGGAGGCCTTGGATAAGGTCAAGACTATTCAGGAGAGATTGCGTTTAGCTCAGTCCAGGCAGAAGACTTATGCACATCGTAAGGTTCGAGATGCAGATTTCATGGTTGGTGAACGAGTATTGCTTCGAGTGTTGCCTATGAAGGGAGTGATGAGGTTCGGGAAGAAGGGAAAGCTCAGCCCTAGGTATATTGGCCCATTTGAAATTCTAGACAAAGTGGGAGGGGTGGCTTACAGACTAGCTTTGCCGCCTAGCTTATCAGCCGTACATCCAGTTTTTCATGTATCTATGCTTCGAGATACCCCGGCGATCCCACTCATGTATTAGGCTTCAACACTGTCCAATTGGCCAATGATCTATCTTACGAGGAGGAGCCCGGTGGCCATTCTAGACCGAAAGGTTTGATAGTTGAGGTCGAAGAGTTATTCTTCTGTGCGTGTTCAGTGGAGAGGTCAGCCTCCTGAGGCATCGACCTGGGAGTCCGAGTCCGATATGCGGAGCCGCTACCCACATTTGTTTCCTGACTCGGGTACTTCTTTCTTTTGTCCGTTCGAGGACGAACGGTTGTTTTAGAGGTGGAGAATGTGACGACCCAAAGGGTCATCACTTATTTTATTAATCATTTCGAGCTTCCTGAGGCCTTGAAAACCTCATTCTATGTTGCCTCGATTTACGTGCATGATCCGAGCATGTAGCCGGAAAGATTTTGTGATAGAAAATATGAATTCTATGAGAAATTTCGATAAAAATGATATTAATATTGATATGGTTGACTTCGGTCAACATTTTTGGTAAACGGACCCGGACCCGAGATTGGATGGTCCCGGAAGGTCCGTAGGAAAATATGAGACTTGGACATGCGTTCGGAGTCAAATTCTGAGGCCTAGAGCCCAAGTTATGAATTTCTCTATGAAATTGTTTTTATGTAATTATTAAAGGAAAATGAATTAATTGACCTTGGTATCGGGCTTGTATTTTGGTTCCGACGCCCGGTACAAGTCTTAAATATTATATATGTGTTTTCTGCAAAGTTTGGTGACATTCAGATGTCGTTTAATATGTTTTGGACCTTGAGTTCCAAGTTTTAAAGTTTTGAAAACCAAAAGTATGAAAATCATGAACTTGAGGCTTGATTGGATGAAAACGATGTGATATTGGCGATGTGATCGCACGAACAAGTTCGTAATGTGTTTTTGATGTTGTGTATATGTTTGGTTTGGAGCCCGGGGGCTCGGGTAAAGATTTGATAGGCCGTTGGTTCAATTTCTGAATTTTTGCACTGCTGGTTTTTCACCCAGCTGTTGGCTTCGCAAACTGCGAAGCATTTCTCGCAATTGCGAAGGTGACAGATCAAGGCAGGGTTCGCAAATGCGAACTTGCGAACCCTTGATCGCAAATGCGAAGGGCGCCCAGGACTGTTTGGGTTCGCAAATGCGAACCAAACCTCGCAAATGTGAGACCTTCTGTGGTAAGCCATTCTTCGCAAATGCGAAGAATTCTTCGCAAATGCGAAGGCCCCTCAGCCCAGCTTTGTTCGCAAATGCGAACAAATGTTCGCAAATGCGAACAAATGTTCGCAAATGCGAAGGCCCCAGAATTGCCTTGGCTTCGCAAATGCGAACAAAAGTTCGCAAATGCGAACTTCCCAAGCCTTAGCTTATTTTTCAAACTCCAGAAATTGGTCGGGGTTCGCAATTACGAACCCATGTTCGCAAATGCAAACACGGAGACCTGTAAATCCCGATTTCCAGATTCATTTTTCACATTTCACAAACCAAAAACACCCATTGGCGATTTTTCACGAACTCCCTCTTCTTCAAAACAATTGTAAGTCACTTTTTACTTAAATTCTTTCAATTACTAACAACATTAAACATGTTTTTCAATAGAAATCAAAGGTTTTCATGGTAGAATTTCTTGTTTTTGGTAGAATATAGAGTTTTTCTTGAATTAGGAAATTGGACCTCGAATGGAGGTCCGATTTTGAAACAAATCATATACTTGAACTAGTGGGGGGATGGGTAACCGGATTTTGGTCTGAACCCCGAGTTCTGACTGTGTGGGCCCGGGGTCGAAATTCACTATTTTGTGCAGAATGTTGTTAAAGTTATAATTGGCCTTATGAATTAGTTTGTTGAGTAGTATTGATGATATTAAATCAATTGTGTATAGATACGATTGGGTTGGAGCCAAATTTGAAAGGAAAAGGCATTGCCACAGATTGAATTGTTCATAAACATTCCAGGTAAGTGTTTGTTCTATCCTAGCTTGAGGGAATAGGATTATGTGCTATGTGTTATGTGATCGAGTGCGGTGTATGGGCTGTGGTGACGAGCATCCATACACTGGCGTCTAGCATGACCGTGAGTCATTGTTAATACTTTTTGTGGGACATATTTGAAGATCATTTGTTGAACCCTTGCTGGGTTGTAGAATTTTTATTGTTCTCCCTTGTCGGGACTTGTTGTGAAGATGATTATTGATTGCCCTTGCTGGGACGGCTTATGATTTACTGTTTCATTCTTTGCCCTTAACTGTGATTGTTATTTGGGTGAGGAAGAGTTATAATGCACGAAGGGTGATGCCGTGCCATGTTTTATTATTTATGCACGAAGGTTAATGACGTGCCTTGTTATTGATTATGCACGAAGGTTAATGCCGTGCCATGTTTTATTATTTATGCACGAAGGTTAATGCCGTGCCTTGTTATTGATTATGCACGAAGGTTAATGTCGTGCCAAGTTTTATTGATTATGCACGAAGGTTAATGCCGTGTCATGTTTTATTGATTATGCACGAAGGATCATGCCGTGCCTTGTTATTGAACCATGTACGAAGGATCATGCCGTACCATGGATGAGATGATGAGAGTAAAAGCACGAAGGGTGATGTCGTGCACTTTATTTGCTTATTTGGTGAGGATGAGAGTAAAAGCACGAAGGGTGATGCCGTGCAACTACTTGCTATTCCTTGACTTGATATTACTTGTTTTTCCATTATACTTTGTTTTCCCTTGTGGACTTATTAACTTTTGTTAATTGTTGAGTTCATTTGAGATATTCCTTATTGCGTTATTACTTGGTTATTTCTCGTTATTTGTGGTATATATATATATATATATGGAACTACACAGGTTTATGTGAGTGTCTGGTCCTAGGCTTGTCACTACTTCGCCGGGGATAGGCCAGGCACTTACCAGTACATGGGGTCGGTTTTGCTGATATTGCACTTCTGTGCGTTTTTGCACAGGTCCAAGTTTTGATCAGGAGCAGCAGCAGTAGATCTTTTGCGTGGGAGTTGATCATATTTGAGACCGAGGTAGCTTGCAGACGTCCGCAGGCCCGGCGTCTCTCCCTTTACTTATGTTACTAGCTGTAGTCTCTTTGTTTCGAGACAAACAGATTATGTTATATTTCTTTCAGACTTTTATGTGTAGTATTCAGTAGTAGTTCGTGAGTTGGTGACTCCACATCTTGGGGAGAGGATATCAGTATGACTTTACCTTGAAACTGGTTATTTCTATTTCGATAAAAATCTTCCGCACTTATTTAATCAAAGTTATAGTTTTGTTGATAAATTAATTATTGAGATATTGTTAAAAACAGGATAGTATGAATGCAGTGGCTTGCCTAGCTACCACGAGTAGGCGCCATCACGATCCCGATGTTGGGGGAAAAATCCGGGTCGTGACAGTTTCCTTTGTATTATGGACATATCCACCTGTCAGAAAGCCCCCGAAACATATTTCCAAGCACCAATACACATTTATAACAGTTTCTACAACTTGTACACAATTCATTACCTCAACAATTACACATATCTTATTACTTTGTTACATGTTGCACATAAACTAGCCTTTTCAATGAGTCACTGCCATATTCAACCATTTCAACATACCACATAGAGATAAACAAAGAATTATCAATCTACCCTTACCATTAGTTGGTTACTTAACATATGAGTCTTTATAAGGCTTTCATTTATCAAGGAAGGTTCAAGTGACCTAAAGTAACAACAACTCATACGACTCTTGCAAAATTAAAGAAAGTTCAATAGCATTAAGAAGAAAACAATTCGGACACAATGATAGTTGTTTCAAAGATAGAAAGGCCACCTAATTTCTTGTAAGCTTGACCAAACAAATGGGGATATTTTTATTTCATTTATTTTTCTGCTTCCCACATGGCTTCCTCAACTTGTTGACTTCGCCACAACACTTTAACTGAGGCAAGTTCCTTATTTCTCAACATACGGACTTGCCTATCAAGGATGGCGACTGGAACTTCTTCATACGACAAGTCTTCATTAACCTGGATAGTCTCGGTTGGAACGATGGTGGATGGATCTCTAATTACTTTTATCAACATGGACACATGGAACACCGGGTGCACTAATGACATTTTAGGAGGCAACTCCAACATATAAGCAACTTGCCCGATCCTTTGAACGATCCGATATGGCCCAACATATCTATGACTCAACTTCCCTCTATTGTTGAATCACATGACTCCCTTCGTAGGAGATACTCTCAAGAACACCCAATCATCGACTTGAAACTCCAAATTTCTTCAGCGAACATCCGCATAGGATATGGCGACTCTTAGCAGTTTTCATCCTTTCCTGAATGGCCTTAATTTTTTCCATAGCCTTGGTACACAAGATATGGCCCTAGCAATTCGGCTTCACCCATTTCAAACTGTAAGGCCCCGTAAAAAATTTTGTGCATAAAACCTAGTAGCTGTGGTGTCATGGGCCGAATAATGTGTTAGGAATGCGTAGTATTCTTCGCGGCGAGCTTGCTCGCCGCGGTTCGGACCCTTTGTAGTGATTTAAGTGTCAAAAATGTAGAGAATAAAGTTTTCCAGAAAAGTATCAAATATGCGGTCAAAAATGCGACCGCAAATCTGTTATGCGGACCGCATTCTTGCCGCAAAGCTTAACAGAAGCCTCCCAAAAATCATGTTGAAAATGCGGTCGATATGCGATCGCATAGTGAATCTGCGGTGCACTTTGCGACCGCAGATCAAGAATGCGGACCGCATATTAGTCGCATTCTGTAACAGAACTTGTGTCATTTTGAGGCCATTCTGCGGTCACTATGCGGACCGCATGTTGATTCTGCGGTCGCAAAGTGCACCGCATAATTGACCCGGTCCAGATTTTTGTAACATTTTGACCCAATCTCTTCTTTAATATAACACCTTTCACCCTCATTTTCTCATGTCATCTTACCAAAAATTAGAGAGAGAAGAGAGGGTTTTTAGAGAGAGAAATCTTTCGTCTTCAAAGATTGTTCCAACCATCTTAGTTCAAAGGATTCTAGGGCAAAGATTCAAATTCCCCAAATCTTTTCAAGGTAAAAACCCTAACTCTTTTCTTTGATTTTCTGTTTTAAATTGGGTAAAGAGAGGTTTGCATATAATAGCTTTTGAAAATAGAATTTTTACACTCATGCATGATTATTGAACTTGATTTCTAGTAAAAAGAAGTGAGTAGAAGTAAAAGTCTTCAAGAACAAGGTTGGCATGAGTAGGATATCTTGGGTAAGTATAAGTAGGAAGAAAAATCATCACCAGGTATGTATGGCTAATTTTGATTCTTGTGAAATCGCCTATATGTGTGAAATTTGTTTGGTTAGTGTTAATTTGACAAATTGTGTGAAATTCTCAAAGTTGTTGTTGAAATATGAGTGATGTGGTATAGAATATGAACCGAAAATTAAATGATAGTCGAAATGGGTAAAGAATTGTGAATAATGATTATGATGGCCTATATGGCACCTTGTGTAAAACAAACGAAACGCTTGAGAATTTGTTTATTGTGGAAAGAGATGAAACAATTGAATTGTGGAAATATTGTGACATGGTTGTGATATTGATTTGAAAAATAATTGAGAACATGAAACAATGTGCAAGTTGCTTATTTGAACTTGTTGAAATTGTGTGTAGTACCTTATCTGCTGTTTGAAATTGTTGTGTTTTAACCTGTAAGGCGGGGTCGTGTTGCGCGCCGCAACGTGAGGAAATAAGGTGTGGGTTGGGGTGATAAGGGTGGCCGAGGTAATAAGGGTGGTCAGGGGCAATAAGGATGGAAAGCGATCGAAATCGCTATTGAAAATTGATACAAAAATCAATAATGTGAAATTGTGAAAGGAGACAACAGGAGAGTTTGTAACCTGTGGGGCACTGATTGCCCCTTTGTTTGACTACTTGTGCTTTACGTGATTAATTGGTTATTGTTAAATTGGTTGATCGTAGAAAGTGCTTTGTGTTGAGAATTATTTGAAATGAGGAAAATGTTGAAACATGGTTGGCTGGCTTAATTAATTGTTGATATAATCCAATGGCTTGAGTTTACTTGGGACAAAGTTTGTCCATACATGCCAGTACAATTCAAGTGTACTGACGTCCCTTTTGCCGGGGACGCTACATTCGTGTTATGATTGTAGGTGGATCAATAGCAGGCACTTCAGCTCATCGGCAGTAGTATCCTTCTCCTTCCACTGCCCGTTTTGGTGAGCCCCTTTTCTTCCTTGGGGCCCTGTGTGGTTCATGCCACTTTTGTTTAGATTTCATTTTGGTTTTGTAAGGTATAGCCGAAGCCTTGTTACCGGCAAGTATTGTATTCCTTTTTTTTTGTATCCTAGAGGCTCTGTAGACATGTAAAACTGTGGGACTCCAGTATTATGTATACATTATGTTATGTCGGGCGTTGTAAAAACTGCAAACTTGTTAATGAATCACTCGTATGGTTTTATTTGTTTAATGTGAAATCATTCATGGTTAGTAAGTTATTTGGTTAATGAGAAACAATCAACACAGGGGTAATGCGTGGGAATGAAAGGCACCCAGGTCCGCTTGACTGGGGCAACCCGGTCAGGCGCCGGTCATGTTCCCCGATTTGCGGCGTGACAAACTTGGTATCAGAGCCTATGGTTTTATAGTGTCCTAGGATGTCTCGGAGCCGTGTCTAGTAGTGCCCTTCTTATTGGTGTGTTGTCGACCACATCATATAAGTAGGGGGCTACACGGGCATTTAGGAATTTACCTATTTGTTTGTTAATCCATATCGTGCGGTAAAGTGCAATGTGGAAATATTTGTGTCTAATTCGCGCCTTGTTCCCAAATTTTTAGAATATGGCACCTAAGAAGAAGGCTAGACTCGGCCTTAGGGCCAATGCCGGCCCAAGTGCGGCTGTTAATCATGTACCCGATGCCGTGGGAGAGAATGACCCACCGGTCCCGAATTTGCCTGGCCCATCTGTTCAAAACCCAAGTGTCCCTATTCCAGCAGCTGCGGCAGAGGATGCCACCATTCCTCCTGCCAGTGTTCCTGACTCAGATACAGTTCTCGCTTCGGGCTTTGGTATCTCTAATGAAGATCTTAGGGGAGCCATTCACATGTTAACACGGTTAGTGGCCGCCCAGGCCCAGAGATCCCACGATGCCCCCGCATCCTCCGACCAGACAGGGAGATTCCTTTGGCTTCAGGAGTCCACCGGTTCTTGCGATTGGCCCCTTCAGAATTTTCAGGTACGATCCGGAGGCCGACCCACGAGAATTCCTTGATGAGATATACAAGACCCTCGAGTGATGAAGGCTACAGATATAGAGGGGGTATAGTTAGCTTCTTACAGGCGGAAGGGAGCGGCACGTTCATGGTTCGAAATGTGGGAGGATTCCCGTGAAGACGGAGCCCTCCGGCCGGATGGGATGAGTTCGTGGATGCATTTATGGACCACTTCTTACCTCCTGAGGCAATGGCAGCCCGTGCCACCGAGTTCGAGGTTCTCAAACAAGGCAGTATGAGTGTTTGGGAGTATCACATGGAGTTCGTAAGGTTGTCCAAATACGCTCCTCATTTAGTGTCGACCATGGATGCCCGGTTCGACGGTTTGTTCGGGGCCTTAGCCCTTTGGTAGTGAATGAGGCCGCCACAGCAGCTTTGCACTCAGATATGAACTATGGGAGGATCGTGGGGTTTGCTCGGGCCACAGAGGCCAGGAAATTGAAGATTCGTGCGGAAAGAGAAAGTAGCAGCAGGGCCCGGTCAACGGGTCATTCAGGGAGATCCCAGCAGCAGGGGAGACCTACATGCTCCAAGTGTGGGAGATTTCATGCAGAGACTTGCTACCTTGACCTTCCAGTGTGCTTCGGGTGCGGGGTGAGAGGTCACATTCAGCGAGACTGTCGTGCACCCCGTCAGGGTATAGGTAGGGGATCTGCTCAGTCATCCGGTTCTTCAGCTGCTACATCATCAGCGCGTACTCCAGCATCGGCGGGGCGTGGTGCAGCTAGGGGTGGAGCTCAGGGTAGGGGTGGACCTAGCCGATTCTATGCATTGAGTGGCCGCCAAAATGCCGAGGCTTCTCCAGATGTTGTTACAGGTATCCTGTCTGTTCAGACTATCGATTGCTATGCCCTTATTGATCCAGGGTCCTCCTTGTCTTATGTTACTCCATTCATTGCTTCAAGTTTTGGGATAAAACCCGAACAGCTTCATGAGCCGTTCTCTGTGTCGACTCCAATTGGTGATTCTATTACAGCCTCACAAGTCTATAGGAATTGTGTTGTTACGGTGGGTGGTCGTGATACCACAACCGATCTTATTGAGCTTGGGATGGTAGATTTTGATGTAGTTGTGGGGATGGATTGGCTCTATTCGGGCTTTGCCAAACTTGACTGTCGAACGAGAGTTATGAGGCTCGAGTTACCTAACGAGCCAGTTATTGAATGGAGAGGAAATGGTGTAGTGCCAAGGGGTAGGTTTATTTCCTACCTTAAGGCTTCGAAGATGATTAAGAAAGGGTGTATATATCACCTGGTTTGGGTAACGGACACCACCTCGGAGGTGCCTACCCTCGAGTCTGTGCCAATTGTGAATGAATTTCCTGAAGTGTTTCCGGATGAGCTTCCAGGCATTCTGCCGGATAGGGAGATTGACTTTGGGATTGATGTATTGCCGGATACTCAGCCAATATTCATTCCACCATACAGAATGGCGCCAGCAGAGTTAAGGGAGTTAAAGGAGCAGCTGAGGGATTTATTAGAGAAAGGGTTCATACGACCGAGTGTGTCGCCGTGGGGTGCTCCGGTTCTCTTTGTCAGAAAGAAGGATGGGTCACTTCGAATGTGTATTGATTATCGGCAGCTCAACAAAGTCACCATCAAGAATAAATATCCTTTGCCTCGAGTGGATGATCCGTTTGACCAATTGCAGGGAGCGAAGTTCTTCTCAAAGATTGATTTACGGTCTGGGTACCACCAGTTGAAAAAACCTAGTAGCTGTGGTGTCATGGTTCGAACTCGTTATGGTCACTTCGAGTTTTTGGTCATGTCTTTTGGGCTAACCAATGCCCCAGCAGCTTTCATGGACCTTATGAATCGGGTTTTCAAGCCATTCCTAGATTCCTTTGTGATTGTATTTATTGACGACATCCTCATCTACTCTCGGAGCAGAGAAGATCATGCCGTTCACCTCAGAGCAGCGTTGCAGACCCTTCTTCAACATCAATTGTATGCCAAGTTCTCAAAATGTGAGTTTTGGTTGAAGTCCGTAGCCTTTCTAGGGCATGTTATTTCCAGTGAGGGAATTCAGGTGGATCCTCAGAAGATTGCGGCAGTGAAAGATTGGCCTAGACCCACGACCCCAATAGAGATTTGTAGCTTCTTGGGTTTGGCCGGGTACTATCGGAGGTTTGTAGAGGGATTCTCAACCCTCGCTTCCCCATTGACAAAACTGACGCAGAAGGCAGTGAAGTTCCAGTGGTCCGAAGCATGTGAGAAAGTTTCCAGGAATTGAAGTCAAGATTGACCTCGTCACCAGTATTGGCCTTGCCAGAAGGCACAGAGGGATTTGTGGTTTATTGTGATGCCTCCAGGGTTGGTTTGGGATGTGTATTGATGCAGCACGGGAAAGTCATATCCTACGCTTCCAGGCAACTCAAGAATCACGAGAAAAATTATCCGACGCATGATTTGGAGCTTGCAGCTGTTATGTTTTCTTTGAAAATATGGCGGCACTATCTTTATGGAGTTCATGTAGATGTGTTTTCAGACCACAAGAGCCTCCAGTATTTGTTCAAGTAGAAGGAGCTAAATCTGAGAGAGCGGTGGTGGTTAGAATTGCTCAAGGACTATGATATGAACATATTGTACCATCCAGGAAAGGAAAATGTGGTAGCCGACGCTCTTAGTCGAAAATCCATGGGTAGTTTGGCTCATTTGGGTGTGGATCGGAGACCCCTGGCTCGAGAGGTTTACCAATTAGCCAGTTTGGGGGTTCGTATCTCGGCGTCAGACGAGGGGGATATTTTGGTGCATAATGGAGCAGAATCATCATTGGTCGCGAAAATCAAGGAAAAACAGTTCATGGATCCGTCATTGGTTCGGGTAAAGGAAGCAGTCATGAATAATAAGACCCCAGCAATTGTACTCAGCAGCGAAGATGGTGTATTGCGGTGTCAAGATAGGCTATGTGTTCCGGATGTGGACGAGCTTCGGGGAAGGGTAATGGCAGAGGCTCATATTTCCAGGTATTCGGTACACCCAGGTTCCACGAAAATGTATCATGACCTTAAGGAGATTTATTGGTGGAACGGTATGAAAAGGGATGTAGCAAGCTTTGTAGCTAAATGTCCGAACTGTCAACAAGTGAAGGCCGAGCATCAACGGCCCGGTGGATTAACTCAACTTATAGAAATACCAAGGTGGAAATGGGAGATGATCAATATGGATTTCGTGGTAGGGTTACCTCGCACTCGGCGTAAGTTTGACTCAATATGGGTGATAGTGGATCGACTCACCAAATCAGCTCACTTCCTGCCTGTCAAGTCCACTGATACTGTGGAGCAATATGCAAGATTGTACATCAAGGAGATAGTAAGACTTCATGGCACTCCACTTTCTATTATCTCGGATCGCGGGGTTCAGTTCACAGCTAACTTTTGGAAGAAGTTTCAGCAAGGTTTGGGAACTCAGGTGAATCCCAGCACAGCTTTCCATCCGCAGACCGACGGCCAGGCCGAGCGGACCATTCATACGCTTGAAGATATGTTACGGGCTTGTGTCTTAGATTTTAAAGGTAATTGGGATGAACACTTGCCACTGATAGAATTTGCTTACAATAATAGCTATCATGCTAGCATTCAGATGGCCCCATTTGAGGCATTGTACGGGAAAAGATGTAGGTCGCCAATCGGGTGGTTTGAGGTAGGTGAAGCGGAATTGCTAGGGCCGGATATGGTGTACGAAGCTATGGAAAAGGTCAAGGTTATTCAGGAGAGAATGAAAACAGCACAGAGTCGTCAAAAATCCTATGCGGACGTTCGCCGAAGGGATTTGGAGTTTCAAGTCGATGATTGGGTGTTCTTGAGGGTATCTCCTATGAAGGGAGTCATGCGATTTGGAAAGAAAGGGAAATTGAGTCCTAGGTATGTCGGGCCATATCGGATCGTTCAAAGGATTGGTCAAGTTGCTTATAGGCTAGAGTTGCCTCCCGAGATGTCATCAGTGCACCCGGTATTCCATGTGTCCATGTTGAAGAAAGTGATTGGAGATCCATCCACCATCATGCCAGTCGAAGCTATAGAGGTTAATGAAGATTTGTCATATGAAGAAGTTCCAGTTGCCATTCTTGATAGGCAAGTCCGTAAGTTGAGAAATAAGGAAGTTTCCTCTGTTAAAGTATTGTGGCGAAGTCAACAAGTTGAGGAGGCCACATGGGAAGCGGAAAAAGAGATGAAGGAAAAGTACCCCCATTTGTTCGATCAAGCCTAGAAGAAATTAGGTGACCCTCCTACTCCTAGTAACTCTGTCATCTTGTCTAAGTTGTTTCCCTCTTAGTATTAGTAAAGTCCCCTTCATTTTGTAATGAGTTAAATGTGTTGTTACCTTGGGTCACTTGAACCGTTCTTGATAAATGAAAGCCTTATAAAGATTTACGTGTTAAACAAACAACTAATAGTAAGTGTAGATTGGTAATGGTTTGTTGAGTGTACATGGTGTGTTAAAATGGTTAAATAAGGTAAGAATTCATTGAAGTGACTAGTTTATGTGCAATTGTAACAATGTGATAGAATATGTGCATTCGTTGAGGTAAGAAAGTGTATACCGGTTGTGAAAAGTGTTGTATTTGTGTATTGTTGTTTGGTAATGTGTTTCGGGGGCCCTCTGACAGGTGGATATGTCCATAATACAAAGGAAACTCTGGCGAAATTTTTCTAAAATATAAGAGTTAGTCAAAATTTTGATAGTTTGCATAGCATGTCTTTCAAAGCCAACTCATTCTCAAATCCTCATTCGAGGACGAATGATCTTAAGGGGGGAGGATGTAAGGCCCCGTAAAAAATTTTGTGCATAAAACCTAGTAGCTGTGGTGTCATGGGCCGAATAATGTGTTAGGAATGCGTAGAATTCTTCGCGGCGAGCAAGCTCGCCGCGGTTCGGACCCTTGGTAGTGATTTAAGTGTCAAAAATGTAGAGAATAAAGTTTTTCAGAAAAGTGTCAAATATGCGGTCAAGAATACGACCGCAAACCTGTTATGCGGACCGCATTCTTGCCGCAAAGCTTAACAGAAGCCTCCCAAAAATCATGTTGAAAATGCGGTCGATATGCGATCGCATAGTGAATTTGCGGTGCACTTTGCGACCGCAGATCATGAATGCGGACCGCATATTGGTCGCATTCTGTAACAGAACTTGTGTCATTTTGAGGCCATTCTGCGGTCACTATGCGGACCGCATGTTGATTCTGCGGTCGCAAAGTGCACCGCATAATTGACCCGGTCCAGATTTTTGTAACATTTTGACCCGATCTCTTCTTTAATATAACACCTTTCATCCTCATTTTCTCATATCATCTTACCAAAAATTAGAGAGAGAAGAGAGGGTTTTTAGAGAGGGAAATCTTTCATCTTCAAAGATTGTTCCAACCATCTTAGTTCAAAGGATTCTAGGGCAAAGATTCAACTTCCCCAAATCTTTTCAAGGTAAAAACCCTAACTATTTTCTTTGATTTTCAGTTTTAAATTGGGTAAAGAGAGGTTTGCATATAATAGCTTTTGAAAATAGAATTTGTACACTCATGCATGATTATTGAACTTGATTTCTAGTAAAAAGAAGTGAGTAGAAGTAAGAGTCTTCAAGAACAAGGTTGGCAAGAGTAGGATATCTTGGGTAAGCATAAAGTAGGAAGAAAAATCATCACAAGGTATGTATGGCTAATTTTGATTCTTGTGAAATCGCCTATATGTGTGAAATTTGTTTGGTTAGTGTTAATTTGACAAATTCTGTGAAACTCTCAAAGTTGTTGTTGAAATATGAGTGATGTGGTATAGAATATGAACCGAAAATTAAATGAGAGTCGAAATGGGTAAAGAATTGTGAATAATGATTATGATGGCCTATATGGCACCTTGTGTAAAACAAACAAAACGCTTGAGAATTTGTTTATTGTCGAAAGAGATGAAACACTTAAATTGTGGAAATATTGTAACATGGTTGTGATATTGATTTGAAAAATAATTGAGAACATGAAACAATGTGCAAGTTTCTTATTTGAACTTGTTGAAACTGTGTGTAGTACCTTATCTGCTGTTTGAAATTGTTGTGTTTTAAACTGTAAGGCGGGGTCGTGTTGCGCGCCGCAACGTGGGGAAATAAGGTGTGGGTTGGGGTGATAAGGGTGGCCGAGGTAATAAGGGTGGTCAGGGGCAATAAGGATGGAAAGCGATCGAAATCGCTATTGAAAATTGATATAAAAATCAATAATGTGAAATTGTGAAAGGAGACAGCAGGAGAGTTTGCAACCTGTGGGGCACCGATTGCCCCTTTGTTTGACTACTTGTGCTTTACGTGATTGATTGGTTATTGTTAAATTGGTTGATCGTAGAAAGTGCTTTGTGTTGAGAATTATTTGAAATGAGGAAAATGTGGAAACATGGTTGGTTGGCTTAATTAATTGTTGATGTAATTCAATGGCTTGAGTTTACTTGGGACAAAGTTTGTCCATACATGCCAGTACAATTCAAGTGTACTGACGTCCCTTTTGCCGGGGACGCTACATTCGTGTTATGATTGTAGGTGGATCAGTAGCAGGCACTTCAGCTCATCGGCAGTAGTATCCTTCTCCTTCCACTGCCCGTTTTGGTGAGCCCCTTTTCTTCCTTGAGGCCCTGTGTGGTTCATGCCATTTTTGTTTAGATTTCATTTTGGTTTTGTAAGGTATAGCCGGAGCCTTGTCACCGGCAAGTATTGTATTCCTTTTTTTTTTTGTATCCTAGAGGTCTGTGGACATGTAAACTGTGGGACTCCAGTATTATGTATACATTATGTTATGTCGGGCGTTGTAAAAACCGCAAACTTGTTAATGAATCACTCGTATGGTTTTATTTGTTTAATGTGAAGTCATTCATGGTTAGTAAGTTATTTGGTTAATGAGAAACAATCAACACAGGGGTAACGCGTGGGAATGAAAGGCACCCAGGTCCGCTTGACTGGGGCAACCCAGTCAGGCGCCGGTCATGTTCCCCGATTTGGGGCGTGACACAAACCACCTAATTGGAGACCTACACCTTCTTCCGTACAATGCCTCAAATGGGGCCATCTGAATGCTAACATGAAAGCAGTTATTGTAATCAAATTTTATAAATGGTAAGTGTTCATCCCTACTACCTTTGAAATCCAAGACACAAGCCCGCAACATATCTTCCAGTGTCTGAATAGTCTGCTTGACCTGACCGTCGGTCTGCGGATGGAAAGCTATGCTGAGATTCACCTGAGTACCCAAACCTTGCTGAAATTTCTTCCAAATATTATCTATGAAATGGGCCCCTCGATCCGAGATAATAGAAAGTGGAGTGCCATGTAGCCTTATTATCTCCTTGATATACAACTTAGCATATTGCCCGGCATCATCAGTGGACTTGATTGGTAGAAAGTGAGCTGATTTGGTGAGTCGATCCACTATTACCCAAATTGAGTCAAACTTACGGTGAGTGGGAGGTAACCCTATCACAAAATCCATATTGATCATCTCCCATTTCCACATTGGTATTTCTATAAGCTAAGTTAATCCACCAGGCCGCTGATGCTCGGCTTTCACTTGCTGACAGTTCGGGTATTTAGATACAAAGTCTGCTATACCACTTTTCATAATGTTACATCAGTAGATCTCCTTGAGGTCATGATACATTTTCGTAGAACCTAGGTGCATGGAATACCGGGAAACATGATCCTCTTCCATCACTCTCTCCCAAAGCTTATCCACATCCAAGACACATAGCCTGCCTTGACTCCATAATACACCATCATCGCCGCTGAGCGAAAACACCAAAGTCTTGTTATTCACAACTGCTTCCTTTATTTGAGCCAACACTGTATCATTAAACTGCTTTTCTTTGATTTCTGCCACCAGTGATGATTCAACTGCATTATGCACCATAACACTCCCCCCGTGTGATGCCGAAATACGAACCCCTAAACTGGCCAATTGGTAAACCTCCCGAGCCAGAGGTCTCTGATCCACCCCCAATTGAGCCAAACTGCCTATGGATTTCCGAATGAGAGCATCGGGCACCATGTTTGCCTTCACTGGATGGTACAAAATGTTGATATCATAATCCTTAAGCAATTCTAAACACCATCGCTGCCTGAAATTCAGTTCCTTCTATTTGAACAAATATAAGAGACTCTTGTGGTCTGAAAACAAATCTACATGAACCCCATAAAGATAGTGCCGCCATATTTTCGAAACAAACACAACTACTGCAAGCTCCAAATCATTCGTTCGATAATTCTTCTCATGATTGTTGATTTGCCTAGAAGCATAAGCTATGACCTTTCCGTGATACATCTATACACACCCCAAACAAACCTTGGAGGCATCACAATAAACCACAAACCCCTCTATGCCTTCTGGTAAGGCCAATACTGCTTTCGAAGTCAACCTTGACTTCAATTCTTGAAAACTCTTTTCACAAGTATCGGACCACGGGAACATAACTGCTTTCTGCGTCAAATTAGTTAATAGGGAAGCGGGGGTTTAGAATCTCTCCATCAACCTACCATAGTACCCTGCTAAATCGAAGAAGCTATGAATCTCTACCGAGGTCATGGGTCTAGGCCAATCCTTCACTGCTGCAATCTTTATTGGGATCCACATGAATCCCTTCACTAGAAACAACATGACCTAGAAAGGCTACTGACTTCAACCAAAATTCACATTTTTAAAACTTAGCGTACAATTGGTGCTGATGAAGGGTCTACAATGCTGCTATCAGGTGAATGGCATGATCCTCCATGCTCTGTGAATAAATGTGGATGTCGTCAATGAAAACAATCACAAAAGGATCTAGGAATGGCTTGAAAACCCAATTCATAAGATCCATGAAATCTGTCGGGGCATTGGTTAGCCCAAAAGACATGACCAAGAATTCAAAGTGACCATTGTGAGTTCTGAAGGCGGTCTTAGGAATATCCTGTTATCTAATCTTCAATTGTTGGTACCTGGACCGTAGATCAATTTTGGAGAAGAAGTTTTTTCCTTGCAATTGGTCAAACAAATCATCTACACGGGGCAAAGGATATTTATTCTTGATGGTGATTTTTTAAGCTGTAGATAATAAAAGCACATTCAAAGTGACCCATAATTCTTTCTAACAAAAAAACTGAAGCACCCCAAGGCGACACACTCGGTCGTATGAACCCCTTCTCTAATAAATCATTCAACTGCTCCTTTAACTTTGTTAACTCTGTTGGCACCATTATGTATGGTGGAATGGATATTGGTTGAGTATCTTGCAATTCATTAATCCAGAAATCAATCTCCCTATCTGGCGGAACCCCTTGAAGTTCATCCAGAAACACTTCAGGAAACTCTTCACAACTGGCATGGACTCGAGGGCAGACACATCCGAGGTGGTGTCCGTCACACGGACAAAATGATAGATACACCCCTTCTTAATTATCTTTGAAGCTGTAAGTTAGAAATTAAACCTACCCTTTGGCACCATACCATTTCCTTTCCACTCAACAACCGGCTCGTTAGGGAACTCGAGCCTCATGACTGTCGTTCGATAGTCAAGCTTTGCAAAGCACAAATAAAGCCAGTCTATCCCCATAATTACGTCAAAATCCACCATTCCAAGCTCAATAAGATTGGCCGTGGTAACACGACAACTCACCATAACATAACAATCCCTATAAACTCGCAATGCTATAATAGAATCACCAATCGGAGATTATATAGAGAGCGACTTATGAAGTTGTTCAGGTTCTATCCCAAAACTTGAAGCAATTAATGGGGTGACATAAGACAAGGAGGACCCCATATCAGTAAGAGCATAAAAATAATTAGCATAAATAGATAAGGTACTTGTAACAACATCGGGAGAAGCCTCAACACTCCGGCGGCCACTAAAAGCATAGAATCGGCTAGGTCCACCCCCACCATGAGCTCCACCCCTAGTTGCACCACACCTTGCTGGAGCTTGAGAACACATTGATGATGTAGCAACAGAAGAACCGGATGACTGGGCAAAACCCCTACCCATATGCTGACTGAGCACAGGGCAGTCCCACTGGATGTGACATCTCACCCCGCACCTATAGCATATCGGGATATCTAAATATCAAGTCTATGTATGAAATCTCCCACACTTGGGGCATGTGGTCCTCCCCTATTGCTGAGACCTCACTCTTGGACGACCAGACTGACGTGACCTCCTACTATCTAAACTTGGTCTCGAATGACTACTCTGCTGATAACCGTGAACAGATGGTGGTGCACTCGCTGAGGTATGAACAT
This sequence comes from Nicotiana noctiflora, assembly GCA_032618575.1. Lineage (NCBI taxonomy): Eukaryota > Viridiplantae > Streptophyta > Magnoliopsida > Solanales > Solanaceae > Nicotiana > Nicotiana noctiflora. Next base: position 218,561 of record JASVEL010006383.1, read on the forward strand.
ATGACTGGTAGCCTGATATCCCTCTCCCTGGAACTAGTCTCCTTGAGTGACCCATTGACCGGGCCCTGCTGCCAATCCCCATTTCTACACGAATCTTCAACTTCCTAGACTCTGTTGTCTCAGCAAACCCCACAATCTTCCCATAATTCATATTTGAGTGCAAAGCCATTGTAGCAGACTCATTTACCACCAAAGACTAAGGCCCTTAACAAATCGCCAAACCCGAGCATCCATGGTTGACACTAAATGAAATGCATACTTGGACAATCTCACAAGCTTTATGTGGTAATCCCAAACACTCATACTATCCTGTTTGAGAACCTTGAACTCTATGGCACAGGCCTCTATTGTCCAGGTAGGAAAGAAGTGGTCCATGAAGGCATCTACAAACCCATCCCATCTAGCTAGAGGCCTTCCTTCCTCACTGGAATCCTCCCACATATCAAACCGCAAACACGCTGCTCCCTTCAGCCTGTATGAAGCCAACTCTACCTCGTCTGTCTCTATCGCCTTCATCACTCTAATAGTCTTATATATCTCATCAAGGAAATCCTGCGGATCGGCCTCTGGGTCTGTGCCTGAGAATTCCGGAGGGGCCAATCACAGAAACTGGTGGACTCTAGAACTGTAGGAATCTCCCTGTCTGCTGGAGGACGCAGGGGCATCTTGAGATCTCTGGGCCTGGGCGGCCACTAACTTGGTCAAAATAAAGATGGCTCCTCTAAGGTTCCCATCAGAAACACCAGGGCCGGGAGCTGGAACTGTATCAAAATCAGGAATATTGGCAGGAGGGATGGTGGCACCTTCTGCCGCAGCCGAAATAGGAATGCTTGGGTTTGGAATAGATGGGCCGGGCAGATTCAAGACCGATGAGTCATTCTAACCCACGATATCAGGTGCATGATCTACAGCCACCTTTGGGGTGGAATTGGCCCCAAGGATGAGTCTAGCTTTCTTCTTAAGCACTATATTTCTAAAAATTTAAGAAAAGGCACGAATTAGACATAAATAGTTCCACTTTTGACTTTACCGCACGATATTGAATAACAAAGAAATGGGTAAATTCCTAAATGTACATGCAGCCCCCTATTTGTAGATATGGTCGACAATACACCGATAAGAAGGGCGCTAATAGACATAGCTCCGAGACATCCTAGGACACATTAAAAGCTTAGGATCTGATACCAAGTTTGTCACACCCCAAATCGAGGGACCTGACCAGTCCCTGACTGGGTAGCTCCAGTCAAGCGGACTTGGGTACCTCTCCTAACCCACGTGTTACCCCTGTATTTTTCATTACTCAATAACCAAGAGATTATCCAGTTTATAATTGAAATGACACTTCTTCAAACATACAGAACATGCTTAATTACTTAACAAGATTGCAATTTACAAAGCCTGGCATGTATTTGCATACAACCAAAATCCCACATCTTCTGTCTATAGAGCCTCTAAGACATGACAGGATAATATAATACTTGCCGGTAACAACGCTCCGGCTATACCTTCCACAAAACCAAAACAAGACTCCAAAATATAAGTGGCATGAGCCACGCAGGTCCCCAAGAAGAAAGGGGCTCACCAAAATGGCCAGTGGAAGATGAAAGAGTGCTACAAACGATGAACTGAAGCACCTACTGCGGATCCACCTACAATAATGACATGAATGTAGCACCCCCGGCAAAAAGGACGTCAATACATTTGAATTGTACTGGTATGTATGAACAAGCTTTGTCCCAAGTAAACTGAAGCCATAGATAAGTAAGTCACGAATATAAAAACAACCAACAAATTCATAAAGAAATAACGAGGCAAGCCAAACACGTTTCAAGCACTTACTTTATATAGAGTAGTCCTTAACCCATATACAAATAGAAATTAACAATGAAAGAAAAAACCAAACACACATAGAAAGCACAATCAAGCCAAACAATGGACAATCAGTACAAACTCTCCTTCCACAATGCTTCATCAATGATTTCACAATTGTATCCATATCGATTTCAATGGTGATTTTGATTGCTTTCCACCCACATTACCTCGGCCACCCTTATCACCCAACCCATATTATAAATTTATGTTGCGGCGCGCAAACAAATTCCACCGTACAGTTTCGAATCACAACAACAATCAAGAACACTTCACAAAGATCACAACAAAGACAATAAGAAACTTACAATTGTTTCATGTTTCCACAATACTTTCCAAGCCACTTACCACAACAATGTTACAAGTATTTCCATATCCGACAGTACCAATCCCATTATTAATTTCCCACAAGGAGCCAAATATGCCATTACTACCATTTTTCTAAATTTTATCATTTACAATTTCCTTTTTGTCATTCGGTTCAAAACTCATACCACAAAACACATAATCAAACCAATCGAACACCCAACCACTTAATCATAAGAATTACACAACAATTCACATAGCTATCACAAACCAGATAATTTGTACATCAAACAAGATGATTTCACAAGGATAAAAGTTTGCCATACATACCTGGAGTTGAATTTCCTTTCTTTTCTTTTCTTTTATCTCTTACATTCAATTCACACAATTTATCTCTGTCGCAAACTATGCCTTTGCAAACCCTTACTTCTATCCGTCTCCTTTTTACTTTAGAAATTTGGGGAAGAAGACACTTACCCTAAAATTTTCCGGACCAAGCCATTAGAAGATCAATATTTAAAGAGGATAGGTTTATCGCTCAAGGATCTCTCCTCCCTCTCTCTTATTTTGCTAAGAAAATTTGTAAAAATAAGGTGTTGGGGTGTTTTATTAAAGAAGAGATCGAGTTTAAATAATTAGAAAATCTGGGCCGTGTCGAATCTGTGGTCGCATCTGCGATTGCAGAGTTAACATGCGGTCCGCATAATTGACCGTAGAATTGCTCCCAAAAAACCAAATGTTCTGACACGATCTACGATGATAATTCGGTCCGCATTTGTGTTCTGCGGTCGCATAATGCGTCGTAGAATTGACTCTAAAAATCCTTAAGGAATTTATGCGATGGTTTTGTGGTCCACATTTTTATTATGCGATCACATAATGGACCGTATTTTCAACACAAATTTTGGCAAACCTTCTAATACACTCTCCGGTAGGAATGCGGTCCGCATAGCTGATCTGCGATAGCATTCTTGACCGCAGAATTGATAATTTTTTGAAAAATTTGTTCTTTGGATTTTTAAAGCTTAGATCACCACCTTGGGTTTGAAACAATATTCGGACCTTGACACTATGAGATACTACGTTTTAAGCACAAAATTTTATAGTGCCTTACATTTGATGGCGAATGCACATAGCTTGAGTCCTAGTTTCAGCAAAGTCAAACTACACTATTTTGATGGCGAAGGCACTTAGCTTGAGTCCCGGTTCGAGCGAGGTCAAACTACACTATTTTGATAGAGAAGGCATGTAGCCTAAGTCCTAATTTGATAAAGGTCGAACTGCACTATTTTGATGGCGAAGGGACGTAGACTAAGTTCTAGTTCGAGCGAGGTCAAACTGTATTGTTTTGATGGCTAAGGCACTTAGCCTAAGTTCCGGTTCGAGCAAGGTCAAACTACATTGCTTTGATGTCGAATGCACTTAGCCAGAGTCCCAATTTGAGCGAAGTCAAACTGCACTATTTTGATGGTGAAGGCACTTACCTTGAGTCCCGGTTTGATCAAGGTCGATTTGCACTATTTTGATGGCGAAGGCATTTAGCCATAGTCCAAGTTCAAGAGAGGTGTAATTGCACTATTATCATAGCGAAGGAACTAAGCCTGTGTCACGGTTCGAGCAAGGTCGAACTATACTATTTTGATGGCAAAGGCACTTCGCCTAAGTCCTAGTTCAAGCGAGGTCGAACTACACTATTTTGATTGAAAATGCACTTAGCCTGATTCCCAGTTCGAGCGGGGTCGAACTGCACATTTTTTATGGCGAAAGAACTTAGCTTGAGTCCCGATTTGAGCGAGGTGGAACTTCACTATTTCGTTGGCAAAGACACTTAGCCTGAGTCCCAGTTCGAGCGAGGTAGAGATTCACTATTTTGACGATGAAGTTAATTAGCCTAAGTCGCTTGAACTGCACTATTTTGATGGCAAAGGCACTTATCCTGAGTCCTAATTCGAGTGATGATAAAATGCATTATTTCGATGGCCAATGCACTTAGCTTGAGTCCCGATTCGAGTAAGGTCGAACTGTATTGTTTTGATGGCGAAGGCACTTAGGTTGAGCCTCGATTCGATCGAGGTAGAGCTAGATTGTTTTGATGGAGAAGGCACTTAGCCTGAGTCTTAGTTCTAACGTGGTGGAGCTGCACTGTTTTGATAGTAAAGGCACTTAGCTTTAGTCCCGGCTCGAGCGAGGTCCAACTGCATTGTTTTAATTGTGAAGGCACTTAGACTGAGTCCCGGTTCGAGCGAGGGTGAGCTACACTATTTTATGGCAAAAGCATTTAGCTAGAGTCCTAGTACGAGCGAGGTAAATCTGCACTATTTTGATGGAGAATGTACTTAGCTTGAGTCCAGGTTAGAGCAAGGTTGAACTGTACTATTTTGATGGCGAAGGCACTTAGCCTGAGTCCTAGTGCGAGTGAGGTCAAACTGCACTATTATGATGGGCACTAAGTCTGAGTCCCAATTCGAGAAAGGTCAAACTGCACTATTTTCATGGTGAGGGCAGTTAGGTTGAGTCCAAGTTCGAGCACGGTGGAACTACACTGTTTTGACGGCGAAGGCACTTAGCCTGAGTCCTAGTTCGAGCGAGGTTGAATTACACTATTTTGATGGATAATGCACTTAGCTTGAGTTACGGTTCAAGCAAGGTCAAACTACACTATTTTGACGGTGTAGGCACTTAGCTTGAGTTCTGCTTTGAGCGAAATCGAACTAACTATTTTGATGGTGAAGGCATTTAGCCTGAGTCCTAGTTAAAGCAAGTTCGAACTGTACAGTTTGGATGGCGAAGGCACTTAGCCCGAGTCTTGATTCGAGTAAGGTCGAATTACACTATTTTGATGGCGAAGGCACTTAGCCTGATTCCCGGTTAGAGCAAGGTCGAACTATACTATTTTGATTGCGCAGGAACTTAGCTTGAGTGTCAATTCGAGCGAGGTCGAATTGCACTATTTTGATGGCGAAGGCTCTTAGCCTGAGTTTTGGTTGAAGCTAGGATAAAATGCACAATTTTGATGGTGAAGGCACATAGCCTGAGTGTCAGTTCGATCAAGGTTGAAATACACTAATTTTATGGCAAAAGCACTAAGCTTGAGTCCCGGTTTGAGGAAGGTTGAACTGCACTATTTTGATGGAAGGCACGTAGCTTGAGTCCTAGTTCGAGCAAGGTTGAAATCCACTATTTTGATGGTGAAGGGACATAGACTAAGTCCCAGTTCAAGCGAGGTCGAATTGCACTATTTTGATGGCTAAGGCACTTAGCTTGACTCCTGATTCGAACAAGGTCGCACTACACTGTTTTGATAGCGAATGCACTTAGCTAGAGTCCCAGATCAAGCAAGGTCAAACTGTATCGTTTTGATTACGAAAGCACTTAGCTTAAGTTCCGGTTTGAGCAAGGTTAAACTGCACTATTTTGATGGCAAAGGCACTTAGCCTGTGTCCTAGTTCGAGGGAGGTCGACTGAACTATTATGATGGCAAAGCCACTAAACCTAAGTCCCAATTTGAGCGAGGTCGAACTGCACTGTTTTGATGGTGAAGGCACTTACCCTGAGTCCTGGTTCGAGCGAGGTCAAACTACACTATTTTGATGGCGAAGGCACTTAGCTTGCGTCCCAGTTCGAGCAAGGTCAAACTGCACTGTTTTGATGGAGAAGGCACTTAGCTTGAGTCCTAGTTCGAGCGAGGTTGAACTGCGCTATTTTGACTGTAAAGGCACTTAGCGTGAGTCCTAGTTCGAGCGATGTTGATCAAAACTGTTTTGATAGTAAAGGATCATAGCTTGGGTCCCGGTTCAAGCGAGGTCCAACTAATAATTTATATGGTGAAGGCACTTAGCCTGAGTCCTAGTTCAAGTGAGGTCGAACTGCATAGTTTTGATGGCGAAGGCACTTAGCCTGAGTTCTGGTTCGAGCGAGGTTGAACTGCACTGTTTTGATGGCGAAGGAACTTAGCCCGAGTCCCAATTCGAGCGAGGTTGAACTACACAATTTTGATAGCGAAGGCACTTGTGAGCACGTGATTTTTGCCCTAAGCAATAAAATTCAAAAATTAAAATAAATAATATTTTTGTGTGCAATTACATGCTTGATTGAAATAAAGTGTATTTGTGTGATTGAACAATTAAAAATGAAAATTATAAAATTAAAAAAAAATATAGGTTAATGGCAAAATATCACAAAATAAAGGAATTAAAAGAAATTAACAAAAATATAAATAATACCAGAAATTAAAGAAAAATAGCAAAAAATGTCAAAAAATATCACACAAATTAGAGAAATAGGAAATTAAAAGAAATTGAATAATTGAAAATGAATATAAAAATAGAAAATAAAATACAATAAGAAATTACACAAAAAATAATAAAAATACATGAAATACACAAAAAATATAGAACTGGGCCAAATGACTAGGCCCAAATACATATTCGCCCAGAAGATTAATAATCCGGCCTAATTAGGATATAATGCTCAATCCTGGCCGTCCATGTATTCAATCCAATGGTTCGATTTGAATCTCTGAACTTAAATGAAACGACGCAACTTCATCGCGCAAATCTGGGCCATCCATCTATAAAGATCTAATGGAGATCAATTAGTCTCTACTTAACTTCCAAACGGCACCGTTTTTTAACTTTGGATCCTGGCCGTTAATCAAAGATGATTCAAAGGCCATGATCAATTAAGCCATCGAGGGTATAAAAGGCGGGTCTCTATAGAGACCGGCCATTTCTCTCTTTTACAAACCCTAGCCGCCCCCGCTTCTCCTTCATCTCCCTTTTTCAGTTCCTTCACTGGCCATGGAGACTGGCCGACTTCCATGGCCATCTTCGGCCACTCCCAACCTCCAAACCCTTCTTTTTCTACTTCTCTACACCAAGCCACCCTGAAACCCCAACGAAACCCCAAAAGCCCCCTGTTCTTGAAACTCCGGTCACCAGACGTTTCTCCGGTGACCACCAAACTAAGAAACAGTCATTAAAACTTACACCATTGAACCATCTTGCATAGATATTTAACCCCATATACTTTTATTCCCTCAAATTTCATTTAAACTCTTCAAATCTTCAAGAATAGGACGCTGGAACCCTAACTCCGGCAAGACACCAAATAGCACCCCACTCTAAAACACACCACTATGTCTTTAACGATCTTCACTACCCAAAAACCATGAAAATAAGTTTGATCAGAAATAAAAGACTTCAAATCTTGAAGTCTAGAACTGGAAAAAGAAAAAGAAAACGAAAAAGAACAAGAAAAGGAAACAAAATGGGGAAGCTCAGGAGACATATCCTGCGAGCTAAGTCCCTATCCATCTGTTTTTCTGTTTTTTGGTTGATGAGCATGATTTTTGTTATTCTCTATTATATTTTGTTTCTTTGAAATTAGTCTGTTTGCATGTTAGATTTTATTCATCTTCTCTTCATTTTATCTTTTATTATTCTTGTTATAATTTGTTTATATTAGCTTAGTTAATAACATGCTTCACTAGTCTATTATTAATCCTGTCTATTACACTTGACTAGCATACTCGAGCCTTTTTAGGGTTTTCGTGACTTTAAACAAGAATGAATTCTAAATATATCTCTTTATGTTAAATTTGTTATACTATGCCTGAATCTGAGTTGTGAGTTGTTTAATTGAAATTCAACCATTATCAAATTTCTCTCTGAGTTTTGATTAGATGATAAATGATTTCTGATTGTGGTTGTGTGCAAATTGATATAAGAAGGCTATATTTGTGATAAATTAATGTTTTAGACTACAATTAGTCTTATTAGGCTTTAGGGGTATTGGTTATAGCTGTGATAGATAGTTAATTTGATAATTGGCTAATGTTTAAGTATGTTAATTGGTTAAAATTGAAAATGATCTAAAAATGGCTACAATTGAAATAGTTTAAGGAATGGCCAATTCCGAAAATGGCCAACTCTGTAATAATAGGCTTAAATCTAAATGGCTAAGTTCTGTAAATCTGAATAGCTATTCTAATTAAAATAAGTGACTAATTATGCAAAGCCAAGTCCAAACACTGGACTGGCTAAATCTGAAAGGTTTACACTTAGGAAATAAGCAGGCTAGTCCTGCAAATCAATTAAAAAAGACAGTAATGAAAGATACCTCTTAAAGGAGGTCAAAATTGAAAGAAAATGAAAGTTCAAATCTAGCTAAGTCTTAAATGACCTATAATAACTGGGCAGCAGTTAAATAATGCATAAAAGTTGTACACCCAGACCTAGATAGGTCAGGTAAATATCAAATAATAACAGGGGTATAAAAGGGAATGAAAAATGGCATAATGGTAGATTTAATAGAGCCTATAGGGACAAATTAGACATTTAGGCCTAGTATTTCTTCAATAATGCACAAAACAAAGGGTATAATAGACCCAATAAAAAGGCTTAATGGTTAATAACCTTAGCAAGTGAGGGTACTATAGTAATAGGCCCCTAATAGAAGCCAATAGATCCCCCTAGAACCTTCCAGCAAAGGCTCGAAGACATTTTTGAATCTGAAAAGAGTACCAAAGTGTAGTAAATAAAAGAATTAAGGGGAGGGAATTGGGAATAAGATTTTCAAATTTCCCCCTCAAAATTTCACCACTAACACATATAAATAAGCTTTAATTAAGCCTGAATAAGGGCTGGATTTTTAGAATTCACAGAATACTTCTGAAATTAAGAAAATTATCATATTCTAAGAGTAATTTCTAGGTATTTATCAAGTGCTATTCTTAAAATCAACTAGGAATCCTCTATTATCTCATGTTTGCTGGGTTTCTACTGGTTTTATTCAACTGTGATATTTGATTGCTATTTCGCTGAATTTTAAATCTCTGTTCGACTGTTTGGTTCAATTGTGATTGCTGTGTTGATTCAATCATGCTACTATGTTTTTGTTATTGTGATATATTGATTATCCTTCTCATTTGCTTCCCTTATACTCATAGAGTTCTTTTGCTGAATCAGGTACACAGCTACTACTCGGGCAATGTAACTACAGTTGATTCGAAGGATTGAGTAACATGATTTGATTTTAAAGGCTATTCTGTTATTTATTTCTTAATAATCTGTAATTTTGATAGGAAATTGTTGTATATGTAATACATGTGAAGTATGAAATGATGCTGAAAGACAATGTAATAGAGTATTATGTAGATTAGAGTGGTACTAATAATCGCAATCACCTAGACTTAGCTTAGTTTAACAGTAGGTTAATTAGTTTAAACTAACTTACATAGTTTTAAAAACGGATCCATAACAGGTGTATAATAACAGTGATTAAACAATTATAATAAGGTCATTAACGTAGCTTTAATCTACCTCTTCCCTTTCAGAGTTCAGTAACAGCTGTATGTTGCATGATTTAAAAATCAATAGCTAAGAGTATTAGATTGATCCACGTAATTACACAATCAGCCTACTATTTGGATTATAATTAGCATTCGATAAATACACTAAGAGGAATACAAGTTTGTTTAGTAAATATAATAAGTAATAACTCTGTTTTATGTAGTCAAGTGATAATCTCTTATTTTAATCGATAATAATTCTTTTTAAGTAATTAAGTAATGAGTTGATAAAAAATGTGAAGAAAAAATAGTCTTTTAGTGAGATTTAATTAATGTTAGATAGTTATGATTTAGATTGGTGGTGTTAATCCTGCACTATTGTTTCTTCTTCGTAAATAAATATAGTTTGAGTTTATTCTCTTTCTGATTCCAAATATGTGTATATAATGAATTTCTGTTTCTGTTTCTCCTTCTCTGTCTCGTTTGGTCTGGGCCTAACGAATAATACAGGCCTGGATTCAATTAGATTAGTAACTGGGCTTCTGATTAAATGTCTTAGCATAATCTAGGTTTCTGAAACCCAGATGCATGAATCAATCTGTTGAAAGTGAGCCCAAATGTCCAGGCCCAGCAATATAAATGATAAGGCCCGGACTTATTTCTGAAATTATAATTAAATAATTACGGAAAAACCAGTGATAGAAAATATAGTTATTTACTAGGATCGGACTATAAAATCGAATGGGATGAGCATCGTATGAAAACGAATAAGCGGGGCCCCTATATAAATAAATAATAATGTGATAGACTCGGGAAGGTCGTTAGCAAATTCCACGTCCTTTCCAAAAGAATAAAAAGCCGTTACACGCTATAGGCACGACTTTAAAATATACTTTCCTAATACGAGTGCACATTTAATGTGACTCGAATCCTAAATCTCGGCGAAGCCGAAACGTGTTAAATGTCACAGGCGTACTGGTTGCGGTGTGACTAGAGATACGTTTTCGCGATGTCGCAATTCATAAAATATTTAAAGTGAAAAAGGCACACATTGTTTAAAAGCATATAGTGAAATTAATTAAAACCAAGAATGACAGTTGAGCGACCGTGCTGAAACCACGGAATGCGGGAGTGCCTAACACATTCTTCCGGGTTAACAGAATTCCTTATCCGGATTTCTTGTTACGTGGACTATTAAACAGAGTCAACTTCCTCGGATTCTGGATTAACCAGTGACTTGGGACACCATTATTTTTCCAAGTGGAAACTCTGAAATTTTTAATAAAATCCCGAACCGGTTGTCCTTAAATTGGAAAATCTCCTTCCTAGTTGTTATTATATACTTTCCCGGGGTATTTATAATTATCGAGGTATACCTTATTCTCCTATTAGGGAAATTTAAAAGGTAGTAAAAAGGGAGGTGTGACAGCTCTGGCGACTCTGCTGGGGATAAGCAACCCAGAACTTCGGTTCAGGGTTTAAGAATTCGAGCTCGATAGAAATGTCGTCCTTGATGTTATTTGACTTCATTATATTCTTTGATCAACGTGCTATGTGTTTTTATTACTTTGATATTACGTGGATTGTATATATAGAATTTTGCCGAAAACCCTTCTCTTCTTTTACCTCCGGGGATGTGCTTATTGGTTGAGACTCCCCTTTCTGTTATGTTATACCCAAAATATAAAATAGAGGCCAAATAAGTTACAAAGCCGAACGACCCCGCGGGTCCTCGGTATGTAGCCCCCTCCTCGATCCAAGTTGTCCACTCGGGTACACGGTCTAGCACCATATGAAACAATAAGATATTGAACATAGGTCTAGGATGATTATTTGGATCATAACTGACTTAGGGCACTCACCAAAGGGGTTGGGTCCGTCTCGGACAGGTGACGCAGAATATTAAAGACCGAGCATATTATATGTTGTATTTTAATTGTCCTGGATCATTATGCGGACCGGCAAAATTCTCGAAAAACAAAAGAAAGAGAAAATTCTATAATATGAATATTGAAATATTAGCGGAAAGATGTCAAAAATTTGAGAAGACAATCTAAAATATAGGAGGAATAGTGTTGTTGAAATAATTGGTCACATAATCACCAAACTACGCAGGTTTGATTCTCACCACTAGGTGGGATACGTAGGCAACCCTTGACGGGTCCAACCACCCTTTTAGAAAATGACCAAAAAATATTGAGTTTTATTTTCAAATAATTAAAGTGATTGCTATTTTTGGAAATAGTCGAATGTTCCGAAAGGACGCCAGAAGGCTGTTTTGGAAAAAATGGCCACTTCGAAATCATGTCTTTTTCTTTCAAATATATAGCCTGAAAAGGCTAATTCTTTCAAAAATGAATATTGTCTTCGAAAAATATTTTTCCTTTTCCAAATAAAATCGCCTTTAATAAATGTGCAGGATGAGCACAGTGCGAAATGAACCATTCACTTTAATGAATAAAATCCCTTTCGATTTGAGACTATGGTGGAATGATATGGGTCAAAAATGACAAGCTTGGGTCAAACGCTATCTAAAGTATCTTACGGGGTTGATGGACATAATTCCTCGTGGCATTATTATTCGGGCACTTGTCACTTGTTGGGACCCCGCACATAATGTTCTACACTTCTTAGACTTTGAGCTGACTCCTACCTTAGAGGAAATTACTTATTATATCGGGAAAGACGAGGTTCCTTTGAAAGAAAAATACCCGGTGGCTCCGAGGGCAATAACAGTGCACAGATTCCTCGATTCTCTGAAAATTCCTAGGAACGTCCATAACGAAGACTTGGCTAATGAATTTTGTTCTTTAAGTTTCATTTACCGCAGATATGGTCATATCGGGGGATTCAATTACACTACGAACAAGCTCTACAGTAAATCTAACCGAATCAAGTGGGAAGAGCATAGGCAATTTGCCTTTATAATGGCGTTCCTCGGATTAGTGATATTCCGATGAAAGATGGAAACATTGATACAAGGGTTTCTGGGGTGGCCAGTACTCTTCTTGTGCAAGATAATAGCACACTGGCGGCAATGATTATAGCTGATATCTTCCGTGCCCTCACATCCGGTAAAGCGGGGCATGACTTCTTCGAGGGTTGCAATTTGATTCTCCAGATATGGTTGATTAAACACTTGTGTAGTCACCCTCCATTCTCGAGTTACGGGTCGTCTGAGAAGACGTGCATTGAGGAGTTTTATATGAGAACAAAAGAAGTTAAGTTGCTAGAAGGAGCAAAAGGTTGGATTTCATACTTGCGATCGTTGACTGCCAGCCAAATTGATTGGGCATACAGATGGTTGCCCTCGATGAGGTGATATACATGCCAACGGAAGGGTCGCATTTCTTGATCATGTGTCTTAAAAGCATTCAGCCTTATGCACAGTACAGGGTACTACAACAGCTTGGGAGATAACAGGTTATACCAAAAGATGGGGACCTCAGCTTACAAGCAGTAGAAATCAGTCCGGATGGACAATACTCGAAAGCAAAGATTTGACAGATTTGGAATGAATGCCAATGCTTGAAGGTAGACACTTGTGTGGGAAACCGAGCTTAAGGAGAAGTATCGCCAGGGTATGCTGCATGGTATCACCGGGATGTCGAGCATGATATACAAATGAAAAGGCCTCACATTCAAGAATTGGCCGAGCAGTCTTAGGAGCACAAAGATTGGGTGGCCAGAGAAAATGAGTATAGAGCCAAGATCAGCTTGCTAGAAAAACAGTTTCAAGACCTCAAATTCGAGAGCGGCTTACAAGCGGCATCCGATGAGGGAGAAAAGAAGCATCTGAAAAAAAGAGAATGAAATATTATAGGCTCAAATTGCAAAGATGAACTTTGCAGTCGAAACCCCAGTTCGCCTAGCCCGAGATGAGAAATTAATTGAAAATCTTTGGCGAAAAGTGAATGACTACAGCTTCGATCTTGATAAAGCAGAAAAAGAGTTACTCGGGGTTCGAAGACAACTGGCCAGAAATGCCAAGGAAAGAGCTAGAATGGTTCAGCAATTACAAGATAAACACAAGGTTGAGGTAGCTCGATTGTGAAAGAAAGTCATTACAGCCGAAGTCAAAAGTAGAAAGCAAACCAAAGAGTTCAAAGTAGAGAGAGAACATTGTTACATGGCTATGGCTCGATTAGAATTTGAGCTACAACAACAACAAAAGGATAACCAACAAACCTTAGACGCTTGCACCAAACATATTAGCAGGCTGCTTCAGGAAAAAGGGGTCATTCGAGAAAGAATTGTCAACATTTCTCAGTACATCACAAGGAAATGCCAATTATGTGAAGATATGTCCCGGTCAACATTCACATCAGCAGTAAAGTTCTTTGTAAAGCAAGTAATGTCCTGACCTAGATAAACTCTAAAGTGGACTAGCATATAGGCCCACGGCAAGACCGAACGACGTCTCGCGGGCAGTAGGAGCATTAATGTATTCGTAGGGCATGCATTTTGTATTGGTATTTCTTCTGCATTTGTAGTACAACATCATTTGTAACCAATGTTTTTGAGTATCAATGAAAAATTCAAAAGAAGTTGTTGTTATTTTTTTTCTATTTTTATAAATTGTCTGGGCGATAGGCAAACATATAGGAGGCCAAGTGAGTGTCCCTCCCACAAATCCAAATCCTGAGCCACCTACCATGAACTTATCCTCTACGTACCCAAACTACCAACACTACTATGCGACAACTTCACATGCACCACCACCACTATCCAAACAAGTTCCACCACAACCACCTCAGGTCGCCCCGGTATATGTGGCACCACCACTTGCCGCTCTGCATAAATCATCCAGTGAACCAGTGTTCCATATTCAGGACACTCATTATTATCCACTGGAGCCAACATTCAGACAGCATGACTCCTACACACCACTTATAGATATGATAGAAGAAAAGTCTATCAGGAACTTGGAACAAGAAGAGATGGCACGGAAGATGAGAAGTCTTGAACAATCCTTCTGTAACATACAAGGGCTAGGAGGCCAAGTGAGCGTCGCGTATAAAGATTTATGCTTGTTTCGGGAGGTGCAGCTCCCGGCCGGATTTAAGCTACCTAAGTTTGCTATGTACGACAGACATGGGGATCTGGTAGCCCATCTAAGGGGTTATTGTAGAAAGATGTGTGGAGCAGGGGGAAGCGACGAGCTGTTGATAGCTTATTTTAGCCAAAGTTTGAGCGGTTCTGCACTGGAGTGGTATACCCGACAGGATCACACTAGATGGTTCATCTGGGATTATCTAGCTTAGTCATTCACCAACCACTTCCAGTACAATCTAGAGATAATTCCAGACAGGCTGTCCCTAACAAAAATGGTAGAAGAAACCCAGGGAAAGTTTCCGGGAGTACGGGTTTAGATGGAGAGAACAATCTGCACTGGTAGACCCTCCCATGAAAGAAACAGAAATGGTGGTCTGCTTTCTAAAGGCTTTAGAGCCTACATACTATGGTTATCTGGTATCAACAATTGGGAAAACGTTCAATGAGGTTGTGAAAATGGGAAGCTTCGTAGAAGAGGGATTAAAAACCAATAAGATCATGAGTTATTCGGCTATTAAGGCCACGAATCAGTCAATACAAACCGAAACTAGGGGATCAATTGGTAAAAAGAAGAAGTAGGAGGTCGCAGTTGTCGAATGTAGAACGTGGTCTCGAGGCCAAAATACATATCATCACCCACCTCGTCCATATCAACCATATCCAGCACCCTACAACCCACCTCCACCATATTATCCTCCCACCACTCCACAATTTTCCGTCCCACAAGCTCAATATTACCCACCGCCTCCACATGTATGGCGAGCCCAAACTCGACAAAACATCCACCACGCACAAAACACCTACCCGCCTTCCAAAACATACAATAATTTGAATATAGCCCGCTTCCGTCCAGATCCGGAAGTAAGAGAAAACAGAGCCCAAACAAAGAAAACATTCACTCCATTAGGGAAGTCATACAGCAGTCTTTTTCACCGGCTGAGGGAGCTAGGGATGCTAAGCCCCATTGAGCGAAAAATTCCAAACGCACCACCTAGAAACCTTGACCAATCAATCCGATGTGAATATTGTTCTGGGGCGCCGAGACATGATACTGAACAGTGTTGGCACTTAATGTCCGCCATACGGGAGCTTATTGATACCAGGAGGATTGAGGTGCAGGCTCCGAAAACTCCCAATATCACACAGAACCCATTTGTCAGCCCATCATGAGACGCACATGATAGAGTTGGAACGGGGAGAGAGCAATAAGAAACTTTCTCAATTAGTGATGATGATTAAAGCGAATAGTAAAGTGGGAGGAGAGGTTAAGAAAGAGAAAGCGTCAGCTGAATTTCCGATAAAGAAGCCATCAGTGGTTGAGATAATGAAAGTACTAGTGCCGGGAGCCAAGCCTTTGTTGACCGTGAAGGGAGCTTATGTGGAACCTGTGGTTATCAAACCGGTGGTGCAGATGCCAGTTGTAAACACTAAAGCCATACCGTGGAACTATAACAAAGTTACAGTGATGTACAAGGGGAAGGATCTTACAGGAGAAGTTAATGAAACACATGGCATAACTTGCTCCGGGTGATGCTTTGCCCCGGAAGAGTTGAGGAAGACAAAAGTAGTAAAGGAGAATCCGAGTCATGTGAAGAAGGCAGTTACTGAATAAGAAGCGGAAGAGTTCTTGAAAAAGATGAAGGCTCAAGACTATTCAATAGTAGAGAAATTGAGAAAAACACCTGCGCAGTCTTCATTGTTATCATTGCTAATCCATTCTAAAGAGCACAGGAAGGCATTGTGAAAATTTTGAACGAAGCACATGTGCCCGAGAAAATTTCAGTATGCCATCTTGAGAAAATCACGAATAAGATTTTTGAGACAATCAAGATAACATTTTCAGATAATGAATTGCCACTTGAAGGAACGGAGCATAACAAAGCACTATATCTCACAGTCAAGTGTGAAGAATCTGTGGTTACCCGTGTTTTGGTAGACAACGGGTCAAGTGGAAACATTTGCCCACTCTTAACCTTGGGAAAGCTGAAGGTCAATCCTAATAGAATTCGTCGAAACAGTGTGTGTGTACGGGGCTTTGATGGAGGAGGCAAGAATATTGTAGGGGACATTGTGATGGAAATTACTATCGGACCGGTGGACTTTACTATGGAGTTCCAAGTGCTAGATGTTGCTGGTTCTTACAATCTGTTATTGGGACGTCCGTGGATCCATGCGGCGGAAGTTTTACCATCCCCTCTGCATTAGATGGTGAAATTTGAATGGGAACAACAGGAGATCACAGTGCATGGAGATGATGATGTCGGTAACACTATAACACCGTTCGAAGAAACTGAAGGGGACAAGCGCCCGTGGGTATATCAAGTCATGGATACTGTGGTGGTTAATAAATCATCCGAAGGGGAGAACATGCCGATTCCTACAGTGGCTCCTACAGCGGTAATGGTAGCTAAAGAAATTATAAGAAATGGGTTTGCACCGGGGAAAGGTTTGGGGATAACTCTACAAGGGATAACACAACCAATCCACTTGCCGGAAAATAATGACACTTTTGTCCTGGGTTTTAAGCCTACTGTTGCCGATATCCAAAGAGCCAAGAAAATGAAGAAGAAAAGTTGGTCCCTCCTAAAACCTATTCCAAAACTATCTGATTCCTTTACTAGGCCTGGTACACGAAGATATTTGGCGACTGCTATGCCCAGTTATGGTGAGATAAGACCAGATGAGGAGCTGCTAGCAAGGTTCGGATGTTGTTTGAAGTTGTAAAGAGATGGGTGAGGGAACAAGTAAAATGGATGTTCAGTTCGTGGGGCCCAGCATTGCACTTTATAACTGGGAAGCTACTCCTCTTCCGATCAGGAGGGAGTTGTGGTAGTTAGCCTCAAATATTTCATTTCCCCAAAGCTGTTTTGTTTTGTAATCCCACACCTCATCGAAAACAAATGTCTGCAATCTTTTTGAAAAATCAATGAAATGAAATTTCTTTCTTTCTTCCATTTTTGCCTAATTTTATTTTTCTTCTTTTGTACAGTTCAAAATTTGCTAATTCCAATGATATGTCATGGGTGAAGGATTCCTGGTACAGTCTTGACAATCGAATAGTTATACAGGAAATTGAAAGTGAACATGAAGAAGAATATGAGGATGAGGAAATACTGGAGGAAATCAGTAAAGATTTGAATCAATATGAGGATAAACCCAAACCAAACTTAAAAGAGACAAAATCTATTAATATGGGGAGTGAGGATAATGTCCGGGAAACAAAAATCAGTGTACATTTATAGGCTTCCCTCAGAGATGATCTAATCAAGTAATTACATGAGTACAAGGACATATTTGCTTGGTCCTATGATGACATGCCCGGACTGAGCACTGATCTGGTGGTACATAAATTGTCTATTTACCCAAAATGTCGGCCGGTAAAACAGAAGCTAAGAAAGTTTAAAATGGACATTAGTGTGAAAATAAAAGAAGAAGTTAACAAGCAATTCGAGGGGAAGGTCATATGGGTCACTAAATATCCCACCTGGTTAGCTAATGTTGTGCCAGTTCCGAAAATTGATGGAAAGACCAGGGTGTGTGTTGATTACAGAGACCTCAATAAAGCTAGTCCAAAGGATGATTTTCCATTGCCAAATATCCATACACTGATCGACAATTGCGCCAAGCATGAAATTGGCTCTTTTGCGGATTGTTATGCGGGTTATCATCAGATCCTATGGATGAACAAGATGCAGAAAAGACAGCCTTTATCACACCTTGGGGAACATATTGTTACAGGGTGATGCCGTATGGGTTGAAAAATATTAGGGGCTACATATATGAGGGCAAAGACCACTATGTTTCATGATATGATGCACCGAGAGATAGAGGTATATGTGGACGATGTCATCATTAAGTCCAAAAAGCAATGTGACCATGTCAAAGATTTGAGGAAGTTTTTTTCAGAGGCTCCGAAGATATAATCCCAAGCTCAATCCAGCAAAGTGTGCTTTCGGGGTGTCGTCAGGAAAGTTACTGGGGTTTATAGTAAGCCGGCGTGGTATTGAATTGGATCCATCAAAGATAAAAGCAATCCAGAATTTACCTTCGCCGAAGAATAAGAAAGAAGTGATGAGTCTATTAGGCAGGTTAAACTCTATCAGCAAGTTCATTGCTCAGCTGATGTCAATATGTGAGTCTATTTTCAAACTGTTGAAGAAAGATGCTGCGGTAAACTGGACTGATGAATGCCAAGAAGCATTTGATAAGATTAAAGAGTATTTGGCCAATCCTCTAGTATTAGTTCCTCCGGAACCGGGAAGACCTCTGATCTTGTATTTGACTGTGCTAGACAATTCTTTTGGTTGCGTATTGGGGCAGCATGATGAGAAGGGCAAGAAAGAGCAAGCGATATAATACTTCAGTAAAAGGTTCATGTCTTACGAGGTAAAACACACTTAGTTGGAAAGGACGTGTTGTGCATTAATCTGGGTTGCTCAGAAACTGAAACACTACCTGTCAGCTTATACCACATATTTGATATCACGGTTGGATCCACTGAAGTATATATTTCAGAAGCCTATGCCTACACGAAGACTTGCTAAATGGAAGATTCTCCTCATAGAATTTGACATCATCTATGTAACACGTATGGTAATGAAGGCGCAAGCAGTTGCAGATCATCTAGCAGAGAATCCTGTTTATGATGAATATGAGCCGCTAAAAACATATTTTCCGGATGAAGAGGCAATGAATGTTGAAGAAGTAGAGCAAGATGACAAGCCGGGTTGGAGAATGTACTTCGATGGAGCCGCCAACAGTAAGGGAGTTGGAATTGGAGCAGTACTTATTTCAGAAACGG
The DNA here is from genome assembly GCA_032618575.1 of Nicotiana noctiflora. Taxonomy (NCBI): domain Eukaryota; kingdom Viridiplantae; phylum Streptophyta; class Magnoliopsida; order Solanales; family Solanaceae; genus Nicotiana; species Nicotiana noctiflora. The sequence goes on from JASVEL010006383.1 coordinate 237,883, forward strand.
GTCAGCACTATCCTGTTACAGCTCAGCTATGATTTTTCTGCACCAACAATATGGCTGAATATGAAGCATGTATATTGGGACTAAGGATGGCAATAGATATGGGTGTTCAAGAGATTTTGGTCATGGGTGACTCGGATCTCTTGATACATCCGATTCAGGGAGAATGGGAGACAAGAGATCTAAAATTGATACCTTATCGGCAATGTCTACATGAACTGTCCTAGAGATTTCAATCTATAGAGTTCAAACATATCCCAATAATGCACAATGAAGTAGCAGATGCTTTAGCCACATTATCCTCCATGTTGCATTATCTAGATAAAGCTTATGTAGATCCACTACAGATACATGTACGTGATCAAAATGCTTATTGTTTTGCTGTGGAAGAAGAAATTGATGGAGAGTTGTGGTATCATGATATCAAAGAATACTTGAAGACATGAAAGTACCTATAACAAGCCACTGGAGATCAAAAGAGGGCAATAAGACGATTGGCAAATGGATTTTTCTTCAGTGGAGGGATTGTATATAAAAGAACACCAGATTTGGGGCTATTGAGATGTGTAAATGCGCAACAAGCTGACACAATTATGACTGAGGTACATGCGGGAGCTTGCGGACCTCATATGAGCAGATACATTTTAGCAAAGAAAATACTGAGAGCAGGATATTATTGGCTCACCATGGAACGTGATTGTATTAAATATGTGAAGAAATGCCATCAATGTCAAGTACACAGAGATTTGATTCACTCTCCACCCTATGAATTGCACACAATGTCTGCACCTTGGCCATTTGTTGCCTGGGGCATGGATGTCATCGGACCAATAGAGCCTGTAGTATCTAATGGACACAGATTTTTCTTGGTCGCGATTGATTGTTTCACCAAATGGGTGGAGGCGGAGACATTTAAGGTAGTAACGAAGAAGGAAGTGGTAGATTTCGTGCATGAAAATATCATACGCCGCTTTGGAGTTCCTAAAGTAATTATCACTGACAATGGGGCAAATCTGAACAGTCACCTCATGGCAGAAGCATGTCAAAGATTCAAAATCCTGCATCGTAACTCTACACCTTACAGACATAAAGAAGATTCTAAGAAAAATGGTCGAAGAGTCAAGGCAATGGCATGAAAAGTTACCTTTTGCTCTTATGTGTTATCGTACAACCTTACGTACTTCGATTGGTGCCATACCCTACTCATTAGTGTATGGAACAGAGGCTGTTATACCCGCAGAAATCGAGATACCATCTCTTCGAATTATAGCTGAAGATGGGATCGATGATGATCAATAGGTAAAAGCCCGATTGGAACAATTGAATCTGATTGACGAAAAGAGATTAGCAGCGGTTTTCCATGGGTAATTATATCAATGGAGAATGGCTAGAGCATATAATAAGAAGGTACGTCCTCGGAAATTTGAAGTGGGACAATTGTTATTGAGGCGTATTTTGCTGCATTGGGCTGAAGCAAAAGGAAAATTTGCACCAAATTGGCAAGGACCGTTCATGGTATCACGGGTATGTCCAATGGATCCCTATATCTGACAGATGTTGAAGGGAAATGCGTAGAGACTGCTATCAATTCAGATGCAGTCAAGAGATATTATGTATGATTCATTTTCATTTGTATAATTGTAATTGTCGTGATTTTGGAATTGAAATGATGAAGGCATTTCATTCTCTATCCAAACACTTTATCCATTGACATCCCTATTGAGCCTTATTTGTTCTATTCTTTCATACCCCTCTCTCTGAATTTTTTCATGATGTAAGAGAAAAAGTAAAAAATAAAAACAAAAAAATGGAAAAAATGATGAAAAAAAGACTAAAGAAAAAAGAAGAGAGAAAAAGCAAAATGCAAACAAAAGAAAATGCATACAAAAGACAAAAGAAAACCGGGAAAAAGTCAAAAAGCAACAATGAATACAAACGTAGTCCGAACTACGTTTTGACTTGATCCCGCAAGGGTACGTAGGTAGCCTCTCTAAGGTTCACTCGCAATATAGGAAAAATCCAAAATTCCCCCACATATTGAAACTGGGGCAGAAGTTATATTTTTAAATTTCGAGAGTTGTAAATATTTTGAACCCTCGTAAATTTTAAGCCTTTATACCTTTCTTTCTGAACCCATCCCAAAGCCACATTACGGTCCAAAGAAAGACCTTCTAATCAATTTCAAGAAAATGATAATACAATGAGAATAAAGGAAAATAGGGTATGAACAGTACCAGTGGTTCAGAAAACAAAAAGAACAAAAAGAAAAATGAGAGAGTCTCATTGGTGAAAACCTTAACCGGCACCGTTAGGCGATTGTGAGACTGAGAGGATAAAAATGAGAGAGTTTTATCAGTGAAAACCTTAACCGGCACTGTAAGGCGACTGTGAGTTTTGAGAGAAATAAATGAGAGAGTCTTATCGGTGAAAACCTTAACTGGCACCGTAAGGCGACTGTGAGAAATATTTTGAGGAAAAAGAAAGAAAAACAACAAAAAATAAGATTGGTTTGGTTTAAAAGAAAGTTGGAGTTGAGATAATGACAATTTGATTGGACAGACTGGGTTGGAGATTAATTACATGGCATGGTAAGAGGAATCAGCCGTCATACCCAAATAAGTTGTCTTTACTCCAAATCACCCTTACCCATTCTTCCATATTTTCCTGCATTTCATTAATTGAAAAACCAGTTTGCCCATCGAAGTCTAACTACTAGCTTCTCATGTTAAGAGGTGAAATAACGTTGGGTCGAAAAAAAAAAGAAAGAAAAAGAAGATAAGAGAAAAAAAGAGCAAATAAAAAAGGATGGCAATCAAAGCCAAAGAAAATGAAAAAATAAGAAAAAGAAATATAAAAGGAGATTATGGAGAAAATCTGGCGAAAGGCAGCGAAATAGAGCATAAGAGGAAGGCAATGGAAGCAAAATCAGCAAAATGCAAGTTGCCAGCTTTTTATAACTAATAAGATTGTTCTCTGATTTAGACAGGAACATCAAGATTCAAATTTTCACTAATCACTTTAAAGTGAATGTGACCAATGTGGGTAGAGAAAAACACAAAAAAGAAGTACATCAATAAAAAAAGGAATCCATAGAGGAGAACTCACTCAGTCAAGCAAGAAAATTACCCAAAAACAGCAAGAAGGTATCATATTTCCAAAAAAAAAAAAACACATACCCTAGTTATCAAACTGAGGAAATATTTTTCTGCATTTCATTTTCATGCATCAGGCGCCCACCTGGATAACAATGGAATATTTTTCTGCATTTCATTTTTCATGCATCAGGCGCCCACCTGATAACAAGGAAATATTTTTCTGCATTTCATTTTCATGCATAAGGCGCCCACCTGGATAACAAGGGAATATTTTTCTGCATTTCATTTTCATGCATCAGGCGCCCACCTGGATTACACGGGAATATTTTCTGCAATTCATTTTCATGCGCCCACCTGGATAATAAGGGAATATTTTTCTGCATTTTATTTTCATGCATCAGGCGCCCACCTGGATAACAAGGGAATATTTTTCTGCATTTCATTTTCATGTATCAGTCGCCCACCTAGATAACAAGGGAATACATTTATGTAGTTTTTAATTTTTGTTCAGGCACCCACCTGTATAACAAGGGAATACATTTTCTGCAATTTTTAATTTTTGTTCAGGCGCCCACCTGTATAACAAGGGAATACGTTTCTGCAAATTTTAATTTCTGTTCAGGCGCCCACTTGTATAACAAGGGAATACATTTTCTGCAAATTTTAATTTCTGTTCAGGCGCCCACCTGTATAACAAGGGAATACATTTCTGCAGTTTTAATTTGATTTATCTAACATGAGTAACACCATAACATGAGAAAAGCCCACACTAGGGCATAGGAAAAGTTTTGTTGTTTTGTTTTGTGTTAAGTAGGTATCAACTTTAAAGGAGGGAATACAATTGGAAGTCACACCGAAAGGAAGAAGCAATATATCAGAGGCAAGAGAAAGAAAATGAAAAACCAACAAAAAGAAGAATGGTAGCATAATAGATGGAAAATCAAGAAAAAACAAGGAAGAATAAGAAGACAAGAAGTAGATAGGAATCATTGTAATTCGTATGATTATAGCTTAGAATAGCTTCTTCATTTTACATTTTATCCCTGGTGTAACAAGAAGTAAGTCAGTGGTCATAGAAATAACAATGCAGCAGCAAAGTCTTGGTAGTTTCAAACTACCAGACCTTTCCGAACTACACTGACATGATTACTGTTTAGTCCAGGATGTGTAGGCAACCTCTGATGCAGGGTGCGGTCAAAAAGGTTTTCAAAATGCTTCTCACGGAATATGCTAATGGGAAAAAATCTCTCATTACTGCTCACTTGTCTTTGCACTGAAACTCTTCGTATTCTCGAACAAAGAGGGGCAGCAGTGAGCACGTGATTTTTGCCCTAAGCAATAAAATTCCAAAATTAAAATAAATAATATTTTTGTTGGCAATTACATGTTTGATTGAAATAAAGTGTATTTATGTGATTGAACAATTAAAAATAAAAATTAGAAAATTAAAAAAAAATAGGTTAATGGTAAAATATCACAAAATAAAGGAATTAAAAGAAATTAACAAAAATACAAATCATACATGAAATGAAAGAAAAATAGCAAAAAATGTCAAAAAATATCAGAAAAATTAGAGAAAATAGGAAGTAAAAGAAATTGAATAATTGAAAAAGAATATAAAAAGAGAAAATAAAATACAACAAGAAAATACACAAAAATAATAAAAATACATGAAATACACAAAAAATACAGAATTGGGCCAAATGATTAGGCCTAAATACATATTAGCCCAGAAGATTAATAATCCGGCCTAATTAGGATATAATGCTTAATGCTGGTCGTCGATGTACTCAATCCAACGGTTCAATTTGAATCTCTGAACTTAAATGAAACGACGCAACTTCATCGAGCCAATCTGGGCCATCCATCTATAAAGATCTAAAGGAGATCAATTAGTCTCCACTTAACTTACAAACAACACCATTTTTTAACTTTGGATCCTGGCCGTTGATCAAAGATGATCCAAAGGCCAGGATCAATTAAGCCATCGAGGGTATAAAAGGCAGATCTCTGTAGAGACCGGCCATTTCTCTCTTTTACAAACCCTAGCCACCCCCTCTTCTTCTTCATCTCCCTTTTTCAGTTCCTTCACCGGCCATGGAGACTGGCCGACTTCCATGGCCATATCCGGCCACTCCCAACCTCCAAACCCTTCTTTTCCTACTTCTCTACACCAAGGCACCCTGAAACCCCAAAGAAACTCCAAAAGCCCCATGTTCTTGAAGCTCCGGTCACCGGAATTTTCTACGGTGACCACCAAACTAAGAAACAGTCATTCAAACTTACACCATTGAACCATCTTGCATAGATCTTTAACCCCATATACTTGTATTCCCTCGAATCTCATTTAAACTCTTCGAATATTCAAGAATAGGCCGCTAGAACCCTTACTCCGGCAAGCCACCAAATAACACCCCCACTCCAAAACACACCACGGTGTCTTTAACGCTGTTCACTACCCAAAAACCATGAAAATAATTTTGATCAAAAATAAAAGACTTCAAATCTTGAAGTCTGGAACTCGAAAAATAAAAATAAAAAGAAAAAGAAAAAGAAAAAGAACAAGAAAAGGAAACAAAATGGGGAAGCTCAGGAGACATATCCTGCGAGCTAAGTCCCTATCCCTCTGTTTTTCTGTTTTCGGGTTGATGAGCATGATTTTTTTTATTCTCTGTTATATTTTATTTCTTTGAATTTACTCTGTTTGCATGTTAGATTTTATTCATCTTCTCTTCATTTTATCTTTTATGATTCTTTTTATAATTTGTTTCCATTAGCTTAGTTAATAACATGCTTCACTACTCTATTGTTAATCCTATCTATAACACTTGACTAGTATACTCGAGACTTTTTAGGGTTTTTGTGAGTTTAAACATGAATGCATTCTGCATATATCTCTTTATGTTAAATTTGTTATACTATGCCTGAATCTGAGTTGTGAGTTGTTTAATTGAAATTCAACAATTATCAAATATCTCTTTGAGTTTTGATTAGATGATAAATGATTTCTGATTGTGGCTATGTGTGCAAATTGATATAAGAAGGCTATATTTGTGATAAATTCATGTTTGAGACAACAACTAGTCTTATTATGCTTTAGGGATATTGGTTATAGCTGTGATAGATAGTTAATTAGATAATTGGCTAATATTTAAGTATGTTAATTGGTTAAAATTTAAAATGATCTACAAATGGCTACAATTGAAATAGTTTAAGGAATGGCCAATTCTGAAAATGGCCAACTCTGTAATAATAGGCTTAAATCTTAATGGCTAAGTTCTGTACATCTGAATAGCTATTCTAAATAACATAAGTGACTAATTTTGCAAAGCCAAGTCCAAACACTGGACTGGCTAAATCTGAAAGGTTTAGACTTAGGAAATAAGCAGGCTAGTCCTGCAAATCAATTAGAAAAGACAGTAATGAATGATACCTCTTAAAAGAGTTCAAAATTGAAAGAAAATTAAAGTTCAAATCTGGCTAAGTCTTAAATGACTTATAATAACTGGCCAACAGTTAAATAATGCATAAAAGTTGTACACCCAGACCTAGATAGGCCGGGTTAATATCAAATAATAACGAGGGTATAAAAGGGAATAAAAAATGGCATAATTGTAGATTTATAGAGCCTATATGGACAAATTAGATATTTAGGCCTAGTATTTATGCAATAATGCACAAAACAAAGGATATAATAGACCCAATAAAAAGGCTTAATGGTTAATAACCTTAGCAAGTGAGGGTACTATAGTAATAGGCCCCTGATAGAACCTAATAGATCCCCCTAGAACCTTCCAGCAAAGGATGGAAGGCATTTTTGAATCTGAAAAGAGTACCAAAGTGTAGTAAATAAAACAATTAAGGGAGGGGGGGATTGGGAACAAGCTTTTCAAATTTCCCCCTCAAACTTTCACCACTCACACCTATAAATAAGCTTTAATTAAGCCTGAATAAGGGCTTGATTTTTAGATTTCAGAGAATACTTTTGAAATTAAGAAAACTATCCTATTCTAAGAGTAATTTCTAGGTATTTATCGAGCACTATTCTGAAAATCAACTAGGAATCCTCTGTTATCTCCTGTTTGCTGGGTTCCTACTGGTTTTATTCAACTGTGCTATTGGATTGCTATTTTGCTGAATTTGAAATCTCTATTTGACTGTTTGATTCAACTGTGATTGTTGTGTTGATTCAATCCTGCTGTTGTGTCTTTGCTGCTGTGATCTACTGATTACCCTTCTCATTTGCTTCCCTTAGACTCATAGAGTTCTTTTGCTGAATCAAGTTTACAGCTACTACTCGAGCAATGTAACTGCAGTTTATTCGAAGGATTAAATAACAAGATTTGATTTTAAAGGCTATTGTGTTATTTGTTTCTTCTTTTCCAATGCATAAGTAGATAATCTATAATTTTGATAGGAAATGGTTGTATAAGTAATACATGTGAAGTATGAAATGATGCTGAAAGACAATGTAATAGAGTAGTATGTAGATTAGAGTAGTAGTAATAATTGTAGTCACTAGACTTAGTGTCACGCCCCAAATCGGGGAACATGACCGGCGCCTGACCGGGTTGGCCCAGTCAAGCGGACCTGGGTGCCTTTCATTCCCACGCGTTACCCCTGTGTTGATTGTTTCTCATTAACCAAATATCTTACTAACCATGAATGATTTCACATTAAACAAATAAAACCATACGAGTGATTCATTAACAAGTTTGTAATTTTTACAACGCCCGACATAACATAATATATACATAATACTGGAGTCCCACAGTTTACATGTCTACAGAGCCTCTAGGATACAAAAGGGAAATACAATACTTGCCGGTAACAAGGCTCCGGCTATACCTTACAAAAAACAAAATGAAATCTAAACCGAGTGGCATGAACCACACAAGGCCCCGGGGAAGAAAGGGGCTCACCAAAAACGGGCAGTGGAGGATGAAAGATACTACTGCCGATGAGCTGAAGTGCCTGCTACTGATCCACCTACAATCATGACACGAATGTAGCGCCCCCGGCAAAAGGGACGTCAGTACACTTGAATTGTACCGGTATGTATGGACAAACTTTGTCCCAAGTAAACTCAAGCCATTAAATTACATCAACAATTAATTAAGCCAACCAACCATGTTTCCATATTTTCCTCATTTCAAATAATTCTCAACACAAAGCACTTCCTACGATCAACCAATTTAACAATTACCAATCAATCACATAAAGCACAAGTAGTCAAACAAAGGGGCAATCAGTGCCCCACAGGTTGCAAACTCTCCTGCTGTCTCCTTTCACAATTTCACATTATTGATTTTTGTATCAATTTTCAATAGCGATTTCGATCGCTTTCCATCCTTATTGCCCCTGACCACCCTTATTACCTCGGCCACCCTTATCACCCCAACCCACACCAAATTTCACCACGTTGCGGCGCGCAACACGACCCCGCCTTACAGTTGAAAACACAACAATTTCAAACAGCAGATAAGGTACTACACACAATTTCAACAAGTTAAAATAAGCAACTTACACATTGGTTCATGTTCTCAATTTCTTCTCAATTCAATATCACAACCATGTTACAATATTTCCACAATTCAAGTGTTTCGTCTCTTTCCACAATAAACCAATTCTCAAATGTTTCGTTTGTTTTCCACAAGGTGCCATATAGGCCATCATAGTCATTATTCACAATTCTTTTGCCAAATTAAACTCTCATTTTACATCACTCATAACTCAACAACAAACTTTGAATATCCAACAACAACATCAAGAATTTCACATAATTTGTCAATTTAACAAGAAACAAACAAACTTCACACATATAGGCGATTTCACAAGAATCAAAATTAGCCATACATACCTGGTGATGATTTTTCCTCCTACTTTATGCTTACCCAAGATATCCTACTCTTGCCAACCTTGTTCTTGAAGACTCTTACTTCTACTCACTTCTTTTTACTAGAAATCAAGTTCAATAATCATGCATGAGTGTAAAAATTCTATCTTCAAAAGCTATTATATGCAAACCTCTCTTTACCCAATTAAAACTAAAAATCAAAGAAAATAGTTAGGGTTTTTACCTTGAAAAGATTGGGGAAGTTGAATCCTTGCCCTAGGATCCCTTGGAATTAAGTGGTTGGAACAATCTTTGAAGATGAAAGATTTCTCTCTCTAAAAACCCTCTCTTCTCTCTCTAATTTTTGGTAAGATGATATGATAAAATGAAGAAGAAAGGTGTTATATTAAAGAAGAGATCGGGTCAAAATGTTACAAAATCTGGCCGGGGTCAATTATGCGGTGCACTATGCGACCGCAGAATCAACATGCAGTCCGCATAGTGACCGCAGAATTGCCCCAAATTTTATACAGGTTCTGTTAAGGAATGCGGTCACTATGCGGACCGCATGTTGATTCCGCGGTCGCAAAAGTGCACCGCAGATTTGACATGCGATCGCATATCGACCGCACTTTTGACACGATTTTTGGGAAACTCTCTGGAACGTTTTGCGGCAAGAATGCGGTCCGCATATCAGGTTTGCGGTCGCATTCTTGACCGCATATTTGACACTTTTTCGGAAAAATTATTTCTCTACATTTTTGAAACTTAAATCACTACCAAGACACCACAGCTACTAGTTTTTATGCACAAAAAATTTTACGGGGCCTTACATCCTCCCCCCTTAAGATCATTCGTCCTCGAATGAGGATTTTGAAATAAATGAGTTGGTTTTTGAAAGACATGATATGCAACCATCAAAATTTTGACTAACTCTTATATTTTAGAAAAATTTCGCCAGAGTTTCCTTTGTATTATGGACATATCCACCTGTCAGAGGGCCCCCGAAACACATTACCAAACAACAATATACAACTACAACACTTTTCACAACTGGTATACACTTTCTTACCTCAACGAATGCACATATTCTATCACATTGTCACAATTGCACATAAACTAGTCACTTCAATGAAATCTTACCTTATTTAACCATTTTAACACACCATGTACACTTAACAAACCATTACCAATCTACACTTACTATTACTCGTTTATTAAACACGTAAATCTTTATAAGGCTTTCATTTGTCAAGAACGGTTCGAGTGACCCAAGGTAACAACACATTTAACTCATTACAAAATGAAGGGGATTTTACTAATACTAAGAGGGAAACAACTTAGACAAGATGACAGTTACTAGGAGTAGGAGGGTCACCTAATTTCTTCTAGGCTTGATCGAACAAATGGGGGTACTTTTCCTTCATCTCTTTTTCCGCTTCCCATGTGGCCTCCTCAACTTGTTGACTTCGCCACAATACTTTAACAGAGGCAACTTTCTTATTTCTCAACTTACGGACTTGCCTATCAAGAATGGCAACTGGAACTTCTTCATATGACAAATTTTCATTAACCTCTATAGCTTCGACTGGCATGATGGTGGATGGATCTCCAATCACTTTCTTCAACATGGACACATGGAATACCGGGTGCACTGATGACATCTCAGGAGGCAACTCTAGCCTATAAGCAACTTGACCAATCCTTTGAACGATCCGATATGGACCGACATACCTAGGACTCAATTTTCCTTTCTTTCCAAATCGCATGACTCCCTTCATAGGAGATACCCTCAAGAACACCCAATCATCGACTTGAAACTCCAAATCCCTTCGGCGAACGTCCGCATAGGATTTTTGATGACTCTGTGCTGTTTTCATTCTCTCCTGAATAACCTTGACCTTTTCCATAGCTTCGTATACCATATCTGGCCCTAGCAATTCCGCTTCACCTACCTCAAACCACCCGATTGGCGACCTACATCTTCTCCCATACAATGCCTCAAACGGGGCCATTTGAATGCTAGCATGATAGCTGTTATTGTAAGCAAATTCTATCAGTGGCAAGTGTTCATCCCAATTACCTTTAAAATCTAAGACACAAGCCCGCAACATATCTTCAAGCGTCCGAATGGTCCGCTCGGCCTGTCCATCGGTCTGTGGATGGAAAGCTGTGCTGAGATTCACCCTGAGTTCCCAAACCTTGCTGAAACTTCTTCCAAAAGTTAGTTGTGAACTGAGCTCCGCGATCCGAGATAATAGAAAGTGGAGTGCCATGAAGCCTTACTATCTCCTTGATGTACAATCTTGCATATTGCTCCGCAGTATCAGTGGACTTGACAGGCAGGAAGTGAGCTGATTTGGTGAGTCGATCTACTATCACCCATATTGAATCGAACTTACGCTGAGTGCGAGGTAACCCCACCACAAAATCCATATTGATCATCTCCCATTTCCACCTTGGTATTTCTATAAGCTGAGTTAATCCACCAGGCCGTTGATGCTCGGCCTTCACTTGTTGACAGTTCGGACATTTAGCTACAAAGCCCGCCACATCCCTTTTCATACCGTTCCACCAATAAATCTCCTTGAGATCTCGTGATACATTTTCGTTGAACCAGGGTGCACAGAATACCTGGAAGTATGAGCCTCCGCCATCACTCTTTCCCGAAGCTCGTCCACATCCGGAACACATAGCCTATCTTGACACCGCAATACACCATCTTCGCTGCTGAGTACAAATGCTGAGGTCTTGTCATCCATGACTGCTTCCTTCACCCGAATCAATGCTGGATCCATGAACTGTTTTTCCTTGATTTCCGCGACCAATGATGATTCTGCTCCATTATGCACCAAGATATCCCCCTCGTCCGACGCCGAAATACGAACCCCCAAGCTGGCTAATTGGTAGACCTCTCGAGCCAGGGGTCTCTGATCCACACCCAAATGATCCAAACTACCCATGGATTTCCGACTAAGAGCGTCAGCTACCACATTTGCCTTCCCTGGATGGTACAATATGTCCATATCATAGTCCTTGAGTAATTCTAACCACCGCCGCTGTCTCAGATTCAGCTCATTCTGCTTGAACAAATACTGGAGGCTCTTGTGGTCCGAAAACACATCTACATGAACTCCATAAAGATAGTGTCGCCATATTTTCAAGGCAAACACAACAGCTGCAAGTTCCAAATCATGCGTCGGATAATTCTTGCTCATGGTTCTTGAGTTGCCTGGAAGCATAAGCTATAACCTTTCCGTGCTGTATCAATACACATCCCAAACCGACTCTGGAGGCATCACAATAGACTACAAATCCCTCTGTGCCTTCTGGCAAGGCCAATACTGGTGCCGAGGTCAATCTTGACTTCGGTTCTTGGAAACTTTTCTCACATGCTTCGGACCACTGGAACTTAACTGCTTTCTGCGTCAATTTAGTCAATGGGGAGGCGAGGGTTGAGAATCCCTCTACAAACCTCCGATAGTACCCTGCCAGACCCAAAAAGCTGCGAATCTCTGTCGGGGTCGTGGGTCTAGGCCAATCTTTCACTGCCGCAATCTTCCGAGGATCCACCATAATTCCCTCACTGGAAATAACATGCCCTAGAAAAGCTACGGACTCCAACCAAAACTCACATTTTGAGAACTTGGCATACAATTGATGCTGATGAAGGGTTTGCAATGCTGCTCTGAGGTGAACGACATGATCTTCCCTGCTCCGAGAGTAGATGAGAATATCGTCAATGAATACAATCACAAAGGAATCTAGGAATGGCTTGAAAACCCGATTCATAAGGTCCATGAAAGCTGCTGGGGCGTTGGTTAGCCCAAAAGACATAACCAAAAACTCAAAGTGACCATAACGAGTTCTGAAGGCGGTTTTAGGAATATCCTGCTCCCTGATTATCAACTGGTGGTACCCAGACCGTAAATCAATCTTTGAGAAGAACCTCGCTCCCTGCAATTGGTCAAACAGATCATCCACTCGAGGCAATGGATATTTATTCTTAATGGTGACTTTGTTAAGCTGCCGATAATCAATACACATTCGAAGTGACCCATCCTTCTTTCTGACAAAGAGAACCGGAGCACCCCATGGCGACACACTCGGTCGTATGAACCCTTTTTCTAATAAATCCCTCAGCTGCTCCTTTAACTCCCTTAACTCTGCTGGCGCCATTCTATAAGGTGGAATGGATATTGGCTGAGTATCTGGCAATACATCGATCCCAAAATCAATCTCCCTATCCGGCGGAATGCCTGGAAGCTCATCCGGAAACACTTCAGGAAATTCGTTCACAATTGGCACGGACTCGAGGGTAGGCACCTCTGAGGTGGTGTCCGTTACCCGAACCAGGTGATAGATACACCCTTTCTTAATCATCTTCGAAGCCTTAAGGTAGGAAATAAACCTACCCCTTGGCACTACACCATTTCCTCTCCATTCAATAACTGGCTCGTTAGGGAACTCGAGCCTCATAAATCTCGTTTGACAGTCAAGTTTGGCAAAGCACAAATAGAGCCAATCCATCCCCATAATTACATCAAAATCTACCATCCCAAGCTCAATAAGATTGGCCGTGGTATCACGACCACCCACCGTAACAACACAATTCCTATAGACTCGTGAGGCTGTAATAGAATCACCGATTGGAGTCGACACAGAGAACGGCTCATGAAGCTGTTCGGATTCTATTCCAAAACTTGAAGCAATGAATGGAGTAACATAAGACAAGGAGGACCCTGGATCAATAAGGGCATAGCAATCAATAGTCTGAACAGACATGATACCTGTAACAACATCTGGAGAAGCCTCGGCATTTTGGCGGCCACTCAATGCATAGAATCGGCTAGGTCCACCCCTACCCTAAGCTCCACCCCTAGCTGCACCACGCCCTGCTGCTGCTGGAGTACGCGCTGATGATGTAGCACCTGAAGAACCGGATGACTGAGCAGATCCCCTACCTATACCCTGACGGGGTGCACGGCAGTCCCGCTGAATGTGACCTCTCACCCCACACCCGAAGCACACTGGAAGGTCAAGGTAGCAAGTTTTTGTATGAAATCTCCCACACTTGGGGCATGTAGGTCTCCCCGGCTGCTGGGATCTCACCCCAAGATGACCAGACTGACGAGACCTCCTGCTATCTAAACCAGGTCTCGAGTAACTGCCCTGCTGATGACTGTGCACGGATGGCGGTGCACTCGCGGAGGACTGAGCATATGACTGGGATGGCCCTGATGACCCCCTCCCTGGAAGTGATCTCCCCGAACGACCCATTGACCGGGCCCTGCTGCTACTTTCTCTTTCTGCACGAATCTTCAATTTCCTGGCCTCTGTGGACTGAGCAAACCCCGCAATCCTCCCATAGTTCATGTCTAAGTGCAAAGCTGCTGTGGCGGCCTCATTCACCACCAAAGGGCTAAGGCCCTGAACAAACCGTCGAACCCGGGCATCCATGGTCGACACTAAATGAGGAGCATACTTGGACAACCTTACGAACTCCATGTGATACTCCCAAACACTCATACCGCCCTGCTTGAGGACCTCGAACTCTATGGCGCGAGCTGCCATCACCTCCGCAGGTAAGAAGTGGTCCATAAATGCATCCACGAACTCATCCCATCTGGCCGGAGGGCTTCCTTCCTCACGGGAATCCTCCCACATTTCGAACCATGAACGTGCCGCTCCCTTCAGCTTGTAAGAGGCCAACTCTACCCCCTCTATATCTGTAGCCTTCATCACTCTGAGGGTCTTGTATATCTCATCAAGGAATTCCTGTGGGTCAGCCTCTGGATCGGTGCCTGAAAATTCCGGAGGGGCCAATCGCAAGAATTGATGGACTCTGGAGCCAAAGGAATCTCCCTGTCCGCTGGAGGATGCAGGGGCATCATGGGATCTCTGGGCCTGTGCGGCCACTAGCTGTGTTAACATATGGATGGCTCCCCTAAGTTCTTCATTAGAGATACCAGAGCCCGAAGCGGGAACCGTATCCGAGTCAGGAACACCGGCGGGAGGAATGGTGGCATCCTCTGCCGCGCGGCTGGAATAGGGACACTTGGGTTTTGAACAGATGGGTCAGGCAAATTCGGGACCGGTGGGTCATTCTCTCCCACGGCATCGGGTACATGATTAACAGCTGCACTTGGGCCGGCATTGGCCCTAAGGCCGAGTCTAGCCTTCTTCTTAGGTGCCATATTCTGAAAATTTGGGAACAAGGCACGAATTAGACACAGATATCTCCACATTGCACTTTATCGCACGATATAGATTAACAAAGAAGTAGGTAAATTCCTAAATGCCCGTGTAGCCCCCTACTTATATGATGTGGTCGACAACACACCTATAAGAAGGGCACTACTAGACACGGCTCCGAGACATCCTAGGACACTTTAAAACCCTAAGCTCTGATACCAAGTTTGTCACGCCCCAAATCGGGGAACATGACCGGCGCCTGACCGGGTTGCCCCAGTCAAGCGGACCTGGGTGCCTTTCATTCCCACGCGTTACCCCCGTGTTGATTGTTTCTCATTAACCAAATATCTTACTAACCATGAATGATTTCACATTAAACAAATAAAACCATACGAGTGATTCATTAACAAGTTTGTAATTTTTACAACGCCCGACATAACATAATATATACATAATACTGGAGTCCCACAGTTTACATGTCTACAGAGCCTCTAGGATACAAAAGGGAAATACAATACTTGCCGGTAACAAGGCTCCGGCTATACCTTACAAAAAACAAAATGAAATCTAAACCGAGTGGCATGAACCACACAAGGCCCCGGGGAAGAAAGGGGCTCACCAAAAACGGGCAGTGGAGGATGAAAGATACTACTGCCGATGAGCTGAAGTGCCTGCTACTGATCCACCTACAATCATGACACGAATGTAGCGCCCCCGGCAAAAGGGACGTCAGTACACTTGAATTGTACCGGTATGTATGGACAAACTTTGTCCCAAGTAAACTCAAGCCATTAAATTACATCAACAATTAATTAAGCCAACCAACCATGTTTCCACATTTTCCTCATTTCAAATAATTCTCAACACAAAGCACTTCATACGATCAACCAATTTAACAATTACCAATCAATCACATAAAGCACAAGTAGTCAAACAAAGGGGCAATCAGTGCCCCACAGGTTGCAAACTCTCCTGCTGTCTCCTTTCACAATTTCACATTATTGATTTATGTATCAATTTTCAATAGCGATTTCGATCGCTTTCCATCCTTATTGCCCCTGACCACCCTTATTACCTCGGCCACCCTTATCACCCCAACCCACACCTTATTTCACCACATTACGGCGCGCAACATGACCCCGCCTTACAGTTGAAAACACAACAATTTCAAAACAGCAGATAAGGTACTACACACAATTTCAACAAGTTCAAATAAGCAACTTACACATTGGTTCATGTTCTCAATTTCTTCTCAATTCAATATCACAACCATGTTACAATATTTCCACAATTCAAGTGTTTCATCTCTTTCCACAATAAACCAATTCTCAAATGTTTCGTTTGTTTTCCACAAGGTGCCATATAGGCCATCATAGTCATTATTCACAATTCTTTTGCCAAATTAAACTCTCATTTTACATCACTCATAACTCAACAACAAACTTTGAATATCCAACAACAACATCAAGAATTTCACATAATTTGTCAATTTAACACGAAACAAACAAACTTCACACATATAGGCGATTTCACAAGAATCAAAATTAGCCATACATACCTGGTGATGATTTTTCCTCCTACTTTATGCTTACCCAAGATATCCTACTCTTGCCAACCTTGTTCTTGAAGACTCTTACTTCTACTCACTTCTTTTTACTAGAAATCAAGTTCAATAATCATGCATGAGTGTAAAAATTCTATCTTCAAAAGCTATTATATGCAAACCTCTCTTTACCCAATTAAAACTGAAAATCAAAGAAAATAGTTAGGGTTTTTACCTTGAAAAGATTGGGGAAGTTGAATCCTTGCCCTAGGATCCCTTGGAATTAAGTGGTTGGAACAATCTTTGAAGATGAAAGATTTCTCTCTCTAAAAACCCTCTCTTCTCTCTCTAATTTTTGGTAAGATGATATGATAAAATGAAGAAGAAAGGTGTTATATTAAAGAAGAGATCGGGTCAAAATGTTACAAAAATCTGGACCGGGGCAAATCTGCGGTGCACTTTGCGACCGCAGAATCAACATGCGGTCCGCATAGTGACCGCAGAATGGCCTCAAAAATTACTCCAGCTCTGTTACGGAATGCGACCATTATGCGGTCCGCATTCCTGATTCCGCGGTCGCAAAAGTGCACCGCAGATTTGACATGCGATCGCATATCGACCGCACTTTTGACACGATTTTGGGCAAACTCTCTGGAACGGTTTGCGGCAAGAATGCGGTCCGCATATCAGGTTTGCGGTCGCATTCTTGACCGCATATTTGACACTTTTTCGGAAAAATTAATTCTCTACATTTTTGAAACTTAAATCACTACCAAGCTCCGAACCGCGGCGAGCAAGCTCGCCGCGAAGAATTCTACACATTCCTAACACATTATTCGGACCATGACACCACAACTACTAGGTTTTATGCACAAAATATTTACGGGGCCTTACACTTAGCTTAGTTTAACAGTAGGTTAATTAGTTTAAACTAACTTACATAGTTTTAAAAATAGATTCATAACAGGCGTATAATAACAGTGATTAAACAATTATAATAAGGTCATTAACGTAGCTTTAATCTACGTCTTCACTTTTAGAGTTCAGTAACAGCTGTAGACTGCATGATTTAAAAATCAATAGCTAAGAGTATAAGATTAATCAATGTAATTACACAATCAACCTACTAGTTGGATTATAATTAGCATTCGATAATTACACTAAGAGGAATACAAGTTTTGATTAGTAAAAATAATAAGTAATAATTCTGTTTTATGTAGTTAAGTGATAATCTCTTATTTTAATTGATAATAATTCTTTTTAAGTAATTAAGTAATGAGTTGATAAAAAATGTGAAGAAAAAATAGTCTGTTAGTTAGATTTAATTAATGTTTGATAGTTATGATTTAGATTGATGCTATTAATCCTGTACTATTGTTTCATCTTCATAAATAAATATAGTTTGAGTTTATTCTCTTTCTGATTCCAAATACCTGTATATAATGAATTTATGTTTCTGTTTCTCCTTCTCTGTCTCGTTTGGTCTGGGCCTAACGAATAATACAGGCCTGGATTCAATTAGATTAGTAATTGGGCTTCTGATTAAAGGTCATAGCATAATCTGGGTTTCTGAAACCCAGATGCATGAATCAGTCTACTGAAAGTGACCCCAAATGTCCAGGCCGAGCAATATAAATGATAAGACATGGACTTATTTCTGAAATTATAATTAAATAATTAAGGAAAAACCACTGATAGAAAAAATAGTTATTTACTAGGATCGGACTATAAAGTCGAATTGGACGAGCCTCGTATGAAAAAAAATAAGCGCCCCCCCCCCATATAAACAAATAATAATGTGATAGAGTCGGGAAGGTCGTTAGCAAATTCCACGACCTTTCCAAAAGAATAACAAGCCGTTAGACGCTATAGGAGCGAGTTTAAAATACACTTTCCTATTACGAGTGCACATTTAATGTGACTCAAATCTTAAATATCGGCGAAGCCGAAACATGTTAAATGTCACTGTGATGATCCGGCCCGTCATCATGTGAGTTATCACCCCGATACCCCCGTTATATGCTTGTTGATGTTGTAATATGCATGTTGGGTGAGTTTGACTCAATCCGGGTTGAGTTTGATTGAAATTGAGACAGAAAGTCTCTTAGAAGAAGGAATAGTTGGGAAAAGTCAACTGGATGTTGACTATTTAGTTAGAGGACTCGGAATCGGATTCGGATGATTCGATTAGTTCCGGGAGGTGATTTGTGACTTAGGGGAACAATCTGAATTGAATTTGGAGGTCCGGTGCAGAAATAGGCTTGAATTGGCTAAGGTTGAATTTTGGCGTAATTCGGACGGTAGGTGAGATTTCGATCCGGGAGTCGGAATGGAATTCCGACAGTTGCAGTAGCTCCGTTAGGTGATTTTGGATGTGCTTGCAAAATTTTAGGTCATTCGAAGGTCGTTTGGTCGGGTTTTTCATCGAATAAGAATTTGGAAAGTTATAGTTAATCTTAAGCTTGAATTTGTTGAAAAAGGACGATTTTGATGTTAACGATAGAGTTTTGATGATTGGAACAAGTGTGAATGATGTTATAAGAGGTGTTAGTACTTTTGGTTGAGGTCCCGGAGGCTTCGGGGTAAATTCGGATGCCCAACGGGTCATTTTTGGAAGATTTTTGCAGTTTTGAGCGTAAATGTAATGATCCAAAGGTCTATTTTTAGTTCTAGATATCCAAATTTAACTTCGAGACTTCGAGAATTTAAATAATGAATTATAGGACTGATCTGGAAATTTTGGTTTAATTTCATCAAGTCGCGATTGGGTTTTTGACGCGATATGTGAGTTAATTGTTTAACGAGCGAAATTGGTATTGCACTTAGCAAATGAGATCCAAATTCAGTGTTTTTTTAACCACTGGATCCGTATCAAAATTACGGAGTCATAGGAAAACGAATCGTCGAATTCCGAGTTCGTATGATTGAGTTATAGCATTTTTAGTGAAATAAAAAGCTGCTGCAATTTTCTGGGGCAAATCTGGTATTTTCGCTTCTGCGATGAACAGTTCCGCAGAAGCGGTGAACAATGATTTTCCGCTTCTGCGATGAACAGTTCCGCAGAAGTGATGAACAGTGAAATCGCACCTGCGGTGAACAGTAACCGCAGATGCGAAAATCGCTGGACATTTAATTTGGGGCAGTCCGAGATGTTTCTTCATTTTTGGAGCTATGGAGCTCGGATTGAAGCGATTTTCGAAGCGATTTTCACCATATGGATGGGGGTAAGTGTTCTCTATCCAAAAGTTATTATATTTAATGATTCCATGGTTATTTTCATCAAGTATTAGTGAATCAAATGGAAGAAATCGGAGAAAATTTATAAACTTTTCAAAAACGAAAAGTTAGGATTTGAAGGGTCATTTGTGGTCCGATTTGGGAGTTCTTGGTATGTACGGACTCGTAGAGAGACGAGGATTCCGAAAATATGAGTTTCGAAATTTTTCGAGATGTGGGCCCGGGGCTCGGGTTTTGCCAATTTCGTGATTTTTGATATTTTTCAAGTTCTTTCGATTGGGTTATGTTCCATTAGCCTATTTTGATATATTTGTACTGATTTTGGCTAGTTTTGACATGCGTGGATGCCGATTCCGAGGAGCTAAGGCGTCGCGGGCATGAAGCTTCTACCGGTTCGAGGTGAGTGGTAGTAGTAAATAATGTACCGAGGGTTTGAAACCCCGTACTAGCACTTCACAGTGCTATATTGAGATGAGACACGCATTTTATGACGAGCGTGATGACATTGTGATTGGGGGTTCGGACTTAGTCCTTCCCGACTAATAGTATACTCTGTGTTATGACTGATAATAAGTTTATAACTGTGCAATTGGGCTGATAGCCATGTTTGGGGCCTTGTGCCGATCTGTAGAGCATTAGGGAACCTATAGAGCTAGGTGACCCGTATATCGTGTTGGAAACATTCACTCAGCCGTAGCTCTAGCTGTATAGCATAATATGAGCCCGTACTAGATGTGTACATTGAGAGAGATTATCTAGGGTGGAATTCCTTGTTCTAGCCGAGTGGGCCTGAAAGGCCAAGTCTATATTGACTGAGACAGGGTCAAGGACCCACTGTGATATATTATATTGGGCCTGAGAGGCCAAGTATATACTGACTGTAATAGGGTCGAGGACCCATTATGGGGTATTATATATATATACCTATATTGGATCGGGCTGCACGCCGCAGCAGTATATATATATTGGATCGAGCTGCACGCCGCAGTAGTATATATATTGGATCGGACTGCACGCCGCAGTAATATACATGTAAAATACATGTAATATACATGTGGGACGGACTACACGCCGTAGTATTATTGCGCTTGGGCTGTAGGAGCCCCTTCGGAGTCTGAGTCTGCACACATTCTCAGTGAGCACTGGTGTATATTATGGGATCGGGCTGCGCGCCGTAGCAGTATAAATATATATACATATATATATTAGATCGGACTGCACGCCGCAGTAATACATGTGTGGATCGGGCTGCACACCGCATCATCATAGCACTTGGGCCTAGGGAGCCCCTCCGAAGTCTGTTTACACCCCCAGTGAGCGCCGTCGACGTTAAATGGAGCGGACTGCGCGCCGCAACGGTATATGTATTGGAGCGGGCTACGCGCCACAGCGGTATATGTATTGGAGCGGGCTGCGCGCCGCAGCATTATACTTATTCATATTCATATATATACTGAAATATTTATATGTTATAGACGGATGTATATGTCTCCATATATTGAGATGGCTGTATACCGTAATGGTACGAGCGAGGATGTGGTCAATGTGGGACCTAGATGAGATAGATGTGGACTGGAGATCAAGGGTACTCATTATAGTGATGACTAACCTGTGGGGGTTACCTTAGAACTGTTTAGTGATAGTACAGGAGTTCTTATTTTCAGTTATTGTTTATTATTGTTACTCACCGAGTTGAAATATACTCACCCCACTCCCCTGCACTTTTTGAGCAGATATACAGGTTCAGGAGGGTAGTTGAGCTATCGCAACTGCTTTATTATCCCCATTCTGTGGAGACTTCGAGGTAGCTGCCAACGTCCGCAGTACCCGACCTCTTTCTTTTTATCATTTTGTTGTCTCCATTCTGGTTAGACTTGATTTTGTAGTAGATCTCATTTGTAGAGGCTCAGATTTGTGACGACACGATTTGGTTGGGACTGTGTTCTTGTATTTCATTTCTACACTTCTTGATTTGTTATGAAAACAGGCTAATCACGCCGATTAATTAGTATTAATTATACTTGGCTGGTAATTGGATAAGATGGTCGGGCTTGCCTAGCAATGTGTTGGGCGCCATCACGACCGGGGTTTGGGGTCGTGACAAGTTGGTATCAGAGCCTAGGTTAACAGGTCTCGCGAGTCATGAGCCGGTTGGTAGAGTCTCGTGGATCGGTACGGGGACGCCTGTACTTATCCTCGGGAGGCTGCAAACCTTTAGGAAAGTTTCAAATTCTTGGAATTCTCATCGTGCGTGTTTTATTCAGCTTGAGATGTAATTCTTGAAATTCCTCCCGCACATTGATGCGCGCACTCGAGTGCTTAGTGATAATTTGCCTTGATGACTTATGATTCCCCAATCGAGGTACGAGATATAATCTCTATGAGTTCATGTTGGGCATGTCTGGAGGACTTGAGGGCAAATCCTTGTCTATGGCTTGAGCACCAAGGTGCTAATTTCGCGAGTCGGTATTATGAAGTTCATACGATCGGTATTGATCTTAATTATGAAAATGGCAGTATGATAATGGGAGAGCTGTAAGGTATTCGGTTCTTATTGTGATTTGATATGTAGCACTAGCTATGGGTGTGAGAAATATGTTCATTGCCTCTTAGCGGAAATGTAAAGTGCACTACGTGTGGTAGTATGAGTTCAAACTCAAGAAAACTGAATTGGTTGTGCTAGGTGTATCATTGTGAAAGGTATATGTGTTATGATTTGAGCAGGTGCAGCGCATGCTCATGTACTAATGCTGATGATATAATTGTGTAGTATTGAGATTTATGTTGTTGATATACATTGAGATGTCTTGTCGAGTTGCGGATGTATCGTTAGGATGATTTTGGTGATTCTCTGGCAGGTGGATAGGCCAAATTACAAAGGAAACTCTGCCGAAATTTTTGGAAGATTTGGGACTTAGAAAGATTTCTGTCACCTAAAGAGAGTGGGCTTATTGGTGGTGTGTGTATAAATGCAAGAATTGCAGAACGGTTAAGGTCTCTGATGATTCGAGTCTCTGTCAAGGCTTGTAAATGACTTGAGTTTAATCTCATTGTAACATTTCGGCATCACTTGAATAATAATGATATGAGTGGTTAAAAGTGTTTTGATGAATGACTTCGAGCCAAGTTGGGGAGGTTGCTATTAAATAACTAATTGCACGGTTGTGTGCTATGTGGGCACTGTCTTTAAGTATGTTGGGAAAATTCTGACAAGGTTATGGTGCTTCGTAGATGTGAAGAAATACTAGGATGTTTTGAACTACTGTTGGTAAGGAATGTTCGGTGTATAGAAAGGAATGATGGCTCATTGTATCTGTAAGTAATCATGTTCTGCAATGTCAGAGTTCTAACAAAACACGAGTGGTTCTACTCAATGGGACAGTTGAATTACAGCTGAATAAGGGTGAATGATGCCCGAGAATGGTTTTGCAGTGTTCAAGATTTTGCTTGTAACAATCAGGTGCCTTAAGATTTGTGTATGTGGCTAAAGATGGCGGTTTCGTTAGAGAAGATCAAGGCTTGTGTTATATCATGTGAAGGATGAGATTCTACGTATCCGTATTGGGAAGTAATGATAACAATTTAAAAATCGCGGGAAGTTCATCAAAATAAAGTGTGGTAGAACGTGGTACTTCTGGGAACACTGAGAGAGTATTCAGTGGCCTATGGGTCTTAGACAGTGTGGTATTGTGTACGAGTCTTGTGTGGTAAAAAGGGTTGAGGCATTGTCGTACTACAGTAAAGACTTATATGAAATTAGAGATGAATCACAAAGGAAACTGGGTAAATGGAACAACTTGTTAATAAACTGAAGCGGTATTATAAGGAATACGATTAATTCATGGTATGTGTTTGAAGTGATGAGTCTTGCAGATATTGTGCAGCAAAGCTTTGGAGTGCTGGCAGTTGTGTAACTTGATATGGGTATAAGGACTGAGTCCTGGCGGTTTAATTTATACAATGTAATTGGGAGAAAGAGTTTGCGATGTGTTATACCGTGGTTTGAAAATGAGTGTATTTTTCCTGTTGGTATGCAAGGCTGGGAATGTGTAATGAGTTTTCTCTATATGGGATCATGAAAGCCCTTGACGAGTTGAGTGCGCCGATGTTTGAAGCGGAGGAAAGGGATATGAATTTCCATGTTGTCTTAGTGTGATATGGTATACGCGATGTGTTATGGAGAGTTGATAATGGCATATTCAATGTTTTGAGATCAGTTCATAATATATGGGAAGTCAATAAAATTATCGAGCAGCGCAGACAGCTGCAGGTGATTTAAGAATCGATCTTTCCGATGATTTAAGAAAATGGTACTGCTATTCTAGTAATTTGGCAGGGTATATGGTGCAAATGGACAAGGTAATGTAAATTGATAATATCTAGTGGTATGGTGGTATTTTCTCGTTGGATCGACTGTAATAATTGTGTCGTTGATGACATAGTGAAATTTATGAATGGCTTTCGTGGTATGAATGGACGCTTGAGGTGCGTTATGTAATCGTACGGTGAAGTACGGAATCGGGCATAGTGATTCTATGTTATGTATGTGTTGGAGACTAGAAGTTCTCGTAACCCGCCTACGCAGCGGTGGTATATCGTGTGTATCGGTGCAGTGTAGCGGTTATCGGAAATTGGAAGCCCTAGTGGCTATCTCGTCACTTGATATGACGAATTTGAATAATGATATATGATTGCAGGCTGGTTGTCATAAGTCAGACTGTCTAGACTAATGTGATATGGACTATGTCAGAAACATGTCGCAAACTGCATGGCAGAGCGCATCAGATCATGCTCCAGCAAGGTGGATGTACCCTAGAGCCATCGGACGGTTGGTAGGTATTGCTTTGCCAGTTGGGCCTTCGTGGCGGATGTCAGTGTAGAGGTATCTACCATTGATTCAGTTGCGGTATTGAGGAACTTTGTCGGATGAGTTTCATGTGACCGAGCTCGAGGCTATATATATACATGTTTGTTGCAATGAGCAACTTGAGTCGATGTGCATTCCCTTTGCTAGATTTATGCGTGGATCGGGTGGCACGCTGCCACCGCCATGGGTTATTTGGATCGGGTGGCACGTCGCCACATGTATGGTATCCGGATCGGGTGGCACGCCGCCACGGGTATGTCATTGGAGCGGGTTGCACGCCGCAACGGAATATTGTGAAAATATAGTTAGTTATAAGCTTCCTGGTATACAATACTTCCTCGCTTCTGAGGAAAAGACCGTATTGGGTATCGCTCGGGGAATAGCACATCGGTTGTGTCCATTCAGGATTCGATAGCATATACTAAATGTATCACCGCGTGTGATTTATTGCTTGAGTTCAGACATAAATATGTGTGTGGCTGACCGTTTTGAGCATTGCGACTTGAGGTGCTCCATGAGTAATAGTGCATGGATAGAATCATGAGTTGTGGGAAGGCCACGTGATGTTATGACCTTTCGAGGAGGATTCAGGTACTCGAATTCTATGATGTGAGACGAGAATCTCAGTTATGTGTTGTGATGGTATGGAAGAATTTGAATTATGGCTCTTTGTGCGAGTCGGTTGTCATGATTCGAGTGTGTTCAGATCGTTCTTATTGGAGCCTGTGTTGTGCTCGTTGTGGCCTAGGCCGATGCCTGAGGTGTCATGTTACCAGTGTGGTGTGTTATAACCGAAATGATCATTCAAGTCATTAATGAGAGCGAGCATATATGATTTCAGCTCGTTAGAAAGGTAATATCGAGGTTTGGCTACGAAATTTATTGTGGTATCAATTTTAAAAGGGAAATAGATTCACGAATGGTTGACCCGAGAGATGGATTCAGTATATCGCGTGCTTCAGTTGTCGTGGGCAGGATATGAAGGTGTTGGAATAAGACTCTATCTAATGAGAAAGGTTCTTTCTGCTAGTATTTGGTTATTGTGGCCAGTTGTCGTGATTAGAGACTATCGTATCGAGTGATCGTGTTGTTTGATACATCATGTGATCTCACCCGGAGTGGTGAGTTGGCTATTACAGTTGGATCGTGTGTACTCTGAGTATAGATGTGGGATTCAGAATGGTATATGATTTCGGAAAGTGCAATGTGGTTTATGGTTCAGTTAGACTGTGGAAATTCAGCTATACTATGTTATCGGACTTATGAAAGATAGGGTGAAGTGGTATCGCCCCGAATATATGCTTGGTAAGGTCATTCGGCTATTGGGTCACTTCCAGTAGACCTCTTGGTCAGCTCGAGGACGAGCGTTTGCTTAAGTTGGGGAGAATGTGATAACCCGGCCCGTCATCATGTGAGTTATCACCCCGATACCCCCGTTATATGCTTGTTGATGTTGTAATATGCATGTTGGGTGAGTTTGAGTCAATCCGGGTTGAGTTTGATTGAAATTGAGACAGAAAGTCTCTTAGAAGAAGGAATAGTTGGGAAAAGTCAACTGGACGTTGACTATTTAGTTAGAGGACTCGGAATTGGATTCGGTTGATTCGGTTAGTTCCGGGAGGTGATTTGTGACTTAGGGGAACAATCTGAATTGAATTTGGAGGTCCGGTGTAGAAATAGGATTAAATTGGCTAAGGTTGAATTTTGGCGAAATTCGCACGGTAGGTGAGATTTCGATCCGGGAGTCGGAATGGAATTCCGACAGTTGCAGTAGCTCCGTTAGGTGATTTTGGATGTGTCTGCAAATTTCAGGTCATTCGGAGTTCGTTTGGTCGGGTTTTTCATCGAATAAGAATTTGGAAAGTTATAGTTAAACTTAAGCTTGAATTTGTTGAAAAAGGACGATTTTGATGTTAACGATAGAGTTTTGATGATTGGAACAAGTTTGAATGATGTTACAAGAGGTGTTAGTACTTTTGGTTGAGGTCCCGGAGGCTTCGGGGTAAATTCGGATGCCCAACGGGTCATTTTTGGAAGATTTTTGCAGTTTTGAGCGTAAATGTAATGATCCAAAGGTTTATTTTTAGTTCTAGATATCCAAATTTAACTTCGAGACTTCGAGAATTTAAATCATGAATTATAGGACTGATCTGGAAATTTTGGTTTAATTTCATCAAGTCGCGATTGGGTTTTTGACGCGATATGTGAGTTAATTGTTTAACGAGCGAAATTGGTATTGCACTTAGCAAATGAGATCCAAATTCAGTGTTTTTTGAACCACTGGATCCGTATCAAAATTATGGAGTCATAGGAAAAAGAATCGTCGAATTCCGAGTTCGTATGATTGAGTTATAGCATTTTTAGTGCAATAAAAAGCTGCTGCAATTTTCTGGGGCAAATCTGGTATTTTCGCTTCTGCGATGAACAGTACCCGCAGAAGCGGTGAACAGTGATTTTCCGCTTCTGCGATGAAGAGTTCCGCAGAAGCGATGAACAGTAAAATCGCACCTGCGGTGAACAGTAACCGCAGATGCGAAAATCGCTGGACATTTAATTTGGGGCAATCCGAGATGTTTCTTCATTTTTGGAGCTATGGAGCTCGGATTGAAGCGATTTTCGAAGCGATTTTCACCATATGGATGGGAGTAAGTGTTCGCTATCCAAAAGTGATTATATTTAATGATTCCATGGATATTTTCATCAAGTATTAGTGAATCAAATGGAAGAAATCGGAGAAAATTTATAAACTTTTCAAAAACGAAAATGTAGGATTTGAAGGGTCATTTGTGGTCCGATTTGGGAGTTCTTGGTATGTACGGACTCGTAGAGAGATGAGGATTCCGAAAATATGAGTTTCGAAATTTTTCGAGATGTGGGCCCGGGGCTCGGGTTTTGCCAATTTCGTGATTTTTGATATTTTTCAAGTTCTTTCGATTGGATTATGTTCCATTAGCCTATTTTGATATATTTGTACTGATTTTGGCTAGTTTTGACATGCGTGGATGCCGATTCGAGGAGCTAAGGCGTCGCGGGCATGAAGCTTCTACTGGTTCGAGGTGAGTGGTAGTAGCAAATAATGTACTGAGGGTTTGAAACCCCGTACTAGCACTTCACAGTGCTATATTGAGATGAGACACGCATTCTATGACGAGCGTGATGACATTGTGATTGGGGGTTCGGACTTAGTCCTTCCCGACTAATAGTATACTGTGTGTTATGACTGCTAATGAGATTATAACTGTACAATTGGGCTAATAGCCATGTTTGGGGCCTTGTGTCGATCTGTAGAGCATTAGGTAACCTATAGAGCTAGGTTACCCGTATATCGTGTTGGAAACATTCACTCAGCCGTAGCTCTAGCTATATAGCATAAAATGAGCCAGTACTAAATTTGAACATTGAGAGAGATTATCTAGGGTGGAATTCCCTGTTCTAGCTGAGTGGGCCTGAAAGGCCAAGTCTATATTGACCGAGACAGGGTCAAGGACCCACTGTGATATATTATATTGGGCCTGAGAGGCCAAGTATATACTGACTGGAATAGGGTCGAGGACCCATTATGGGGTATTATATATATATACCTATATTGGATCGGGCTGCACGCCGCAGCAGTATATATATATTGGATCGGGCTGCACGCCGCAGTAGTATATATATTGGATCGGACTGCACGCCGCAGTAATATACATGTAAAATACATGTAATATACATGTGGGACGGACTACACGCCGTAGTATTATTGCGCTTGGGATGTAGGAGCCCCTTCGGAGTCTGAGTCAGCACACATTCTCAGTGAGCACTGGTGTATATTATGGGATCGGGCTGCGCGCCGCAGTATAGTTATATATGTATATATATATTGGATCGGACTGCACGCCGCAGTAATATATGTGTGGATCGGGCTGCACGCCGCAGCATCATAGCGCTTGGGCCTAGAGAGCCCTTCCGAAGTCTGTATACACCCCCAGTGAGCGCCGTCGACATTAAATGGAACGGGCTGCGTGCCGCAGCGGTATATATAATGGAGCGGGCTGCACGCCGCAACATTTTACTTATTCATATCCTTATACATACTTAATTACTTATACATTATAGACATACGTATATTTATATGTTATCGACAGATGTATATGTCTCCATATATTGAAATGGCTGTATACCGTAGTGGTACGAGCGAGGATGTGGTCGGTGTGGGACCTAGATGAGATAGATGTGGACTGGAGATCAGAGTACTCATTATAGTGATGACTAACTTGTGGGGGTTGCCTTAGAACTGTTTAGTGATAGTACATGAGTTCTTATTTTCAGTTATTGTTTATTATTGTTACTCACTGAGTTGAAATATACTCACCCCACTCCCCGCACTTTTTGTGCAGATATACAGGTTCAGGAGGGCAGTTGAGCTATCGCAACTGCTTTATTATCCCCATTATGTGGAGACTTCGAGGTAGCTGCCAACGTCCGCAGTACCTGACCTCTTTCTTTTTATCATTTTCTTGTCTCCATTCTGGTTAGACTTGATTTTGTAGTAGATCTCATTTGTAGAGGCTCAGACTTGTGACACCACGATTTGGTTGGGACTGTGTTCTTGTATTTCGTTTCTACACTTCTTGATTTGTTATGAAAACAGGCTAATCACGCCGATTAATTAGTATTAATTATACTTGGCTGGTAATTGGATAAGATGGTCGGGCTTGCCTAGCAATGTGTTGGGCGCCATCACGACCGGGGTTTGTGGTCGTGACAGTCACATGCTACTGGTTGTGGTGTGACTCGAGATACGTTTTTGAGACGTCGCAATTCATAAAATATTTAAAGTGAAACACGCACACATTACTTAAAAGAATATAGTGAAATCAATTAAAACCAAGAATGACAGTTGAGCGACTATGTTGAAACCACGAAATTCGGGAGGGCCTAACACCTTCTTCCGGGTTTACAGAATTCCTTATCCGGATTTCTTGTTACACAGACTATTAAAGAGAGTCAACTTCCTCAGATTCGAGATTAACCGGTGACTTAGGACACCATTATTTTCCCAAGTGGAGACTCTAAAATATTTAATAAAATCCCGAACCGATTGTATTTAAATTGGAAAAACTCTTTCCTTATTATTATTATATCCTTTACCGCGGTATTTATAGTTATCGAGGTATACCTTATTCTCCTATTCGGGGAAATTTAAAACGTAGTAAAAAGGGAGGTGTGACAACACTTAGCTTGAGTGTCGGTTCGAGAGAGGTCGAACTGTATTTTGATGGCGAAGGCACTTAGCCGGAGTCCAAGTTCTAGCAAGGTCAAAATGCACTATTTTGATGGCGAAGGCACGTAGCCTGAGTCCAAATTTGAGCAAAGTTGAACAACACTATTTTGATGGCAAAGGCACTTATCCTGAGTCTCGGTTTAAGCAAGGTCGAACGACACTATTTTGATGGCGAAGGAACGTAGCCTGAGTCCCAATTCGAGCGAGGTCAATCAACACTATTTTTATGGCAAAGGGACTTAGCCAGAGTTCTAGTTCTAGCAATGTCAAATTGCACCGTTTTGATGGCGAAGGCACTTAGCTTGAGTCTTAGTTCGAGAAAGGGCGAACTACAGTATTTTGATGGCGAAGGCAGTTAGCTTGAGTTCAGTTCGAGAGAGGTCGAAGTGCACTATTTTGATGGCAAAGGAATTTAGCGTAAGTCCCAGATAAAGAGGTCGAACAACACTGTTTTGACGGTGAAGGCACTAGGCCTGAGTCTTGTTTCGAGCGAGATCAAACTACACTGTTTTGATGGCGAAGACACTTACCCTGTGTCCTAGTTCAAACGAGGTCGAATTGCATTTTTTTTATGGTGAAGGCACTTAGCTTGAGTCTCGGTTCGAGCGAGGTCGAACTGCACGGTTTTGATGGCAAAGGCACTAAGCCATAGTCCCGGTTGGAGCGCGGTCGAACAGTACTGTTTTGATGGCGAAGGGAATTATCTTGAGCCTCAATTCGAGCGAGGTTGAACTGCTCTATTTTAAAGGCAAAGGCGCTTAACACGAGTCGTGGTTCAAACAATGTCAAAATGTACTATTTTGATAGAGAATGTACTTAGCCTTAGTCCTAAATCGAGCAGGGTCAAACTGCACTATTTTAATGGCAAAGACACTAAGCTTGAGTCCCGATTCGAGTAAGGTCGAAATGCACTATTTTGATAGCGAAGGCACATAGGTTGAGTCCCTATTAGAGTGAGGTGGAACTACAATGTTTTGATGGCCAACACACTTAGCCTGAGTCCTTGTTCGAGCAAGATCCAACCGCACTGTTTGATGGCAAAGGCACTTAGCCGGAGTCTCGGTTCGAGCAAGGTCGAACTGCACTATTTTCATAGTGAAGCCACTTATCCGGAGTCCCAGTTTGAGCGGGGTCAAACTACACCATTTTAATGGCGAAGGCACTTAGCCAGTGTCCTAGTTCGATCAAGGTTAGACTGCACCATTTTAAATTGAAGGCACTTTGCTTGAGTTCCAGTTTGAGCAAGGTCAAACTGCACTATTTTGATGATGAAGGCACATAACCTGAGTCCCAGTTCGAGCGAGCTGGAACTGCACAATTTTGATGGTTAAGGCACTTAGCCTGAGTCCTAGTTCGAGCGAGGCCGAACCGCACTATTTTGATGGTGAAGGCACTTAGCCTGAGTCCCAGTTCGAGTGAGGTTAAACTACATTATTTTAATGGTGAAGGCACATAGTCTATGTCCTAGTTCATGCATGGTCGAACTGCACTTTGTTTATGGCAAAGACACTTAGCTTGACTCTCAATTTGAGTGAGGTCAAACTACACTATTTTGATTACAACGGCGATTAGCTCGAGTATCGATTCAAGTAAGGTCAAACTGCACTATTTTGATGGCAAAGACACGTAGCCAGAGTTCTAGTTCAGGCTAGGTCCAACTACACTATATTTATGGTGAATGGACATAGACCAATTCCAGTTCAAGCGAGGTTGAACTATACTATTTTTATGACTAAGGCACTTAGCCTGAGTCCCAGTTCGAGCAAGATCGAATTACACTATTTTGATGGCGAAGGCACTTAGTAAGAGTCCCAGTTCGAGCATTGTCAAAGTGCACCATTTTGATGGCGAAGGCACTTAGCTTGAGTCCCAGTTCGAGCAAGGTCAAACAGCACTATTTTGATGGAGAAGGCTTAGCTTGAGTCCTGGTTCGAGCAAGGTTGAACTGCACTATTTTGATGGCTAAGGTACGTAGCCTGAGTCCTTGTTTGAGCGAGGTTGAACTGTACTATTTTGATGGCAAAGGCATTTATCCCGAGTCCTCGTTGTAGTGATGTTGAACTGCATTGTTTTGGTGGCGAAGGTACTTAGCCTAATTCCTAATTCGAGAAAGTTTGAACTACGCTAATTTGATGGCGAAGGGACTTAGACTAAGTTCCAGTTCGAGCAAGGTCAAACTGTACTATTTTGATGGCTAAGGCAGTTAGTGTGAGTCTCGATTGAAGAGAGTCGAACTAAATTGTTTTGATGGCGAATGCACTTAGCTAGACTCCTATTTCGAGCGAGGTCAACTATAACATTTTGATGATGAAGGCACTTAGCTTGAGTCTCAGTACAAGCAAGGTCGAAATGCACTATTTTGATGGAGAAGGCATTTAGCCATAGTCCAAGTTTGAGCGAGGTCGAACTACACTATTGCCATTGTGAAGGAACTAAGCCTGAGTCCCGGTTAGAACGAGATCAAACTACACTTTTTTGATAGAAAAGGCACTCTGCATGTGTCCTAGTTCAAGCGAGGTCAAACTGCGCTATTTTGATGACGAAGGCACTTTGCTTGATTCCCAGTTTGAGCGAGGTCGAACTGCACAATTTTGATGGCGAAAGCACTTATCTCGAGTCCTGCATCATTTGAGGTCCAACTGCACTATTTTAATGTCGAAGGCACTTAGCCTGAGTCTTATTTCGAGCGAGGTAGAGATGCACTTTTTTGATGGTTAATTTACTTAGCGTAAGTCCTAGTTCGAGCGAGCTTGAACTACACCATTTTGATGGCGAAGGCACTTAGCCTGAGTCCCAATTCGAGCGAGGATGAAATGCAATGTTTTGATGGCCAGTGTACTTAGCTTGAGTCACAATTCAAGTAAGGTCGAACTGCACTGTTTTGATGGCAAAGGCACTTAGGTTCAGTCTTTGTTCGAGCGAGTTGATACTACACCATTTTTATGGAGAAGGCGCTTAGCCTAATTCCTAGTTATAATGTGGTCAAACTATACTGTTTTGATGGTAACGGAACTTATCACGATTCCTAATTTGAGATACTATTTTGATTGTGAAGGAAGTTAGCTTGAGTACCGATTCGAGCAAGGGAGAACTACCCTATTTTGATGCCGAAGGCAATTAGCCAAAGTCCTAGTTCAAGCGAGGTCAAACTGCACCATTTTGATGGCGAAGGCACTTAGGCTGAGTCCTAGATCAAGCAAGGTCAAACTATACTATATTGATTGAGAAGGCACTTAGCCTGAGTCCCAGTTAGATCCAGGTCGAACTGTACTATTATGATGGGCACTAAGTCTGTGTCCCAATTCGAGAAAGGTCAAACTGTACTATTTTGATGGTGACGGCAGTTAGGTTGAGTCCCAATTCAAGAGAGGTGGAACTACACTATTTTGATGGAGAAGGAACTTAGCCTGCGTCCTAGCTCGAGCAAGGTCGAACTGCACTATTTTGATGGCGAAGGAACTTAGTTTGAGTTTCGGTTCAGTCGAGGTTGAACTACACTGTTTTGATGGTGAAGGCACACAGCCCGAGTCCCATTTTGAGCGAGGTCGAACTAACTATTTTGATAGCGAAGGAAGTTAGCCTGAGTCCTAGTACAAGCAAGGTCGAACAGCACAGTTTTGATGGCAAATGCACTTAGGCTGAGTACCGATTTGAGCGAGGTCAAATTACACTATTTTGATGGCGAAGGCACAAAGTCTGAGTCCTGGTTCGAGCGAGGTTGAACTACATTGTTCTGATGGAAAAGGAACTTAGCTTGAGTGTCAATTCGAGTGAGGTCAAATCGCACTATTTTTATGGTGATGGCGCTTAACCCGAGTGCCGGTTAATGCAAGGTCAAAATGCACTATTTTGATGGCCAAGGCATGTAACCTAAGTCTCAGTTAGATCAAGGTCAAACTACACTAATTTTATGGTAAAGGCACTTTACCTGGGTCCCAGTTCGAGGAAGGTTGAACTGCACTACTTTGATAGAAGGCACTTAGACTGAGTCCTAGTTCGAGCAAGGTCGAACTGGACTATTTTGATTGCATAGGGACATAGACTAAGTACCAGTTCGAGCGAGGTTGAACTGCACTATTTTGATGGCTAAGGAACTTTTCTTTATTCCCGTTTCGAGCAAGGTCGAACTACACTATTTTGATAGCGAAGGCACTGAGCCAGAGTCGCAGTTCGAGCGAGGTCAAAATCTATCATTTTGATGGCGAAACCACTTAGCTTGAGTCCCAGTTCGAGAAAGGTCGAACTCTACTATTTTGATTGCGAAGGCACTTATCCGAAGTCCTAGTTTGAGGGAGGTTGAACTAAACTATTATGACTGTGAAGGCACTAAGCCTAAGTCCTAGTTCGAGTAAGGGTGGATTGCAATGTTTTGATGGTGAAGGCACATACCCGAAAATACGAGTTACAACATCCTTGATTCATTTAACTTCTAATACTTGTTTTTCACCCTTATACACGCTTGTATCACTTAAGATCAATAGGATTAACTTCTTATCATCTCAGGGATAACTCCTTCTTTGATTAGTGTTAACTAACGTATGGCATGAACTAACGCATGTGTATATGGGTTGTAACATCTACACTGTTTTGATGGAAAAGGCACTTAGCCTGAGTCCTAGTTCATGCGAGGTCGACTGCATTGTTTTAATGGAGAAGGCACTTAGCTTGAGTCCTATTCGAGCAAGGTCAAACTTTAGTGTTTGGATGGTGAAGGCACTTAGCCTCAGTCCCATTTCGAGCGAGGCTGAACTAAACTATTTTGATGGTGAAGGAACTTAGCCAGAGTCCTAGTTCGAACGAGGTCGAACTGCACTATTTAGATACCGAAGGCAATTAGGTTGAGTCCCGATTCGAGCAAGTTCAAAACTGCACTATTTTGATGGCAAAAGCATTTAGCCTATGTGCCAGTTTGATCAAGGTCGAACTGCAATGTTTTGATAACGAAGGCAATTAGTGTTAGTGCTAGTGCAAGCAAGGTTGAACTGCACAATTTTGATAGCGAAGGCACTTATCCTATGTCACGGTGCAAGCTAGGTCAAACTGCACTATTTTGATGGTGAAGGCACTTAGATTGTGCCCCTGTTCGAGCAAGATTGAACTCCACTATTTTTATGGCGAAGGCACTTAGCCTGAGTCCAAGTTCAGGCGTGGTCGGACTACACTATTTCTATGGTAAAGGCACTTAGCCTGAGTCCTAGTTCGAGCGAGGTTGAACTACAGTATTTTGATAGAGAAGGCACTTAGCCCAAGTCATAGTTCAAGCGAAGTCAAACTGCAAAATATTTATCGTGAAGGCACTTAGCTTGAGTCCCGATTTGAGCGAGTTTGAAATACATTATTTTTACGGGGAAGACACTGAGCATGATTCGCAGTTCAAGCAAGGTCGAACTGCACTATTTTTATGGCAACGACGCTTAGCCTGAGTCCTAATTCAAGTAAGGTCAATATCCATTATTTTGATGGCAACCGCATGTAGCTAGAGTCCCAGTTCGAGCAAGGTCGAACTGCAGTATTTTGATGGTGAAGGCACTTATCTTGAGTTCTAGTTCGATCGAGGTCAAACTAAACTATTTTGATGGTGAAGGTACTTAGCCAGATTCCCAATTCGAGCAAGGTTGAACTACAACTATTTTGATGGTGAAGGGACTTTGCTTGAGTCCTAGTACAAGCGAAGACAAACTGCACTATTTTGATGGCGAAGGCACTTAGCTTGTGTCCCTGTTCGAGCGCGGTCGAACTGCACTATTTTGATGGCGAAGGCACTAAGCCTGAGTCCAAGTTCAAGCAAGGTCAAACTACACTATTTTAAGGGTAAAGGCACTTAGTCTGAGTCCTGGTTCGTGCGAGGTTGAACTATACTGCTTTGATAGCGAAAGCACTTAGCCTGAGTCATATTCAAGCGAGGTCAAGTTGCACTATTTTTATGGCGAAGGCACTTAGCCTGAGTCCTTCTTCGAGCTAGGTCGAACTGCACTATTTTGATGGCGAAGGAACTTAGCCTGAGACTTAGTTCGAGCGAGGTTGAACTGCACTATTTTGATGGCAAAGGCACTTAGACCGGGTCCTAATTCAAGCAAGGTCAAAATGCACTATTTTGATGGTGAAGGAACGTAGCTTGAGTCCTATTTCGAGCAAGGTCAAACTGCACTATTTTGATGGCGACAACACTTAGCTAGAGTTCTAGTTCGAGTGAGGTCGAACTTTACTATTTTGATGGCGAAGGCACTTAGCCGGAGTCCTAATTCGAGCAAGGTGGAACTGCACTATTTTGATAGCGATGGCACTTATCCTGAGTACTAGTTTAAGCGAGGTCAAACTGCACTATTTTGATAGCGAAGGCACTTAGCCTGAGTCCCGGTTCAAGCGAGGTTGAACTGCACTATTTGATGGTGAAGGCACTTAGTCTGAGTCCCAGTTCATGTAAGGTCGAACCGCACTATTTTGATAGTCAATGCACATAGCCTGAGATTCGAGCACTTAGTCTGAGTCCCAGTTCATGTAAGGTTGAACTGCACTATTTTGAGGGTGAAGGTACTTAGCCTGAGTCTAGGTTTAAGAAAGGTCAAACTACACTATTTTAATGGCGAAGTGACTTAGCCTGAGTCCTAGTTCATGCGAGGTCAATCTACACTATTTTGATGGCGAAGGCACCTAGCCTGAGTCCCGGTTCGCGCGAGGGAAAACTGCACTATTTTAATGGAGACAGCACTTAGCCTGAGTCTTAGTTCTAGCAAGGTCAAACTGCACTATTTTGATGGCGAAGGCACTTAGCCGGGGTCCTAATTCGAGCAAGGTGGAACTGCACTATTTTGATAGCGAAGGCAATTAACCTGAGTACTAGTTCAAGCAAGGTCAAACTGCATTATTTTGATAGCGAAGGCACTTAGCCTGAGTCCCGGTTCGAGCGAGGTTGAACTGCACTATTTTGATGGTGAAGGCATATAGCCTGAGTCTCCGTTCATGTGAGGTCGAACTGCACTATTTTGATGGTGAATTCATTTAGCTTGAGTCCCATTTCGAGTGAGGTTGAACTGCACTATTTTGATGGTCAAATTAGCTAGGCTGAGTGTCAGTTCGAGCAAGGTTGAACTACACTATTTTAATGGTGAAGGGACATAGCCAGAGTCCTAGTTTAAGCGAGGTCAAACTGCACTATTTTGATGGCGAAGGCACTTAGCCTGAGTCCCGGTTCGAGCGAGGGCAAACTGCACTATTTTAATGGCGAAGTCACTTAGGCTTAGTCTTAGTTCGAGCGTGGTCGAACTGCACTATTTTGATGGCAAAGGCACATAGCCCGAGTCCCAATTGAAGCAAGGTCAAAATGCATTATTTTGATGGAAAAGGTACGTAGCTTGAGTCCCAGTTTGAGCAAGGTCGAACTGTACTATTTTGATGGCGAAGGAACTTAGCCTGAGTTCTAGTTCGAGTGAGGTCGAACATCACTATTTTGATGGCGAAGGCACTTAGCCGGAGTCCCAATTCGAGCAAGGTCAAAGTACACTATTTTGATAGTGAAGGCACTTAGCCTGAGTCCTAGTTGAAGCGAGGTCAACCTGCACTATTTTGATGGCGAAGGCCTTAGCTAGATTCTTGGTTCGAGCGATGTCCAACTGCACAATTTTGATAGCGAACCCACTTAGCCTGAGTCCTAGTTCATGCAAGGTCGTACTGCACTATTTTGATGGCGAATTCACTTAGCGTGAGTCCCATTTCGAACGAGGTTGAACTGCACTATATTGATGGTGAAGGTACTTAGCTTGAGTCACAATTCGAGCAAGGTCGAACTACATTATTTTGATGGCGAGGGGACTTAGTCTGAGTCCTAGTTCAAGCGAGGTCAAACTACACTATTGATGGCGAAGGCACTTAGCCTGAGTCCTAGTTCGAGCGAGGGCGAACTGCACAGTTTTGATGGGGAAGGCACTTAGCCCGAGTCTTAGTTTGAGCAAGATCGAACTGCACAATTTTAATTGCAAAGGCGCTTAACCCGAGTCCTGATTCAGGCAAGTTTAAAATGCACTATTTTGTTGGCGAAGGCACATAGCTTGAGTCCTAGTTCGAGCAAGGTCAAAATGCACTATCTTGATGGCGAAGGCACTTAGCCTGAGTCCCGGTTTGAGCAAGGTCGAACTACACTATTTTGATAACGAATGCACGTAGCCTGAGTCCTAGTTTAAGCGAGGTTGAACTGCACTATTTTGATGGCGAAGGGACTTAGCCTGAGTCCCATCTCTTGCGAGGTCGAACTGCAATATTTTGATGGCGAAGGCACTTAGCGCGAGGTTGAACTTCACTATTTTGATGGCGAAGGCACTCAGACAGATTCCCAATTCAAGCAAGGTCTAATTACTCTATTTTGATAGCGAAGGCACTTAGCCTGAGTCCCGGTTCAAGCAAGGTTGAACTGCACTATTTTGATGGAGAAGGCACTTAGTCTGAGTCCCAGTTCATGTGAGGTCAAACCGCACTATTTTGATAGTCAATGCACATAGCCTGAGTCCCATTTCGAGCGAGGTGTAACTGCACTATTTTGAGGGTAAAGGTACTTAGCCTGAGTCTAGGTTCAAGCAAGGTCAAACTACACTATTTTATTAGCGAAGTGACTTAGCCTGAGTCCTTGTTCATGCGAGGTCAAACTACACTATTTTGATGGCGAAGGCACCTAGCCTGAGTCCCGGTTCGAGCGAGGGCAAACTGTACTATTTTAATGGAGAAGGCACTTAACCTGAGTCTTAGTTCTAACAAGGTCAAACTGCACTATTTTGATGGCGAAGGCACTTAGCCGGGGTCCCAATTCGAGCAAGGTGGAACTGCCCTATTTTGATAGCGAAGGCACTTAACCTGAGTACTAGTTCAAGCAAGGTCAAACTGCTTTATTTTGATAGCGAAGGCACTTAGCCTGAGTCCCGGTTCGAGCGAGGTTGAACTGCTCTATTTTGATGGTGAAGGCATATAGCCTGAGTCTCAGTTCATGTGAGGTCGAACTGCACTATTTTGATGGTGAATGCATTTAGCTTGAGTCCCATTTCGAGTGAGGTTGAACTGCACTATTTTGATGGTGAAGTTACTTAGGCTGAGTGTCGGTTCGAGCAAGGTCGAACTACACTATTTTAATGGTGAAGGGACATAGCCAGAGTCCTAGTTCATGCGAGGTCAAACTACACTATTTTGATGGCGAAGGCACCTAGCCTGAGTCTCGGTTCGAGCGAGGGCAAACTGCACTATTTTAATGGAGAAGGCACTTAGCCTGAGTCTTAGTTCGAGCAAGGTCAAACTGCACTATTTTAATGGAGAAGGCACTTAGCCTAAGTCTTAGTTCGAGCAAGGTCAAACTGCACTATTTTGATGGCGAAGGAACTTAGCCGGGGTCCCAATTCGAGCAAGGTGGAACTGCACTATTTTGCTAGTGAAGGCACTTAACCTGAGTACTAGTTCAAGCAAGGTCAAACTGCACTATTTTGATAGCGAAGGCACTTAGCCTGAGTCCCGGTTCGAGTGAGGTTGAACTGTGCTATTTTGATGGTGAAGGCACATAGCTTGAGTCCCAGTTCATGTGAGGTCGAACTACACTATTTTGATGCTGAATGCACTTAGCCTGATTCCTATTTGTAGCGAGGTTGAACTGCAGTATTTTGATGGTGAAGTTACTAAGGCTGAGTGTCGGTTTGAGCAAGGTCGAACTACACTATTTTAATGGCGGAGGGACATAGCCTGAGTCCTTATTCAAGCGAGGTCAAACTGCACTATTTTGATGGAAAAGGCACTTAGCTTAAGTCCCGGTGCGAGCGAGGGCAAACTGCACTATTTTAATGGCGAAGTCACTTAGGGTGAGTCTTAATTCGAGCGAGGTCGAACTGCACTATTTTGATGGCAAAGGCACTTAACCCGAGTCCCAATTCAAGCATGGTCAAAATGCATTATTTTTATGCCAAAGGTACGTAGCTTGAGTCCGAGTTCGAGCAAGGTCGAACTGCACTATTTTGATGGTGAATGAACTTAGCCTGAGTTGTAGTTCGAGTGAGGTCGAACTTCACTATTTTGATGGCGAAGGCACTTAGCTGGAGTCCCAATTCGAGCAAGGTCAAAGTGCACTATTTTGATAGCGAAGGCACTTAGCTAGAGTCCTAGTTCAAGCAAGGTCAACCTGCATTATTTTGATGGCGAAGGCCTTAGCCAGAGTCTTGGTTCGAGCCAGGTCCAACTGCACTATTTTGATGGCGAACCCACTTAGCCTGAGTCTGAGTTCATGCAAAGTCGAACTGCACTATTTTGATGGCGAAGTCACTTAGTGTGAGTCCCATTTCAAGCGAGGTTGAACTGTACTATTTTGATGGCGAAGGTACTTAGCTTGAGTCACAATTTGAGCAAGGTCAAACTACACTATTTTGATGGTGAAGGGACTTAGTCAGAGTCCTAGTTCAAGCGAGGTCAAACTGCACTATTGAAGGCGAAGGCACTTAGCCCGAGTCCTAGTTTGAGCGAGGGCGAACTGCACTGTTTTGATGTCGAAGGCACATAGCCCGAGTCTTAGTTCGAGCGAGGTCGAACTGCACTATTTTAATGACAAAGGCGCTTAACCCGAGCCCTGATTAAGGCATGTTTAAAATGCACTATTTTGTTGGCAAAGGCACATAGCTTGAGTCCTAGTCCGAGCAAGGTCAAATTGCACTATCTTGATAGCGAAGGCACTTAGCCTGAGTCCCGGTTCGAGCAAGGTCGAACTATACTATTTTGATAGTGAATGCACGTAGCCTGAGTCCTAGTTTAAGCGAGGTTGAACTGCACAATTTTGATGGCGAAGGGACATAGCCTGCGTCCCATCTCTTGCGAGGTCGAACTGCACTATTTTGATAGCGAAGGAACTTAGCGCGAGGTTGAAATTCACTATTTTGATGGTGAAGTCACTCAGACGGATTCCCAATTCAAGAAAGGTCTAATTACACTATTTTGATAGCGGAGGCACTTAGCCTGAGTCCCGGTTCAAGCGAGGTTGAACTGCACTATTTTGATGGTGAAGGTACTTAGCCTGAGTCCCAGTTCATGTGAGGTCGAACTGCACTAATTTGATGGTTAATGCGCATAGCCTAAGTCCCATTTCGAGCGAGGTTGAACTGCAATATTTTGAGGGTAAAGGTACTTAGCCTGAGTCTAGGTTAAAGCTAGGTCAAACTACACTATTTTATTGGCGAAGGGACTTAGCCTGAGTCCTAGTTCATGCGAGGTCAAACTACACTATTTTGATGGTGAAGGCACCTAGCCTGAGTCCCGGTTCGAGCGAGGGAAAACTGCTCTATTTTAATGGAGAAGGCACTTAGCCTGAGTCTTAGTTCGAGCAAGGTCAAACTGCACTATTTTGATGGCGAAGGCACTTAGCCGGGGTCCCAATTCGAGCAAGGTGGAACTACACTATTTTGACAGCGAAGGCACTTAACCTGAGTACTAGTTCAAGCAAGGTCAAACTGCACTATTTTGATAGCGAAGGCACTTAGCCTGAGTCCCGGTTTGAGTGAGTTTGAACTGTGCTATTTTGATGGTGAAGGCACATAGCCTGAGTCCCAGTTCATGTGAGGTCGTACTACACTATTTTGATGGTTAATGCACTTAGCCTGAATCCCATTTCGAGGAAGGTTGAACTGCAGTATTTTGATGGTGAAGTTACTAAGGCTGAGTGTCGGTTCGAGCAAGGTCGAACTACACTATTTTAATGGAAAAAGGACATAGCCTGAGTCCTTGTTCAAGCGAGGTCAAACTGCACTATTTTGATGGTAAATGCACTTAGCTTGAGTCCCGGTTCGAGCGAGGGCAAACTGCACTATTTTAATGGTGAAGTCACTTAGGGTGAGTCTTTATTCGAGCGAGGTCGAGCTGCACTATTTTGATGGCAAAGGCACTTAGCCCGAGTCCCAATTCAAGCATGGTCAAAATGCATTATTTTTATGGCAAAGGTACGTAGCTTGAGTCTGAGTTCGAGCATGGTCGAACAGCACTATTTTGATGGCGAAGGAACTTAGCCTGAGTTGTAGCTCGAGTGAGGTCGAACTTCACTATTTTGATGGCGAAGGCACTTAGCCGGAGTCCCAATTCGAGCAAGGTCAAAGTACACTATTTTGATAGCGAAGGCACTTAGCCCGAATCCTAGTTCAAGCGAGGTCAACCTGCATTATTTTGATGGCAAAGGCCTTAGCCAGAGTCTTGGTTTGAGCCAGGTCCAACTGCACTATTTTGATGGCGAACCCACTTAGCCTGAGTCCGAGTTCATGCAAGGTCGAACTGCACTATTTTGATGGCAAAGTCACTTAGCTTGAGTCACAATTTGAGCAAAGTCGAACTACACTATTTTGATGGCGAAGGGACTTAGTCAGAGTCCTAGTCCAAGCGA
The DNA here is from genome assembly GCA_032618575.1 of Nicotiana noctiflora. Taxonomy (NCBI): domain Eukaryota; kingdom Viridiplantae; phylum Streptophyta; class Magnoliopsida; order Solanales; family Solanaceae; genus Nicotiana; species Nicotiana noctiflora. The sequence continues at coordinate 280,295 of JASVEL010006383.1, forward strand.
GGTCAAATTGCACTATTGAAGGCGAAGGCACTTAGCCCGAGTCCTGGTTCGAGCGAGGGCGAACTGCACTGTTTTGATGGTGAAGGCACATAGCCCGAGTCTTAGTTCGAGCGAGGTCAAACTGCACTATTTTAATGACAAAGGCGCTTAACCCGAGTCGTGATTAAGGCAAGTTTAAAATGCACTATTTTGTTGGTGAAGGCACATAGCTTAAGTCCTAGTCCGAGCAAGGTCAAATTGCACTATCTTGATGGCGAAGGCAATTAGCCTGAGTCCCGGTTCGAGCAAGGTCGAACTACACAATTTTGATAGTGAATGCACGTAGCCTGAGTCCTAGTTTAAGCGAGGTTGAACTGCACTATTTTGATGGCGAAGGGACTTAGCCTGAGTCCCATCTCTTGCGAGGTCGAACTGCACTATTTTGATGATGAAGGCGCTTAGCGCGAGGTTGAACTTCACTATTTTGATGGCGAAGGCACTCAGACTAATTCCCCATTCAAGCAAGGTCTAATTACACTATTTTGATAGCGAAGGCACTTAGCCCGAGTCCCAGTTCAAGTGAGGTTGAACTACACTATTTTGATGGTGAAGGCACTTAGCCTGAGTCCCAGTTCATGTGAGGTCGAACTGCACTAATTTGATGGTTAATGCGCATAGCCTGAGTCCCATTACGAGCAAGGTTGAACTGCAATATTTTGAGGGTAAAGGTACTTAGCCTGAGTCTAGGTTCAAGAAAGGTCAAACTACACTATTTTATTGGCGAAGGGACTTAGCCTGAGTCCTAGTTCATGCGAGGTCAAACTACACTATTTTGATGGCGAAGGCACTCAGACGGATTCCCAACTCAAGCAAGGTCTAATTACACTATTTTGATAGCGAAGGCACTTAACCCGAGTCCCGGTTCAAGTTAGGTTGAACTACACTATTTTGATGGTGAAGGCACTTAGCCTGAGTCCCGGTTCATGTGAGGTCGAACTGCACTAATTTGATGGTTAATGCGCATAGCCTGAGTCCCATTTCGAGCGAGGTTGAACTGCAATATTTTGAGGGTAAAAATACTTAGCCTGAGTCTAGGTTCAAGCAAGGTCAAACTACACTATTTTATTGGCGAAGGGACTTAGCCTGAGTCCTAGTTCATGCGAGGTCAAACTACACTATTTTGATGGCGAAGGCACCTAGCCTGAGTCCTGGTTCGAGCGAGGGAAAACTGCACTATTTTAATAGAGAAGGCACTTAGCCTAAGTCTTATTTCGAGCAAGGTCAAACTGCACTATTTTGATGGCGAAGGCACTTAGCCGGGGTCCCAATTCGAGCAAGGTGGAACTGCACTATTTTGATAGCGAAGGCACTTAACCTGAGTACTAGTTCAAGCATGGTCAAACTGCACTATTTTGAGAGCGAAGGCACTTAGCCTGAGTCCCGGTTCGAGTGAGGTTGAACTGTGCTATTTTGATTGTGAAGGCACACAGCCTGAGTCCCAGTTCATGTGAGGTCGAACTATACTATTTTGATAGTGAATGCACTTAGCCTGAATCCCATTTCGAGCGAGGTTGAACTGCAATATTTTGATGGTGAAGTTACTAAGGCTGAGTGTCGGTTCGAGCAAGGGCGAACTACACTATTATAATGGCGAAGGTACATAGCCTGAGTCCTTGTTCAAGCGAAGTCAAACTGCACTATTTTTATGGCAAAGGCACTTAGCTTGAGTCCCGGTTCGAGCGAGGGAAAACTGCACTATTTTAATGGCAAAGTCACTTAGGCTGAGTCTTAGTTCGAGCGAGGTCGAGATGCACTATTTTGATGGCAAAGGCACTTATCCCGAGTCCCAATTCAAGCAAGGTCAAAATCCATTAGTTTGATGGCAAAGGTACGTAGCTTGAGTCCGAGTTCGAGCAAGGTCGAACTACACTATTTTGATGGCGAAGGAACTTAGCCTGAGTTGTAGTTCGAGTGAGGTCGAACTTCACTATTTTGATGGCGAAGGCACTTAGCCGGAGTCCCAATTCGCGCAATGTCAAAGTACACTATTTTGATAGCGAAGGCACTTAGCCTGAGTCCTAGTTCAAGCGAAGTCAACCTGCATTATTTTGATGGCGAAGGCCTTAGCCAGAGTCTTGGTTCGAGCCAGGTCCAACTGCACTATTTTGATGGCGAACCCACTTAGCCTGAGTCCGAGTTCATGCAAGGTCGAACTGAACTATTTTGATGGCGAAGTCACTTAGCGTCAGTTTCATTTCAAGCGAGATTGAACTGCAATATTTTGATGGCGAAGGTACTTAGCTTGAGTCACAATTTGAGCAAGGTCGAACTACACTGTTTTGATGGCGAAGGGACTTAGTCAGAGTCCTAGTTCAAGCGAGGTCAAACTGCACTATTGAAGGGGAAGGCACTTAGCCCGAGTTCTGGTTCGAGCGAGGGCAAACTGCACTGTTTTGATGGCGAAGGCACATAGCCCGAGTCTTAGTTCGAGCGAGGTCGAAATGCACTATTTTAATGACAAAGGCGCTTAACCCGAGTCCTGATTAAGGCAAGTTTAAAATGCACTATTTTGTTGGCGAAGGCTCATAGCTTGAGTCCTAGTCCGAGCAAGGTCAAATTGCACTATCTTGATGGCGAAGGCACTTAGACTGAGTCCTGGTTCGAGCAAGGTCGATCTACACTATTTTGATAGTGAATGCACGTAGCATGAGTCCTAGTTTAAGCGAGGTCAAAATACACTATTTTGATGGCGAAGGAACTTAGCCCGAGTCTCAATTCGAGCGAGATCGAACTGCACTATTTTGATGGCGAAGGCATATAGCCCGAGTCCAAGTTCGAGCGAGGTTGAACTGCACTATTTTGATGGCAAATGTACTTAGCCTGAGCCTCGGTTAGAGCAAGGTCGAACTGCATTGTTTGGATGACAAAGGCATGTAGCGTGAGTCCTAGTTAGAGAGTGGTCGAACTACACTATTGTGATGGCAAATGTACTTAACCTGAGTCTCAGTTCGAGCGAGGTCGAACTGATCTGTTTTGATGGCGAAAGAACTTAGCCTGAGTCCCAGTTCGAGAGTGGGTCGAACTACATTATTTTTATGGCGAAGGCACTTAGCCTGAGTCACAGTTCGAGCGAGGTCAAACTGTACTATTTTGATGGTGAAGGCACATAGGCTGAGTCTCTGTTCCTGCAAAGTTTAAACTGCACTATTTTGATGGGGAAGGCAATTAGCTTGAGTCCCAGTTTGAGCAAGTTTGAACTGCACTGTTTTGATGGCTATTGCACTTAGCCTGAGTCCCAATTAAAGCTTGGTCGAACTGCACTGTTTTTATGGTGAAGGCATGTAGCTTGAGTCCCTATTACAGCGAGGTCAAACTGCATTGTTTTGATGGCTTAGGCACATAGCCCGATGCCAAGTTAGTGCGAGTTCGTACTTTAATTTTTTTATCGTAAAGGCACTTAGCTTGAGTCGTAGTTCAAGCAAGGTCGAACTGCACTATTTATGGAGAAGGCACTTTGTCACGTCCCAAATCGACGAACATGACAGGCGCCTGAGCGGGTAGCCCCAGTCCAGTAGACCTGGATGCCTTTCCTAACCCACGCGTTACCCCTGTATTGTTAATGACTTACAAACCCAAGTATTTACAAATTTATAACTAAAATCACACTTTAATAAACATAACAACACAGTTAACTTCTTAACAAGTTTACAAATTTACAAAGCCCGACACATATATACATAGACCATAATCCCATAGTTTACTGTATACGGAGCCTCTAGGAAACAAAGGATGATACAATACTTGCCAGTAACAAGGCTCCGGCTATACCTTACACAAATTCAAAAAAAAAATCCGATATAGATGTCGCAAGAGCCACGCAGGCCCCCGAGAGGAAAGGGGCTCACGAAAACGGCCAGTAGAAGGTGAAGAATGCTACTGCCGATGAGCTGAAGTACCTGCTACAAATCCACCTACAATCATAATAGGAATGTAGCATCCCCGAAAAAAGGGACGTCAGTACACTTGAATTGTACTGGTATGTATGGACAAGCTTTGTCCCAAGTAAATTCAAGCCATTAACAAATAAATCATGATAATAAAACAACCAACAGATACACCAAGAAATAACAAAGCAGCCAATCACGTTCCCACACTTACTATATTCCAATAAATTCTCAGCCCATGTACAATTAGAGATCAACAAGTAAGGCAAAAACTAAACATACACGGAAAGCACAATGAAGTCTAACAAATGGGAAATCAGTGCCGCACAAGTTGCAAACTCTCCTGTTGTCTCCTTTCACAATCTCACATCAATTATTTCAATGGAGATTTTGATCGCTTTCCACCCTTATTACTGTAAGGCCCCGTAAAAATTTTGTGCATAAAACCTAGTAGTTGTGGTGTCATGGTCCGAATAATGTATTCATTGACGACATCCTCATCTACTCTCGGAGCAGGGAAGATCATGCCGTTCACCTCAGAGCAGCATTGCAGACCCTTCTTCAGCATCAATTGTATGCCAAGTTCTCAAAATGTGAGTTTTGGTTGGAGTCCGTAGCTTTTCTAGTGCATGTTATTTCCAGTGAGGGAATTATGGTGGATCCTCAGAAGATTGCGGCAGTGAAAGATTGGCCTAGACCCACGACCCCGACAGAGATTCGCAGCTTTTTGGGTCTGGCAAGGTACTATCGGAGGTTTGTAGAGGGATTCTCAACCCTCGCTTCCCCATTGACAAAGCTGACGCAAAAGGCAGTTAAGTTCCAGTGGTCCGAAGCGTGTGAGAAAAGTTTCCAAGAATTGAAGTCAAGATTGACCTCGGCACCAGTATTGGCCTTGCCAGAAGGCACAGAGGGATTTGTGGTTTATTGTGATGCCTCCGGGGTTGGTTTGGGATGTGTATTGATGCAGCACGGGAAAGTCATATCTTACGCTTCCAGGCAACTCAAGAATCACGAGAAGAATTATCCGACGCATGATTTGGAGCTTGCAGCTGTTGTGTTTGCTTTGAAAATATGGCGGAACTATCTTTATGGGGTACATGTAGATGTGTTTTCAGACCACAAGAGCCTCCAGTATTTGTTCAAGCAGAAAGAGCTGAATCCGAGACAGCGGCGGTGGTTAGAACTACTCAAGGACTATGATATGGACATATTGTACCATCCAGGGAAGGCAAATGTGGTAGCTGACGCTCTTAGTCGGAAATCCATGGGTAGTTTGGCTCATTTGGGTATGGATCAGAGACCCCTGGCTCGAGAGGTTTACCAATTAGCCAGTTTGGGGGTTCGTATCTCGGCGTCAGACGAGGGGGATATCTTGGTGCATAATGGAGCAGAATCATCATTGGTCGCGGAAATCAAGGAAAAACAGTTCGTGGATCCAGCATTTGTTCGGGTGAAGGAAGCAGTCATGAATGACAAGACCTCAGCATTTGTACTCAGCGGCGAAGATGGTGTATTGCGGTGTCAAGATAGGCTATGTGTTCCGGATGTGGACGAGCTTCGGGAAAGAGTGATGGCAGAGGCTCATACTTCCAGGTATTCTGTGCACCCAGGTTCCACGAAAAATGTATCATGACCTTAAGGAGATTTATTGGTGGAACGGTATGAAAAGAGATGTAGCAAGCTTTGTAACTAAATGTCCGAACTGTCAACAAGTGAAGGCCGAGCATCAACGGCCTGGTGGATTAACTCAAGCTTATAGAAATACCAAGGTGGAAATGGGAGATGATCAATATGGATTTCGTGGTGGGGTTACCTCGCACTCGGCGTAAGTTTGACTCAATATGGGTGATAGTAGATCGACTCACCAAATCAGCTCACTTCCTGCCTGTCAAGTCCACTGATACTGCGGAGCAATATGCAAGATTGTACATCGAGGAGATAGTAAGGCTTCATGGCACTCCACTTTCTATCATCTCAGATCGCGGGGCTCAGTTCACCGCTAACTTTTGGAAGAAGTTTCAGCAAGGTTTGGGAACTCGGGTGAATCTCAGCACAGCTTTCCATCCACAGACCGATGGACAGGCCGAGCGGACCATTCAGACGCTTGAAGATATGTTGCGGGCTTGTGTCTTAGATTTTAAAGGTAATTGGGATGAACACTTGCCACTGATAGAATTTGCTTACAATAACGGCTATCATGCTAGCATTCAAATGGCCCCGTTTGAGGCATTGTACGGGAGAAGATGTAGGTCGCCAATCGGGTGGTTTGAGGTAGGTGAAGCGGAATTACTAGGGCCAGATATGGTATACGAAGCTATGGAAAAGGTCAAGGTTATTCAGGAGAGAATGAAAACAGCACAGAGTCGTCAAAAATCCTATGCAGACGTTCGCCGAAGGGATTTGGAGTTTCAAGTTGATGATTGGGTGTTCTTGAGGGTATCTCCTATGAAGGGAGTCATGCGATTCGGAAAGAAAGGGAAATTGAGTCCTAGGTATGTCGGGCCATATCGGATCGTTCAAAGGATTGGTCAAGTTGCTTATAGGCTAGAGTTGCCTCCTGAAATGTCATCAGTGCATCCGGTATTCCATGTGTCCATGTTGAAGAAAGTGGTTGGAGATCCATCCACCATCATGCCAGTCGAGGCTATAGAGGTTAATGAAGATTTGTCATATGAAGAAGTTCCGGTCGCCATTCTTGATAGGCAAGTCCGTAAGTTGAGAAATAAGGAAGTTGCCTCTGTTAAAGTATTGTGGCGAAGTCAACAAGTTGAGGAGGCCACATGGGAAGCGGAAAAAGAGATGAAAGAAAAGTACCCCCATTTGTTTGATCAAGCCTAGAAGAAATTAGGTGACCCTCCTACTCCTAGTAACTGTCATCTTGTTCAAGTTGTTTCCCTCTTAGTATTAGTAAAGTCTCCTTCGTTTTGTAACGAGATTTATGTGTTAAATAAACAACTCATAGTAAGTGTAGATTGGTAATGGTTTGTTAAGTGTACATGGTGTGTTAAAATGGTTAAATAAGGTAAGAATTCATTGAAGTGACTAGTTTATGTGCAATTGTAACAATGTGATAGAATATGTGCATTCGTTGAGGTAAGAAAGTGTATACCAGTTGTGAAAAGTGTTGTAGTTGTATATTGTTGTTTGGTAATGAGTTTCGGGGGCCCTCTGACAGGTGGATATGTCCATAATACAAAGGAAACTCTGGCGAAATTATTCTAAAATATAAGAGTTAGTCAAAATTTTGATGGTTGCATATCATGTCTTTCAAAACCAACTCAATTATTTCAAAATCCTCATTCGAGGACGAATGATCTTAAGGGGGGGAGGATGTAAGGCCCCGTAAAAATTTTGTGCATAAAACCTAGTAGTTGTGGTGTCATGGTCCGAATAATGTGTTAGGAATGGGACCGCGGTTCGGACCCTTGGTAGTGATTTAAGTTTCAAAAATGTAGAGAATTAATTTTTCCGAAAAATGTCAAATATGCGGTCAAGAATGGGACCGCAAACCTGACATGCGGACCGCATTCTTGCCGCAAAACGTTCCAGAGAGTTGCCCAAAATCGTGTCAAAAGTGCGGTCGATATGCGATCGCATGTCAAATCTGCGGTGCACTTTGCGACCGCGGAATCAACATGCGGTCCGCATAGTGACCGCATTCCTTAACAGAACCTGTGTAAAATTTGGGGCAATTCTGCGGTCACTATGCGGACCGCATGTTGATTCTGCGGTCGCATAGTGCACCGCATAATTGACCCCGGCCCAGATTTTTGTAACATTTTGACCCGATCTCTTCTTTAATATAACACCTTTCTTCTTCATTTTATCATATCATCTCACCAAAATTAGAGAGAGAAGAGAGGGTTTTTAGAGAGAGAAGTTCTTCATCTTCAAAGATTGTTCCAACCACTTAATTCCAAGGGATCCTAGGGCAAGGATTCAACTTCCCCAATATTTTCAAGGTAAAAACCCTAACTATTTTCTTTGATTTTCAGTTTTAAATTGGGTAAAGAGAGGTTTGCATATAATAGCTTTTGGAAATAGAATTTTACACTCATGCATGATTATTGAACTTGATTTCTAGTAAAAAGAAGTGAGTAAAAGTAAGAGTCTTCAAGAACAAGGTTGGCAAGAGTAGGATATCTTGGGTAAGCATAAAGTAGGAAGGAAAATCATCACCAGGTATGTATGGCTAATTTTGATTCTTGTGAAATCGCCTATATGTGTGAAAATTGCTTGGTTAATGTTAATTTGACAAATTGTGTGAAATTCTCAAAGTTGTTGTTGAAATATGAGTGATGTGGTATAGAATATGAACCGAAAGTTAAATGAGAGTTGAATTGGGTAAAGAATTGTGAATAATACTTATGATGGCCTATATGGCACTTTGTGGTAAGGAAACGAAACACTAGAGAATTGGTTTATTGTGGAAAGAGATGAAACACCTTAATTGTGGTAAATTGTTGAACATGATTATGTGGGCACTTTCGATTTTGGAATACTTGTAACTTGGTTTTGATATTGGCTTGAGAAGAAATTGAGAACATGAACCAATGTGTAAGTTGCTTATTTGAACTTGTTGAAATTGTGTGTAGTACCTTATCTGCTTGTTTGAAATTGTTGTGTTTTCAACTGTAAGGCGGGGTCGTGTTGCGCGCCGCAACGTGGGGAAATAAGGTGTGGGTTGGGGTGATAAGGGTGGCCGAGGTAATAAGGGTGGTCGGGGGCAATAAGGATGGAAAGCGATCGAAATCGCTATTGAAAATTGATACAAAAATCAATAATGTGAAATTGTGAAAGGAGACAGCAGGAGAGTTTGCAACCTGTGGGGCACTGATTGCCCCTTTGTTTGACTACTTGTGCTTTACATGATTGATTGGTTATTGTTAAATTGGTTGATTGTAGAAAGTGCTTTGTGTGAGAATTATTTGAAATGAGGAAAATGTGGAAACATGGTTGGCTGGCTTAATTAATTGTTGATGTAATTTAATGGCTTGAGTTTACTTGGGACAAAGTTTGTCCATACATACCAGTACAATTCAAGTGTACTGACGTCCCTTTTGCCGGGGCGCTACATTCGTGTCATGATTGTAGGTGGATCAGTAGCAGGCACTTCAGCTCATCGGCAGTAGTATCTTTCATCCTCCACTGCCCGTTTTTGGTGAGCCCCTTTCTTTTCCTCGGGGCCTTGTGTAGTTCATGCCACTCGGTTTAGATTTCATTTTGGTCTTGTAAGGTATAGCCAGAGCCTTGTTACCGGCAAGTATTGTATTTCCCTTTTTGTATCCTAGAGGCTCCATAGACATGTAAACTGTGGGATTGTGGCCTATGTATATGTATGGGGCGTTGTACAAATAAATTATGAACTTGTTAGTGAATCAATCACATGGTTATGTTTATGCATTATGAAATCAGTCATTATTGGTAAAATATTTGGTTAATGAGAAATAATCAACATAGGGTTAACTCGTGGGAATGAAAGGCACCCAGGTCCGCTTGACTGGGGCAACCCGGTCAGGCGCCGGTCATGTCCCTCGATTTGGGGCGTGACAATTACCTCGACCACCCTTGTTACCTTGTCCACCCTTATCACCCCAAGAAACACCTTATTACTTTGTGTTGCGGCACACAACCCGATCCCACCGTACAGTTTCAAATCACAACAATCAGAAATAGCAAACAAGAGCACTACACAAGATCACAAACAAGTGCAATAAACAAATTAAAAATTGGTTCATGTTTCTAAATACTTTTCAAGCCGGTATTACGACAAAATTACAATATTCCCATATTTGAGAGTATCCATACAATTTTGTTCAAGAATTCATCACAATTCGAGTTGTTTCATTAGTTTCCCACAAGAAGCCAAGTATGCCATCACTACAATTGTTCTCAATTTCTTTACCAATTATGATTTCCTTTTTCATCTTTCGGTTCACATCCCATACCACACAACACATAGTTAAAATCAATTAAACAGACAACAACAAGATCAAAGAATTACACAAGAATTTTCAAGATTGTCACATACCAAATGAATTGTACACATAAGGGCGATTTCACAAGGATCAAATTTAGCCATACATACTTGGAGTCGAATTTACTTCCTTCAATCTCCTACTTTAATTTCACCTAAGTTATCCTATGTTGAAAACTTCCGTTTTTGCAAAATATTACTTCTACCCGCTCATTTTTACAAAATTTCAAGATCAAAGAGCATGCATGAGTGTTAAATTCTATTTTCAAAAGCTAATGCATGAAAATCTTTCTTTCCCTTTTAGAACTGAAAGTTAAAGAAAAAGGGCTAGGGCTTTTACCTTTAGAGATTGGGGAAGATGACACTTGCGCTAGGATCTACCGGGCCAAACGATTAGAAACCAATTTTGAAGATTGTTAGGTTTCTCTCTCTAGAATCTCTCTTTCTTCTCTCTTGTTTTCCTAAGAAAATATGAGAAAAATTTGTTTTGAGATGTTTTATTGAAGAATGAACCGGGTCAAAATTTTATAAAAATCTGGGCCGAGTCAAATTTGCGGTCGCATCTGCGATCGGAGAATCAACATACGGTCCGCATAATGGACCGCTGAATCGCTCCCAAAAATCAATATGTTCTATTACGATATGCGACCATAATACGGTCCGCATTCATGTTATGCAATCGCAGAATGCACCGCAGAATTGACACTAAAAAATTCATAAGGAATTATGCAATGGATATGCGGTCCGCATTTTCATTATGCGATCGCATATTGGACGGCATTTTGAACACCAATTTTGCAAAACATTCTCTTACACTCTGCGGCAGAAATGTGGTCCGTATAGCAGATCTGTGATCACATTCTTGACAGCAGAATTGACATTTTCTGGAAACTTTTATTCTTTGATTTTTAAGCTTAAATCATTACCAAGGGTCCGAACCGCATGACACCACGGGCTTCTAGGTTTTTTTGCAAAAACTTTTACGAGGCCTTACACACATAGCTTGAGACCCAGTTTAAGCGAGGTGGAACTGCACTATTATGCATCAACTGCTCTCCTCACTCTCTGTCTCGGACTCATCATCCTCTTCTTCTTCGGGCCACTCTGCCGGAATATCATCAGGATCCACAGCTCTGCTCGATGGTGGAAGGTCCTGAGGCTTAAGGACTTTCCATATGCCCTTCATACCTTTCCACATGCGAGTAAAGAATTTATCCCTCTTCTTCTCCCGTTTCACCATTTTAGTGTGTGACTTTTCCAATTTGGTATGAGAAGTACTCAGCTCACCATGCTTCTTTGCCAACTCCGTGTATACTTTTTCCAAAGCCTTGAGGTGATCTCCCTGTTTCCTTTGATAGTCAATGTATTTCTGGAAATCTTTCTTGGAAATATTAACAGATCCCTCAGATGTCTCCCCAGGTCCCTGAGGAAGGCCACAAACAAGCTCACGAATAACTCTCATTTCCTCACTAATCACAGCAAATGGTCTTCCAGTTGATGAAGATGGCATACTACTCTCATAAGATGAAAATAATTTCCTTTTCTTCTGCTTCACTGCTCCTCCATCTCCCCTTTTCTTCAATGGATGTATGTGCTTCCCCGGATCTACCCAGTTGTCCCCAGGAGCTTCCTCCACCCCAGAAAGCTGACATAACTCAGTGATAAGTGATGGAAATATCAAAGAAGGGCTGTTTTGAAGCCGGTACTCTCTCGGTTCATTGATGAAGATCTCGCACACATTGAGCTGGTTGTCATCAAGAATGCAAGCTATCATTTGAGCTCGAGTAACAGGGATGTTCCAAATGTTTGACACCGGTGAGATGCGACTGCATATAATGGCCAGCCATATCTTCGCCTCCGCGGTGAATTCTTTTGAGGTGATCCCTCTTTTTTCAGTGGCCCATGGAACATCTGCACTCGGACAGAGTTTTTACATTAGCCATTCTCCTGAAGCACAATCTTTCTCTCTAAATGGACCCATGTCATGGTTTTGTAAGTGATAGAAAGCATTGATATCTTCAGCTCCGAATCACACTACCTTGCCTCGAATTCTCATATGTGGCTTCTTCAACCTGATAGCTGGGAGATTTGCATAACATTCCCTCACCCATTGTTCATTTGCTCGGCAAGGTTCGGGGGCAAGACAGTTCCATCCCATTGCTACCAGCCTTTGATGGAATTCTGGAAGGCGTTCCTGGATATTTTCCATCTCTATGCCACTCTCCGGGATTAACTTCTTTGAAATTAGCTCAGCATAGTATCTTTCTTGGCATTCTACTGATAGAAACCGATGTTTATCAAATGCCTGCTCCTCATCCACCGGGTTGTCACTTGAGGATCCTTCGAGATTTTCACTCATTGTTCAATTATAGTACCTGTCACAAGTGGCAAAAGTGAAAACATGCCATGGCGATGAAGAATGGTGCAAAATGAAGCAAACATGCCAAAATAATGATCGGACAGTCAAAACTCAGCCTTAGAAAAAGTTCCAGTATTTTAAAATTTTGATGTGCTGGCTGCAGATGTTGCAATTCCCATTATTTCTTCGCAATTGCAAAGAAAACAGGGCTGGGAATTGCGAAAGTTTTGTCGCAAATGCGAACAAAACAGGACTGGGCATTTTTCGCAATTGCGACATTTCTTCGCAAATGCGAAGTCATCAGCAATCCCAGTTTTTGCAATTGCGAAATTTCTTCGCAAATGCGAAGTCAACAGCAATCCCCAGCTTTCGCAATTGCGAATTTTACTTCGCAAATGCGAAGTATCGTCAACATTCAGTGTTTGTTTCACAGAACAGCTTTTTCGGCATAAATCTTTTCAATTCAAACCATTTTAATTGAACCCAACCATAAAGAGCATCATATCTCATGTATTTTACTTCATATACAACTACAAATCGAGAATTTCGATGGTTTTAGCCACGAATTTCATTCGTGTTTTACATCGAACACATTAAAAGCGCATAATGTTTCACAAATAATTGGGCTCAGACTTCCCCAAACTTTGCCATGAATGAACACATTCACTCTCAACCAAACCTCACCCAGAAATCAAAATGAATTTCAATTTTTTACAAATTGGGGTTAAGAACAATTTTTAGCTATTTTGTGTGACGACCCAAAGGGTCATCACTTATTTAATTAATCATTTCGAGCTTTTGAGGCCTTGAAAACCTCATTCTATGTTGCCTCGATTTACGTGCACGATCCGAGCATGTAGCCGGAAAGATTTTGTGATAGAAAATATGAATTCTATGAGAAATTTGGATAAAAATGATATTAATATTGATATGGTTGACTTCGGTCAACATTTTTGGTAAACGGATCCGGACCCGAGATTGGATGGTCCCGAGAGGTCCTTAGGAAAATATGGGACTTGGACATGTGTCCGGAGTCGAATTATGAGGCCTAGAGCCCATGCTATGAATTTTTCTATGAAATTGTTTTTGATGTAATTGTTAAAGGAAATAAATTAATTGACCTTGGTATCGGGCTCGTATTTTGGTTCCGACTCCCGGTACAAGTCTTAAATATTATATATGTGATTTATGTAAAGTTTGGTGACATTCGGATGTCGTTTGAGATGTTTTGGACCTTGAGTTCCAAGTTAAGAAGTTTTGGAAATCAAAAGTATGAAAATCATGAGTTTGAGGCTTGATTTGATTAAAACGAAGTGATATTGGCGATGTGATCGCACGAACAAGTTCATAATGTGTTTTTGAGGTTATGTACATGTTTGGTTTGGAGCCCGGGGGCTCGGGTAAAGATTTGATAGGCCGTTGGATGAAATTCTGAATTTTTGAACTGCTGGTTTTTCACCCAGTTGTTGGCTTCGCAATTGCGAAGAATTTCTCGCAATTGCGAAGGGGACAGTGTAAGGCAAGGCTCGCAAATGCGAACCTTGATCGCAAATGCGAAGCCAGCCTTGTTCCCAGCCTTGTTCGCAAATGCGAACAATGGTTCGCATTTGCGAAGGTCCCCAGTGCCAGCCTATGTTCGCAAATGCGAACAAAAGTTCGCAAATGCGAACATTCCCCATATTGCCTTGGTTCGCAAATGCGAACCATTGTTCGCAAATGCGAACACTGCCTTATACAGCATGTGTTCGCAAATGCGAACATCCCTTTGTCTGCCAGTGTCCGCAAATGCGAACAAATGTTCGCAAATGCGAACTTCCCAGCCTTAGCTTATTTTTCAAACTCCAGAAATTGGTCGGGGTTCGTAATTGCGAACCCATGTTCGCAAATGCGAACACGGAGACCTGAAAAACACGAATTTCAGTCATTTCTTCACTTTTTACAAAACCAAAACACCCATTTGCGATTCTTCAAGGATTTCTTCTTCATCAAAACGATTGTAAGTCACTTTTTACTTAATTCTTTCAATTCCTTACATCATTAAACATGTTTTTCATAAGAAATCAAAGATTTTCATGGTAGAATTCTTGTTTTTGTTAGAAAATAGGGTTTTTCATAAATTGGGGAATTGGACCTCGAATTGAGGTCCGATTTTGAAACAAATCATATACATGAACTCGTGGGGGGATGGGTAACCGGATTTTGGTCCTAACCCCGAATTCCGACCATGTGGGCCGGGGTTGAAATTCACTATTCCGGGCAGAATGTTGTAAATGTTGTATTTGGTCTTAAGAATTAGTTTGTTGAGTAGTATTGATGATATTAAATCAATTGTGTATAGATACGATTGGATTGGAGCCAAATTTGAAAGAAAGAGACATTTCCACGGATTGAATTTTTCATAAACACTCGAGGTAAGTGTTTGTTCTATCCTAGCTTGAGGGAATAGGATTATGCGTTATGTGTTATGTGATCGAGTGCGGTGTATGGGCTGTGGTGACGAGCATCCATACACTTAGCGTCTAGTATGACCGTGAGTCGTTGGAAAATGATTATTTTGAGATATATTACGGATGAATTGTTATTGTTCTCCCTTGTTGGGACTTGTTGTGAAGATAATTATTGATTGCCCTTGATGGGACGGGTTATGAATTACTGTTTCTTTCTTTGCCCTTAACCGTGATTGTTATTTGGGTGAGGAAGAGTGATAATGCACGAAGGGTGATGCCGTGCCATGTTTATTTATTTATGCACGAAGGTTAATGCCGTGCCATGTTTATTTATTGATTATGCACGAAGGATCATGCCGTGCCCTGTTATTGAACCATGTACGAAGGATCATGCCGTACTATGGATGTGAGGATAAGAGTAAAAGCACGAAGGGTGATGCCGTGTACTTTATTTGTTTATTTGGTGAGGATGAGAGTAAAAGCACGAAGGGTGATGCCGTGCAACTGCTTGCTATTTCTTGAATTGATATTACTTGTGTTTACATTATACTTTGTTTTTCCTTGTGAAATTATTAACTGTGGTTAATTGTTGAATTCTTTGAGATATTCCTTATTGTGTTAATACTTGGTTATTTCTTGTTATTTTGTGGTATACATATATATATTGAATTGCACAGGTTTATGTGGGTGTCTGGTCCTAGGCTTGTCACTACTTCGCCGGGATAGGCCAGGCACTTACCAGCACATGGGGTCGGTTGTGCTGATATTACACTTCCGTGCGTTTTTGCACAAGTCCAGGTTACGATCAGGAGCAGCAGCAACATTAAATAGATTGCGTGGGAGTTGATCTTATTTGAGACCAAGGTAGCTTGCAGACGTCCGCAGGCTCGGCGTCTCTCTCTTTATTTATGTTATTAGCTGGAGTCTCTTTGTTCCGAGACAAACAGAATTGTGTTATATTTCTTTCGGACTTTTATGTGTAGTATTCCATAGTAGTTTGTGAGTTGGTGACTCCACGTCTTGGGTAGAGGATTTCAGTATGATTTTCACTTTGTAATTAGTTATTTCTATTTCGATAAAGTACTCCGCATTTATTTAATTAAAATTGTGTTAAAAACAGGATAGTATGAATACAGTGGCTTGCCTAGCTACCACGAGTAGGCGCCATCACGATCCCGATGTTGGGGGAAAATCCGGGTCGTGACAAGTTGGTATCAAAGCTCTAGGTTACATAGGTCTCACCACTCACGAACAAGCTTAGTAGAGTTTGAGAGGTAAGTACGGAGACGTCCGTACTTGTCCTCCAAAGTCTATTGAGTTAGGAAAGAGTCTCTCATTTGTTCTTTCTTGTCGTGCGACTTGTTCCTCAATTACCGATTGAATTTCTATTATGTCCTTTCACGGATGGTGAGGACACGCGCTCTTCGTCCGATGACCGGCAGCCCGAGCCCCGGGCGGCTCCCGTGAGGGCGGGGGCCAAGGCCGTATCGGAGGCCGTGGTAGGGGTAGAACCCAGCCCCAGGCAACTACCCCGGAGGTGGAGCCTCATATTGAGGTTGACGAGGAGGTTCCGGTTCCGAGCAGCTCCGGTGGGCCCGGCTCAGGTCCCGGGAGAGGCCTTATTTACCCGGGATCTCCGGGATGCTTTGGTCGGAATAGCGGGATTCATGGACGAGCATTGCCAAAGCGGGTTTATTATCGGTTGCCCCGGCCACTTCTCGGGCTGGAGGAGGGGCCCGGACTCTATTGCTCATACTCCGGAGCCGGTAGCTCCTCGGCCTCAGGCACCGGTAATCCAGCCAGCTGTGGCCACTCGGTCGGGTACCACGGCTCATGCCGGTGATGGAGCGGCCATGACTTCCGATTCGTTATGGAGGCTTGATCGGTTCTCCAAGCTATTTACCACTACATTCGGTGGAGCCACATCAGAGGATCCTCAGGACTTCTTATTCAGTTGCCATGAGATTCTGAAGACTATGGGGATCGTGGAGACAAACGGAGTTGACTTCTGTACCTTCAGGCTTGCAGGATCCGCCAAGACTTGGTGGAGAGATTATTGCTTGACTCGACCAGCAGGGTCCCCGCTTTATCATGGGATCAGTTTGCGGAACTATTTATGGAGAAGTTTCTCCCTGCTACTCAGAGGGATGTACTTCGGAGGCAGTTTGAGCGCCTCCATCAGGGCACTATGACAGTTACACAGTATGAGACAAGATTTATCGACTTGGCTCGTCATGCAATGGTGATACTTCCCACGGAGCGGGAGAGGGTCCGCAGATTTATAGATGGGCTTAATCAGCCGATTAGACTCCGAGATGGCTATGGGCGTGGGGAGTGACATATCATTTCAGGAGGCAGCCAATGCAGCACGCAGAGTTGAGATGGCTCTTGCTAGGGGAGGCGGTTATTCTTCAGATAAGAGGCCTCGTCATTCAGGCAGGTTTGGTGGTTCTTCCTCTGGTGGCAGAGAATCCTTTGATAGAGGCCAGTCCTCCAGGCCTTTTCATTCCGCCCTTCAGGCCTCACAGGGTGGACCAGGTGATCGTGGTGTTCGGGGCATTATTCAGACCAGTCTCCTATTAATGCTCAGCCTCTTCAGAGTGTTCGTGGAGGCCATTCAGGTCGTCAGGGCCAGCAGCCCTATCAGTCTAAGAGTTGCTACGGTTGTGGTGACCCAGGTCATTTTATCAGGAATTGCCCTCTAGCAGCGGGCAACTCTCAGCAGCGAGGTCCTCGTCCTATGATTCAGGCCCCAGCTGACCCTCAGCCTGCCCAGCCAGCCAGAGGCGGGGGTAGAGATTATAGAGGTGGAGGTCGAGACCGTAGAGGCGGAGACCGTCCAGCGAGAGGTAGAGGTCGGCCGGCTGATGGTCGTCCTAGAGACGCGGCTCGGAGGGGAGGTGCGGATCCCCGATTCTATGCTTTACCAGCCGGGCCGGAGGCAGAGGCATCGGATGCCGTGATTACGGGTACTATTCTTGTGTGTGGCGAGAGGTGCTTCGGCATTATTTGACCCCGGATCTACATATTGCTATGTGTCTTCCTACTTCGCACCGTATTTGGCCGTGCCCGGCTATGCTCTGGATATTCCAGTTTATGTGGCTACACCAGTAGGTGACTCCATTGTAGTCGATCGGGTGCATCGTTCGTGCGTAGTTATATTTGGGGGTCTTGAGACCCGTGTTGATCTGTTGCTCTT
The DNA here is from genome assembly GCA_032618575.1 of Nicotiana noctiflora. Lineage (NCBI taxonomy): Eukaryota > Viridiplantae > Streptophyta > Magnoliopsida > Solanales > Solanaceae > Nicotiana > Nicotiana noctiflora. The sequence continues at coordinate 298,200 of JASVEL010006383.1, forward strand.
GGATATGGTAGATTTTGATGTCATATTGGGGATGGACCGGTTGTCCCCATACCATGCTATTCTTGATTGTCATGCTAAGACTGTCACCTTAGCCTTGCCAGAATCACCCCGATTAGAGTGGAAGGGTACCTCAAGCCACTCCGTTCGCACCGTTATTTCTTATGTTAAGGCTCGACGTATGGTCGAGAAGGGGTGTCTAGCTTATCTGGCTTATGTTCGTGATTCCAGCGCAGAAGTTCCTTCCATTGAGTCGGTCCCTATTGCACGGGAGTTTCCGGAGGTTTTCCTTCAGACCTGCCGGGCATGCCACCCGACAGGGATATTGATTTATGTATTGATCTGGCACCGGGTACTCAACCCATATCTATTCCACCCTATCGTATGGCCCCGCCGGAACTAAAAGAGTTGAAAGATCAGTTGCAGGACCTTCTTGAGAAGGGTTTTATCAGGCCCAGTGTTTCCCCCTGGGGAGCACCCGTATTATTTGTAAAGAAGAAGGATGGCTCGATGCGGATGTGTATTGATTACCGGCAGTTAAACAAGGTGACTATCAAAAATAAATATCCACCGCCGAGGATTGATGATTTGTTTGACCAAGCTCCAGGGAGCGAGGGTATTCTCTAAGATAGACTTGAGGTCAGGCTACCATCAGCTGAAGATCAGGGCGGCCGACATTCCTAAGACAGCCTTTCGCTCTAGATATGGGCATTATGAGTTCTTGGTCATGTCCTTCGGGTTGACCAATGCCCCATCAGCATTCATGGAGTTGATGAATCGGATATTCAGGCCTTACTTAGATCTGTTCGTGATAGTCTTCATAGATGACATCCTCGTATACTCCCGCAGCCAGGAAGAGCACGAGCAGCACCTCAGAGTGGTTCTTCAGACTCTGAAAGATAACCACCTATATGCCAAATTTTCTAAATGTGAGTTCTGGCTGAGTTCGGTAGCATTTCTGGGTCACATTGTATCAGTGGAAGGTATTCAGGTAGACCAAAAGAAGATTGAGGCAGTCCAGAATTGGCCTCGACCAGCTTCAGTGACTGAGATCCGGAGTTTCTTGGGGTTAGCCGGTTACTACCGTCGATTTGTAGAGGGGTTTTCTTCTATTGCAGCCCCGATGACCGGGTTGACCCAGAAGGGTGCCCAGTTCCAGTGGTCAGATGAGTGTGAGGCGAGCTTTCAGAAGATCAAGACAGCCTTGACTAAGACACCAGTGTTAATACTACCTACGGGTGCAGGGCCTTATACAGTTTACTGTGATGCGTCTCGTACAGGGCTTGGAACGGTATTGATGCAGGATGGTAAGGTTGTCACTTATGCTTCGAGACAGCTAAAAATACATGAGAAGAATTATCCAGTTCATGATCTTGAGTTAGCAGCAATGGTTCATGCCTTAAAGATCTAGAGGCATTATCTATATGGTGTGACATGTGAGGTGTACACTGATCACAAAAGCCTACAGTACTTGTTCAAGCAAAAGGAGTTGAATCTACGACAGCGGAGATGGTTAGAGTTGCTAAAAGACTATGATGTTACTATATTATATCACCTAGGTAAGGCCAATGTGGTGGCCGATGCATTGAGTGGAAAGTATGCCAGCATGGGTAGTCTTGCATATATTCCGGTCAATCAGAGACCATTAGCTCTAGATGTCCAGGCCTTAGCCAACCGGTTCGTGAGATTAGACATTTCTGAGCCTAGCAGGGTGTTAGCCTGCACGGTCGCTCGTTCTTCTTTATTAGAGCGTATCCGTGAGAGGCAATTTGATGATCCTCATTTGCGTGAGTTGAGAGATACAGTACAGCGGGGAGGTGCCACACAGGTGAATCTAGATGATGATGGGGTATTGAAATTGCAGGGTCGAGTTTGTGTGCCCAATGTCGAAGGGATTCGAGAGTTGATCTTAGCAGAGGCCCACGGTTCGCGGTATTCTATTCACCCAGGCGCCGCGAAGATGTACCAGGACTTACGGCAACACTATTGGTGGCGCGGAATGAAGAAAGATATCGTTGCGTATGTCGCTCGGTGTCTAAATTGTCAGCAGGTGAAATATGAGCACCAGAGACCTGGTGGTGTGTTCCGGAGGATTGAAATTCCCGAGTGGAAATGGGAGCGGATCACTATGGACTTCGTTACTGGACTTCCTTTGACTCGGAGGAAATTTGATGCTATTTGGGTCATTGTTGATAGGCTGACCAAATCAGCACACTTTATTCCAGTATCCGTCTCCTACTCGTCGGAGAGGTTAGCGGAGGTTTACATTAGGGAGATTGTTCGTCTCCATGGGGTGCCAGTATCTATTATCTCTGATCGGGGTACGCAGTTTACCTCGCGGTTCTGGAGAGCGGTCCAGCAGGAGTTAGGCACCCAGGTTCAGTTGAGTACAGCATTTCATCCTCAGACGGATGGCCAGTCAGAGAGGACTATTCAGATTCTTGAGGACATGCTTCGAGCCTGTGTTATTGATTTCGGAGGCTCGTGGGACCAGTTTCTACCATTAGCAGAGTTCGCCTACAATAACAGTTACCAGTCTAGCATCCAGATGGCTCCGTATGAGGCGTTGTATGGTAGGCGATGTCGATCACCAGTTGGATGGTTTGAACCGGGAGAGGCTCGGTTGTTGGGTACATACTTAGTTCAGGAGGCCTTAGATAAGGTCAAGACTATTCAGGAGAGATTGCGTTCAGCTCAGTCTAGGCAAAAGACTTATGCGGATCGTAAGGTTCGAGATGTAGATTTCATGGTTGGGGAACGAGTATTGCTCCGAGTGTCGCCTATGAAGGGCGTGATGAGGTTCGGGAAGAAGGGCAAGCTCATCCCTAGGTATATTGGTCCATTTGAGATTCTAGACAGAGTGGGAAGGGTGGCTTACAGATTAGCTTTGCCGCCTAGCTTATCAGCCGTGCATCCAGCTTTTCATGTATCTATGCTTCGGAGATACCACGGCGATCCCACACATGTGTTAGACTTCAGTACTGTCCAATTGGACAATGATCTATCTTACGAGGAGGAGCCGGTAGCTATTCTAGACCGGCAGGTTCGACAGTTGAGGTTCGAAGAGTTATCCTTCTGTGCGTGTTCGGTGGAGAGGTCAGCCTCCTGAGGCATCGACCTGGGAGTCCGAGTCTGATATGCGGAGCCGCTACCCACACTTGTTTCCTGACTCAGGTACTTCTTTCTTTTGTCCGTTCGAGGACGAACGGTTGTTTTAGAGGTGGAGATTGTGACGACCCAAAGGGTTATCACTTATTTAATAAATCATTTCGAGCTTTTGAGGCCTTGAAAACCTCATTCTATGTTGCCTTGATTTACGTGCATGATCCGAGCATGTAGCCGGAAAGATTTTGTGATAGAAAATATGAATTCTATGACAAATTTGGATAAAAATGATATTAATATTGATATGGTTGACTTCGGTCAACATTTTTGGTAAACGGATCCGGACCCGAGATTGGATGGTCCAGAGAGGTCCGTAGGAAAATATGGGACTTGGACATGTGTCCGGAGTCGAATTCTGAGGCCTAGAGCCCAAGCTATGAATTTTTCTATGAAATTGTTTTTGATGTAATTGTTAAAGGAAATAAATTAATTGACCTTGGTATCGGGCTCGTATTTTGGTTCCGATGCCCGGTACAAGTCTTAAATATTATATATGTAATTTCTGTAAAGTTTGGTTACATTCGGATGTCGTTTGAGATGTTTTGGACCTTGAGTTCCAAGTTAAGAAGTTTTGAAAATCAAAAGTATGAAAATCATGAGTTTGAGGCTTGATTTGATTAAAACGAAGTGATATTGGCGATGTGATCGCACGAACAAGTTCATAATGTGTTTTTGAGGTTATGTACATGTTTGGTTTGGAGCCCGGGGGCTCGGGTAAAGATTTGATAGGCCGTTGGATGAAATTCTGAATTTTTGAACTGCTGGTTTTTCACCCAGCTGTTGGCTTCGCAATTGCGAAGAATTTCTCGCAATTGCGAAGGGGACAATGTAAGGCAAGGCTCGCAAATGCGAACCTTTATCGCAAATGCGAAGCCCCCTTTGACCCAGCCTTGTACGCAAATGCGAACAATGGTTCGCATTTGCGAAGGTCCCCATTGCCTGCCTATGTTCGCAAATGCGAACAAAAGTTCGCAAATGCGAACATTCCCCATACTGCCTTGGTTCGCAAATGCGAACCATTGTTCGCAAATGCGAACACTGCCTTATACAGCATGTGTTCGCAAATGCGAACATTAGTTCGCACATGCGAACATCCCTTTGTCTGCCAGTGTTCACAAATGCGAACACAGAGACCTGAAAAACACGAATTTCAGTCATTTCTTCACTTTTTACAAAACCAAAACACCCATTTGCGATTCTTCAAGGATTTCTTCTTCATCAAAACGATTCCTTACATCATTAAACATGTTTTTCATAAGAAATCAAAGATTTTCATGGTAGAATTCTTGTTTTTGTTAGAAAATAGGGTTTTTCATAAATTGGGGAATTGGACCTCGAATTGAGGTCCGATTTTGAAACAAATCATATACATGAACTCGTGGGGGATGGGTAACCGGATTTTGGTCCTAACCCCGAGTTCCGACCATGTGGGCCCGGGGTTGAAATTCACTATTCCGGGCATAATGTTGTAAAAGTTGTATTTGGTCTTAAGAATTAGTTTGTTGAGTAGTATTGATGATATTAAATCAATTGTGTATAGATACGATTGGATTGGAGCCAAATTTGAAAGAAAGAGACATTTCCACGGATTGAATTGTTCATAAACACTCGAGGTAAGTGTTTGTTCTATCCTAGCTTGAGGGAATAGGATTATGTGTTATGTGTTATGTGATCGAGTGCGGTGTATGGGCTGTGGTGACGAGCATCCATACACCGGCGTCTAGTATGACCGTGAGTCATTGGAAAATGATATTTTGAGATATATTACAGGTGAATTGTTATTGTTCTCCCTTGTTGGGACTTGTTGTGAAGATAATTATTGATTGCCCTTGATGGGACGATTTATGAATTGCTGTTTCTTTCTTTGCCCTTAACCGTGATTGTTATTTGGGTGAGGAAGAGTGATAATGCACGAAGGGTGATGCCGTGCCATGTTTATTTATTTATGCACGAAGGTTAATGTCGTGCCATGTTTATTTATTGATTATGCACGAAGGATCATGCCGTGCCCCGTTATTGAACCATGTACGAAGGATCATGCCATACTATGGATGTGAGGATGAGAGTAAAAGCACGAAGGGTGATGCCGTGTACTTTATTTGTTTATTTGGTGAGGATGAGAGTAAAAGCACGAAGGGTGATGCCGTGAAACTGCTTGCTATTTCTTGAATTGATATTACTTGTGTTTACATCATACTTTGTTTTTCCTTGTGAAATTATTAACTGTGGTTAATTGTTGAATTCTTTGAGATATTCCTTATTGTGTTAATACTTGGTTATTTCTTGTTATTTTGTGGTATACATATATATATTGAATTGCACAGGTTTATGTGGGTGTCTGGTCCTAGGCTTGTCACTACTTCGCCGGGATAGGCCAGGCACTTACCAGCACATGGGGTCGGTTGTGCTGATATTACACTTCTGTGCGTTTTTGCACAGGTCCATGTTACGATCAGGAGCAGCAGCAACATTAAATAGATTGCGTGGGAGTTGATCCTATTTGAGACCAAGGTAGCTTGCAGACGTCCGCATGCCCGACGTCTCTCTCTTGATTTATGTTATTAGCTGGAGTCTCTTTGTTCCGAGACAAACAGAATTGTGTTATATTTCTTTCGGACTTTTATGTGTAGTATTCCATAGTAGTTTGTGAGTTGGTGACTCCACGTCTTGGGTAGAGGATTTCAGTATGATTTTCACTTTGTAATTAGTTATTTCCATTTCGATAAAGTATTCTGCATTTATTTAATTAAAATTGTGTTAAAAACAGGATAGTATGAATATAGTGGCTTGCCTAGCTACCACGAGTAGGCGCCATCACGATCCCGATGTTGGGGGAAAATCCGGGTCGTGACATTTTGATTTTTAGGGCTCCATAATACCAACAAAAGCCACAAGAAATTGAAGATGAAGAATTAAGCGTAAAGATTACACTTTCATACCTAATTCTCTTCAAAGGGGAATGAAATTTGATGGATTTTCAGTAGTCAGAGAGAGAGAAACCTTTGGAGTGTTTTGTTAAATTTTGTTTTAAAAACAAAATGAGCCACAGTCGACTTTTACACTGCATATGTCGCAATTGCGACTTTTCCTTCGCAATTGCGAAGGAAGTTATTTTGCCTTTTGTCGCAAATGCGAGCATATGTTCGGAAATGTGAACTCTGCTCTGTATTTTCCAAACAGCTACTGGTTTGTGACTGTCCGGATACCTCGACCTGCTCAAATCAACTCCAAAAAATCTGAAACTTGGCAGATTAGTTAAAAATATTATTCTAAGATATTACAAAAAAGAAAATTTCAAAAATGATGAAAAATTTTGAAAAACGACTAAAAATTTTGAAAACGATGGGTTGCCTCCCACCAAGCGCCGCATTTAATGTCGTGGCACGACACAAACAACATTACCACTTTTCTCGCCACTTGGATGATATAAATTGGGCACCTAGCTTGGAATCAAGCTTGTGACCACGAGCGATGGGGAGTGGTAATTTGATGCTTGAGCCAATACTTAAAATCTTCATTTTGCACTTCTTGGCTTTCAAGTAAGGAATGTCATTTTGATTTCTTGTCTCTACAAATTGTAAAATGTAAGGCATGAATTTTTCTTCCTCGAAATCATCCATTGACTCGTGTTGTTCAACTCCCGTATCACCACATAATTCCAACGTTGAAAAATGCCAGGAATGTGATTTCAAACCTTCACATTGCAATTGCACTTTGACCTGGACATCATAGTTTTCCCCCGAACTAGAGTCAATCTCAACCACATTCACATTTACACCGACTGACTCTAATTCCATATTTTTGTCAGCATCGTTAACAATATTTTGGTCAAATAGCTGAAATTCTTCTTTCTGCTCCAAAAGCTGGCTAGTATACACACAAATTGGTTGTAGGGCATCAAACGTCTCAACCTTTTTATTCATTTGAGCAAACAAGTCATGGATATCTGAGACAAATTGGTTTATCTCTTGCTGGAGCTTAGTTTTTGCTTCTATTAGTTGCTCTATCATATTTGAAAGACCATCACGTAAAAAGTCATGAAATTTTATCAATTGAGCTTGTTCCTCTAGCCAAGATAGGCTCATTATTTCTACTTTTTCCAAATTATCTTCTGATGAGAACTTGCTCTCTTTAGTCAACTCCTCCGCTTCGGCTTTCATTATCATGATTGTTGCACTAATTCTTTGTATAGCCTGTCGAATTTCATCTTGTTGCTCAACTGTTTGCCTTATCATATCCATAATAAGAGCTTTACTTTCCATATCATCTACTTCCCTGGCCCTATAATTTTCATCAAAACAAGTAGATTCATCATAGTAGGGGCTTGGGGAAGGGAAAAACAAATAAGCACAATAATCCCAATGACCATTTTGGCTACCACACTTATCACAAATACTTCATTCATGGGTTTGAAATTGTGTGCACATTCCATCCCCGGAAGAATTTAAACAATTTTTCCACGAATGTGGTCCTCCACAATAAGGACAAGGATCATCAAAGTATGAGCAACTACCATCTGACCAATTGTTGTTATATGATGCCATTTTTCAAAATTAAAAAAATAAGGAAGAAAAATTAATTACACAAATATTCACAAGTTTGGATCAAAGCCTTTTAGCTTACTTTTCAAACAACCTAAATTACGCCAAATTGTTCCCCGGCAACGGCGCCATTTTTTTGTGACGTCCAAATCGACTGCTAAAAAGCAATAGATATGGTCGCAGCAATATAATTTACCCAACTAAGAGTCGTGGTGGAATACCACAGAGAACAATGTGTAGGCAATTAGGTATATAAGAAAATTATTGCTAATTATGCAACGCCAAACACTAAGAATGGTGATTGAAAAAGTATTTAAACTTAAATACGAAAATATAAACTTAACTAGAAAACAAGTAAAATAATCAATGGCTACACGTATGATTTGCTTCGGGAATTACACTTAAGTGGTTATGAAATTTCTAGTAATCATGCTTCTTTTCATACTCATAATTGATTTATTGAACTATTCGGATTGTTGATTATAAGGTTAATAATATTCATAAGAATCTTTCGAGTTCTTATGAATCTATCCAAGTTAAATCAATACCTATATGTCTATGGTATTATATTAACAAGAATGCATTTACCACTCTTATGATTCAACCAAACAAGGCAGCTAAGTATATGTCTATCTTAATTGCAAATTCTCTACCCGATGCCCGTGATTCAAATCTTGTTCTATCTGATTTTATATGCAACCAAGAATTTCCTCCGTCAAGTTTAATTCAAGGTTCGTAGATAATATTTTACTGTTGGCCTAGCAGTAAAATAATTAAGATCAAAATCAAATAAACAACCCACAACAATAACTTCAATAAAATCAATCTAAACTTCCAATAACAAGATCATCTAACAAATACATAAGCACAACAAGTTAGTTAATCCATACTTTAAACATGAATATTCTCATAAACAAGATTCAAGTGTTGGAAATAAATACTACACACTTAAATATTCAATACAAAGCAAGAAAATGAAGAAATAAACATAAATGTATAAGGAATTCTTAACCAAAAGCTTCAATCTTCAAGACCCAAGTGTGTGTGCAAAACCCTAGCTTCTAAAAATGTTCTCTCTACTGAAAATAAGCCAAAGATCCTCTTACAAATGAGCCTCTTCGGGTATTAAATGATTTGGGGATCAAAAGGTGCGAAATTCCATAATAGCCCATGACTGAAGCACGTACTTCGCAATTGCGAACAAAAGTTTGCAATTGCCAAATATGCCAAGATAAGCCTATGTTCGCAATTCCCAACAAAACTTCGCATTTGCGAAGTTGCCCTTAATTACACAATGTTCGCATTTGCGAACATATTCTCGCATTTGCGAAGCTTCCCCACTTACTGCACAGTTCGCAATTGCGAACAATTCTTCGCAATTGCGAAAGTGTCCTCTTTAAGCCTGTCTTCGCACTTACCATGAAAATTTTGCATTTGCGAGGCATGAATACACTGCCCAGATTTTCTTCTCTTTTTGGCTTCTTTTGCCTTGTTTTCACTTGGTTTCTTCACCATTACTTCGATATCACATTCAATCCTGTAGAATAGAAGTAAATAACATTAAATACATGATTTTATCACTTAAAACATAGCAAATGTCGCCATTTAAAGGCAAGATAATTGGGTATTTTACCAACTTATCAGAGTCTCAGTTTGAGCGAGGTCGAACTGGACTATTTTGATGGCAAAGGCAGTTAGCCTGAGTCTCAGCTTAAGCAAGGTCGAAGTGCACTATTTTGATGGAGAAGACACTTTACTTGAGTCCCTGTTCGTGCAAGGTCAAACTACACTATTTTGATGGAAAAGGCACTAAGCTTGAGTCATGCTTCGTGCGAGGTACAACTGCACTATTTTGATGGTGAAGGTACTTAGCCTGAGTCCCAGTTCTAGCAAGGCCAAACTGCACTATTTTGTTTGTGAAGGCACTTAGCCTATGTCCTAGTTTGAGCGAGGTCGAACTGCATAGTTTTGATGGAAAAGGCATTTAGCTCGAGTCCCAATTTGAGCGAGGTTAAAGGACACTATTATGATGGCGAAGGCACTTAGCTTGAGTCCTAGTTTGATCGAGGTCGAATTGCACTATTTTTATGGTGAAGGCACTAAGCCTAAGTCCCAGTTTGAGAAAGGTCAAACCGTACATTTTTTATGGCGAATGCACTTAGCATGAGTCCTTGTTCATGTTAGGTCAAACTGCACTATTTTGATGGTGAAGGCACTTAGTCTGAGTCCCAATTCGAGCGAGGTTGAACTGCACTATTTCGATAGTGAATGCAATTAGCCTAAGTCTTAGTGCGAGCAATGTTGAACTGCACTATTTGAATGGCAAAGGAACTTAGCGTGAGTCCTTGTTCAAGCGAGGTCAAACTGCACTATTTTTATGGTGAAGGCACTTAGCCCGAGTACCGATTCGAGTGAGGTCAAACTGTAGTGTTTTGATGGCGAATGCACTATTTATTAATCCCAGCTCGAGCGAGATGAAACTACATTATTTTGATAGCAAAAGCACTTAGCCTGAGTCCCGGCTCCAGTGAGGTTGAACTGCATTATTTTGATGGCGAAGGCAATTAGCCTGAGTCCCGGTTTGAGCGTGGTCGAACTTGACTATATTAATGGCAAAGGCACTTAGCCTAAGTCCCGATTCGAGCGAGGTTGAACAACACTATTTTTATGTCAAAGTCACTTAGCTTGAATCCCAGTTTCAGCGAGGTTGGAATGCTTTATTTTTATTACGAAGGCATTTAGCCTGAGTACCTATTCGAGCGTGGTGGAATTACACTATTTAGATAGTGAAGGCACTTAGCCTGAGTCCCGGTTCGAGTGAGGTCGAACTGCACTATTTTGATGGCAAAGGCACCTAGCTTGAGTCCCAGTTCAAGTGAGGTCGAACTGCATTGTTTTGATGGAAACGGCACTTAGCTTGAGTCCTGGTTTGAGCAATGTCTAATTGCACTGTTTTTATAGTGAAGGCACTTACCCTAAGTCCCGATTCTAACGAGGTCGAACTGCACTATTTTATTGTGAAGGCACGTAGCCTGAGTCTTAGTGCGACCAAGGTTGAGCTGTACTTCTTTTATGGAGAATGCACTTAGCCTAGTCGAACTGTACAATTTTTATAGTAAAGGAACTTAGCTCAAGTCCCGGTTTGAGCGAGGTCAAATTGCGCTATTTGAATGGTGAAGGAACTTAGCCTGAGTCATGGTTCAAGCGAGGTTGAATTGCCCTATTTTTATGGCGATGGCACTTAGCCCAAGTCCCAGTTCAAGAGAGGTCAAACTATACTATTTTGATGGAAAAGGCACATAGCTTGAGTCTCAGCTCGAGCAAGGTCGAGCTGCATAGTTTTGATGGTAAAAGCACTTAGCCTGAGTCACAGCTCTAATGAGATCGAAGTGCACTATAGTGATGGCAAGGGAATATAGCCTGTGTCCCGATTCGAGCAAGGTTGAACTGGACAATTTTGATAGTGAAGGCACTTACCACAAGTCCCGATTCGAGCGAGGTTGAACTATACTATTTTGATGGCAAACTCACTTAGCTTCAAACCCAGTTTGAGTGAGGTCGAATTGCACTCTTTTGATGGCGAAGGCACTTAGCTTGACTCCTGGTTTGAGTGTGGTGGAACTGCATTGTTTTGATGGCGAAGACACTTAGCCTGAGTCTAGATTCGAAATAGGTCGAACTATACTATTTTGATGGTGAAGGCACTTAGCTTGAGTCCTGGTCTGAGTGTGGTCGAACTGTACCGTTTCGATGGTGAAGACATTTAGCCTGAGTCCCGGTTCGAGTGAGGTCGAACTCTCTATTTTGACGGTGAAGGCACTTAGCTTGATTCCCAATTTGAGCGAGCTTGAACTGAACTATTTTGATGGCGAAGGAACTTAGCCTGAGTCCTTGTTTGTGCGAGGTTGAACTGCACTATTTTTAGTGAAGGCACTAAGCTTGAGTCACAATTCGAGCGAGATCAAACTGTAGTGTTTTGAAGGCGAAGGCACTTAGCCTGAGTCCCAGCTCGAGCGAGGTTAATATGCTCTTTTTTGATAGCGAAGGCACTTAGCCTAAGTCCCAGTTCGAGGGAGGTTGAACAGCACTATTTTGATGGAAAGCGTACATAGCTCCAGTACCGGTTCGAGCGAAATCAAATTGCACTATTTGAATTGCAAATGAACTTAGCCTGAGTCCAAGCTCGAGTGAGGTTGAACTGAACTATTTTGATGGCAAAGGCATTTAGCTTGAGTCCCGACTCCAGCGAGGTTGAACTGCACTATTTTGATGGTGAAGGCAATTAGCTTGAGTCCCGATTTGATCGAGGTCAAACTGGACTATTTTGATGGCAGAGGCACTTAGCCTAAGTACCGATTCGGGCGAGGTTGAACTGCACTGTATAGTTGGCAATGTCACTTAGCTTGAATCTTAGTTTGAGTGAGGTTGAAATGCACTGTGTTGATAGCGAAAGCATTTAGCCTGAGTCCTGGTTCTAGTGCGGTGGAACTGCACTATTATGATGGTGAAGGTACTTAGCCTGAGTCGCAGTTCAAGCGAGCTCGAATTGTACTATTTTGATGGCGAAGGCACTTAGCCTGACTCCCAATTCAAGTGATTTCGAACTGCGCAATTTTGATTGTAAAGGCACTTATCTCGAGTCCTAGTTCAAGCGAGGTTGAACTATACTATTTTGATGATGATGACACTTAGCCTCAGTCCCGGTTCGAGTGAGGTCAAACTACACTATTTTGATGGCGAAGGAACTTAGCCTGAGTCCTGGTTTGACCAAGGTCGAACTACACTGTTTTGACAGCGAAGGTACTTAGATGGAGTCCCAGTTCGACCAAGTTCAAACTGTAGTGTTTTGATGGTGAAAGCATTTATCCTGAGTCCTAGCTCGAGCAAGGTCGATATGCACTATTTTGATGGAGAAGGCACTTAGCCTGAGTCCCTGTTCAAGTAAGGTCGAACTGGATAGTTTCGATGGTGAAGGCACTTAGCTTGAGTCTCAGTTTAAGCAAGGTTGAACTGTGCTATTCTGATGGCGAAGGCACTTAACCTGTGTCCCGGTTCGAGCGAAGTCGAACTACACTGTTTTGTTGTCAAAGGTAATAAGCCTTAGTCCTTCTTCGTGCGAGGTGGAACTGCACTATTTTGATGGTGAAGGTACTTAGCTTGAGTCCCGGTTCTAGCGAGGTCAAACTGCACTATTTTGCTGGCCAATGCACTTAGCCTAAGTCCCAGTTCGAGCGAGGTGGAACTGCACTATTTTGATGGCAAAGGCACATAGCTCGAGTCCCGATTTGAGCGAGGTAAAACAACACAATTTTGATGGCGAAGGAACTTAGCCTGAGTCCTAGTTTGAGTGAGAATGAATTGCACTATTTTCATAGCGAAGGCACTTAGCCTGAGTCCCAGTTTGAGCAAGGTCAAACTGTACATATTTTATGGCGAAGGCACTTAGCATGAGTCCCTGTTCGTGTGAGGTTGAACTACACTATTTTGATGGCGAAGGCACTTAGCCTGAGTCTCGATTCAAGTGAGGTCGAACTACACTATTTCGATAGTGAATGCAATTAGCCCGAGTCCTAGTGTGAGCAAGGTCTAACTGCACTTTTTAACGGCGAAGGCACTTAGCCTAAGTCCTAATTAGAGCAAGGTCGAACTGCACTATTTTGATGGCAAAGACACTTAGCTCGACTTTCGATTCGAGCGAGGTCGAACTATGCTATTTGAATGGCAAAGGAACTTAGCCTGACTCCTGGTTTGAGTGAGGTCTAACTGCACTAGTTTTATGGTGAATGCACTTAGCCCGAGTACTAGTTCGAGCGAGGTCCGGCGATAGTATTTTGATGGCAAATGCACTTAGATTGAGTCCCATCTTGGGCAAGGTCGAACTACACTATTTTGATGGCAAAGGAACTTATCCTGAGTCTCGGCTCCAACGAATTTAAACTCCATTATTTTGATGGGGAAGGCAATTAGCCTTAGTCCCGATATAAGCAAGGTTGAAATTGACTATTTTGATGGCGAAGGCACTTAGCCTAAGTCCTGATTCGAGCGAGGTTGAACTGCACTATTTTTATATCGAAGTCATTTAGCTCGAATCCTAGTTTGAGCAAGGTTGGAATGCGCTATCTTGATGGTGAAGGCATTTAGCTTGAGTACCGGTTCGAGCGCGGTGGAATTGCACTACTTTGATTGCAAAGGCATTTTCCTTGACTCCCGGTTCGAGCGAGGTCAAACTGCACTACTTTGATGGCAAAGGCACTTAGCCTGAGTCCCAGTTCAAGTGAGGTTGAACAACATTGTTTTGATGGCAAAGGCACTTAGCTTGAGTCCCGATTTGAGAAAGGTCTAACTACACTATTTTGATAGCAAAGGCACTTAGCCAGATTCCCAATCCGAGCGAGGTCGAAATGCACTATTTTGATGGTAAAGGCACTTAGCCTGAGTCTTAGTGTGTGCAAGGTCGAACTGCACTTTTTTTATGGCGAATGCACTTAGCCTACATTACAGTTCGAGGGAGTCGAACTGTACTAGTTTGATAGCAAAGGCACTTAGCTCGAGTCCCGATTCGAGTGAGGTCAAACTGTGCTATTTGAATGGCGGAGGAACTTAGCCCGAGTCTTGGTTTGAGCGAGGTAGAACTGCACTATTTTTATGGCGAAGGAACTGAGCCCGAGTCCCAGTTCAAGCGAGGTCAAACTGTACTATTTTGATGGCAAAGGGACATAGCCTGAGTCCCAGCTACAGTGAGGTCGAACTGCACAGTTTTGATGGTAAAGGAACTTAGCCTGAGTCACCGCTCTAGCGAGGTCGAAGTGCACTATATTGATGGCAAGGGAAAATAGCCTGAGTCCGGATTCGAGCAAGGTCGAACTTGACAATTTTGATGGCGAAGGCACTTAGCACGAGCCCCTATTCGAGCGAGGTTGAACTGCACTCATTTGATGGTGAAGTCACTTAGCTTCAATCCCTGCTTGAGTGAGGTCGAACTGCACTATTTTGATTGCAAAGGCACTTAGCCTGAGTCCCTGTTTGAGTGTGGTGGAACTGTATTGTTTTGATGACGAAGACACTAAGCCTGAGTCCCAGTTCGAACTAGGTCGAACTACACTATTTTGATGGTGAAGGCACTCAGCTTGAGTCCTGGTTTGAGTGAGGTTGAGTAACACTATTTTGATGGCGAAAGCATTTAGCCTAGTCCCAGTTCAAGTGAGGTTAAACTCCTCTATTTTGATGATGAAAGCACTTAGCTCGAGTCCCAGTTCAAGCGAGCTTGAATTGTACTATTTTGATGGCGAAGGAGCATAGCCTGAGTCATGGTTTGTGCGAGGTCGAACTGCACAGTTTTGTTAACGACGAAACTAAGCCTGAGTCATAGTTCGAGCGAGGTCAAACTGTAGTGTTTTGATAGTGAAGGCACTTAGCTTGAGTCCCTATTCGAGCGAGGTCAATATGCACTATTTTGATGGAGATGGCGTTTAGCCTGAGTCCTAAATCAAGCAAGGTCAAACTTGACTATTTTGATAGCGAGGGCACTTAGCCTGAGTCTCGGTTTAGCAAGGCCGAACTGCACTGTTTTGTTGTCGAAGGCACTTAAGTTGAGTCCCGGTTAGAGCAAGGTCAAACTGCACTATTTTTATGGGGAAGTCACTAAGCATGAGTCCTGGTTCGAGAGAGGTGGACCTGCACTATTTTGATGGTGAAGGTACTTAGCTTGAGTCCCAGTTCGAGCAGGGTCGAACTGAACTATTTTGATGGTAAAGGCACTTAGCCTAAGTCCCAGTTCGAGCGAGGCCGAACTGTACTATTTTGATAAAATAGGCACTTAGCTTGAGTCTTGGTACTAGCAAGGTCGAACTGCACTATATTCATGGCGAAGTCACTTAGCTTGAGTCCTAGTTCAAGCGAGGTCGAACTGCACTATTTTGATAGAAAAGGTACTGAGCCTGGGTCCCGATTTGAGCGAGGTCGAACTGCACTTTTTTTATTGCGAAGGCACTTAGCCCGAGTCCTGGTTTGAGTGAGGTCGAACTGCACTATTTTGATAGTGAATGCACTAAGCCTCAGTCCCAATTTGAGCAAGGTGAAACTGCAGTGTTTTGATGGAAAATGCACTTAGCCTGACTCCCAGCTTGAGCGAGGCCTATATGGACTATTTTGATGGAGAAGACACTTAGCATGAGTCCTAGATTGAGTAAGGTCGAATTGGACTGTATTTATGGCAAAGGCACTTAGCCTGAGTCTCGGTTTAAGCGAGGTCAAACTACACTTTTTTATGGCAAAGCCACTTAAGCTGAGTGCCGGTTCGACCGTGGTCGAACTGCACTATTTTCATGGCGAAGGCACTTAGCTAGAGTCCCGGTTTGAGCGAGGTGGAACTGCACTATTTTGATGGTGAAGGTACTTAGCTTGAGTCCTAGTTTGAGAGATGTCGAAGTGCACTATTTTGATGCCGAAGGTACTTAGGTTGAGTCCCAATTTGAACAAGGTCGAACTGCACTATTTTGATTGCGAAGGCACTTATCCCGAGTATCAGTTCGAGCGAGGTCGGAATACACTATGTTGATGGAAAAGTCACTTAGCGTGATTCCCATTTTGAGCAAGGTCGAAGGACATTAAGATGGCGAAGGCACTTAGATTGAGTCGCAATACGAGTGAGGTCGAACTGCACTGTATTGACGGCAAAGGCACTTAGATTGAGTTCGGGTTCGAGCCAGGTCAAACAATATTGTTTTAATGGTGAAGGCACTTAGCCTGAGTCCTAATTCGAGTGAGATCGAACTACACTATTTTGATGGCGAAGGAACTTTGCGTGAGTCCCTCTTCGAGTAAGGTCAAACTGCACTATTTTGATGGTTAAGGCGCTTAGCTTTAGTATGCGTTTGAGCGAGGCTGAACTGCACTATTTTTGTGGCAAAGGCACTTGGTCTAATTCCCAATTCTAGCGAGGTCAAACAACACTATTTTGATGGCAAACGCACTTACCCTGAGTCCTGATTCGAGCGAGGTCGAAATGCACTATTTTGATGGCGAAGGCATTTATCCTAAGTCCAAGTTCGAGCAAGGTCGAACTGCACTATTTTGATGGAAAAGCCACATAGCATGAGTCTCTATTCGAGCAAGGTCGAACTGCACTATTTTGATGGCAAAGGCACTTTGTCTGAGTCCCAGTTCGAGCGATATCAAACTGCACTATTTTGATGGCAAAGGCACTTAGCTTGATTCACAGTTCGAGCGAGGTCGAATTGCACTATTTTAATGGCAAAGGCACTTAACATGTGTCCTAATTCGAGCGAGGTCAAACGACACTATTTTGATGTCGAAGGGACTTAGCCTGAGTCTCGGTTCGATCAAGGTCAAACTACAATATTTTGATTGCGAAGGCACATAGCCCGAGTCCTAGTTCGAGGGAGATCGAACCATACTATTTTGATGGCAAAGGCACTTAGCTTAAGTCCCAGTTCAAGCATGGTCGAACTGCATTATTTTTATAGGGAAGGCATGTAGCTTGGGTCCCTGATAGAGCAAGGTCGAACTGCATTATTTTGATGGCATAGCCACGTAGCCTAAGTCCCATTTACAGTGACGTCGTACTTTACTTTTTTATGGCAAAGGAACTGAGCTTGAGTCCCGATCCGAGCAAGGTCGAACTGCACTGTTTTAATGGAAAAAGAACTTTGCTTGAGTCCTAGCCCGAGCGAGGTTGAACTTCACTATTTTGATGGCGAGGCACTTATCCTGAGTCCTAGTTTGAACGAGGTTGAACTACACTGTTGTGATGGTGAAGGCACTTAGCCTGAGTTCCACTTTAAGAAAAGTCAAATCGCATTATTTTGATGGCCAAGGCACTTAGCTAGAGTCCCAGTTTGAGAAAAGTCGAACTGCACTATTTTGATGGCGAAGGAACTTGTCTTGAGTCATGGTATGAGCAAGGTCGAACTACATTGTTTTGATAGAGAAGGCATGTAGCCAAAGTCCCAGTTTGAGTAAGGTCGAACTGCACTATCTAGATGGCGAAGGAACTTAGCCTGAGTCCCTTTTCGAGCAAGGTTGAACTACATTATTTTTATGGTGAAACCACGTAGCTTGAGTCCCAAGTTCGAGAGAGTTTGAACTATACTATTTTTATGGAGAATGCACTTAGCCTAAGTCTATGTTCGAGCAAGGTTGAACTGCATTGGTTTGATGACTAATGTACGTAGCATGAGTCCCAATCCGAGTGAGGTCAAACTGCACTAGTTTGATGGTGAAGGCACTTAACCTGAGTCCCATTTCGAGCAAGGTCGAACTATATTGTTTTGATTGCGAAGGCACTTAGCTTGAGTCACAGTTTGAGTAAGGTCGAACTGCATTATTTTGATAGCAAAGGCACGTAGCCTGAGTCCCAGTTCGAGCGAGGTCAAACTGCACTGTTTTGAGGGCAAAAGCACTTAGCCTAAGTCCTAGTTTGAACGAGGTTGAACTACACTGTTGTGATGGCGAAGGCACTTAGCCTGAGTCTCGCTTTAAGCAAAGTAGAACTGCATTGTTTTGATGGCCAAGTCACTTAGCTTGAGTCCCAGTTTGAGCAAAGTTGAACTACATTGTTTTGATGGCGAAGGCACTTAGCTTGAGTTATGGTTTGAGCAAAGTCGAACTGCATTGTTTTCATAGAGAAGACTCGTAGCCTAATTCCTAGTTTGAGTGAGGTTGAACTGCACTATTTTGATGGCGAATGCACTTAGCCTGAGTCCATGTTCGAGCAAGGTTGAACTATATTAGTTTTATGGTGAAGCCACGTAGCCTGAGTCCCAAGTTCGAGCAAGGTAGAACTCCACAGTTTATATGGAGAATGCACTTAGCCTGAGTCTAGGTTCGAGCAAGGTCAAACTGCATTGGTCTGATGGCTAAGGCACGTAGCCTGAGTCCCAGTTCGAGCGAGGTCAAACTGCACTAGTTTGATGGTGAAGGCACTAAGCCTGAGTCCCAGTTTGAGCAAGGTTGAACTACACTATATTGATGGTGAAGCCACTTAGCTTGAGTAACGGTTTGAGCAAGGTCAACTGCATTATTTTGATTGCGAAGGCACGTATCCTGAGTCCCAGTTCGAGCGAGGTCAAATTGCACTGTTTTGATGGCGAAGGCACTTAGCCTGAGTCCCCATTCAAGCAAGGTTGAACTACATGTTCTTATGGCGAAGGAATGTAGCCTAAGTCCCAGTTCGAGCGAGGTTGAATAGCACTATTTTGTTGGCAAAGGAATTTAGCATGAGTCCTAGTACAAACGAGGTCGAACTGCACTATTTCGATGGCAAAGGCACTTAGCTTAAGTCCCGCGTCAAGCAAAGTCATACTCTATAGTTTTGATGCCCAAGGCACTTAGCCTGAGTCCCAACTCGAGCGAGGTCGAAATGAACTGTTTTGATGGCGAAGGCACTTAGCTTGATTCACAGTTCGATTAATGTCGAACTGCAGTGTTTTGATAGCGAAGGCACGTAGTGTAAGTCCCAGTTCAAGCGAGGTCGAACTGCACTGTTTTGATAGTGAAGGCACTTAGCCTAAGTCCCCGTTCGATCAAAATCGAACATCATCGTTTTTATGGTGAAGGCACGTAGCCTGTGTCCCAGTTCGAGCAAGGTTGAACTACACTGTTTTGATGGAAAAGGCACTTAGCATGAGTCGTAGTTCAAACGAGGTCGAACTACACTATTGTGATGGCGAAGGCACTTAGCCTGAGTCCTGCTTTAAGCAAAGTCGAACTGCATTGTTTTGATGGCCTAGGCACTTAGCTTGAGTCCCAGTTTGAGCAAAGTCGAACTGCACTGTTTTGATGGCGAAGGCACTTAGCTTGAGTCATGGTTTAAGCAAGGTCGAACTGCATTGTTTTGATAGAGAAGGCATGTAGCCTAAGTCCCAGATTGAGTGAGGTCGAACTGCTCTATTTTGATGGCGAAGGCACTTAGCCGGAGTCCTTGTTCAAGCAAGGTTGAACTACATTAATTTTATGGTGAAGCCACGTAGCCTGAGTCCCATGTTCGAGCGAGTTTGAACTACACTACTTTTATGGAGAATGCACTTAGCCTGAGTCTAGATGTCACATCTCCTTTTTCTTTACGTCCCAACGATTTACTGCTACACCCTGGGAAAGGATATAATAATAATAGGGAACGCGTTTTTCCAATTAAAGGACATTCGGATTGGGATTTTTTATTAATTTTCAGAGTTGCCACTTGGGAAAATAATGGTGTCCCAAGTCACTGGTTTAATCTCGAACCGTGGAAATTATGACTCGGTTTAACAGTCCGCAAAACTATAAATCCAGATAAGGAATTTTGTTAACCCGGGAGAAGGTGTTAGGCATTCCCGGATTTCATAGTTCTAGCACGGTCGCTCAACTGCCGTATTTGTTTTATCTGATTTATATGCTTCAATTTAAAAAATTTATTAATGTTCCTCTTTGTTATTTTTAAGACTTGCGACGTCACGAAAACGAATTTCAAGTCACACCGCAACCAGTACGCATGTGACTTTAGTGCATTTCATATTTGCCGGGATTTAAGATTTGGGTCACATAAAATGTACACCCGTATTAGGAACGTAATTTTATTTTATCGTGCCTATAACATCTACGTCTTTATTATCTTCGGGAAGGACCGTGAAAATCGCTAAACAGTCCCTCTGAGTCTAAAATTTTTATATTGAAATCCATTTTGGGGCCCCGTGTATTTTTCATGTTCGGAACGAGGCTAATCCCTTATTTTTAAGGCTCAATCATATTTATATACTATGTTTTCTATTTTTTTGTTTTTTCCTTCTAATATGCATTTGTTTTTGGTATTTTTTCAAGGCTATAATGTTTGGAGTCCAGGCCATTATTAATCATTGGGGCCTAGACTTCAGACTCCCTTAGCATTCCATTATTAAGGACATTTGGGTTTCAGAAGCCCAACGCACGCTACTATCCCCACTCGATAAAAGGAGAATCTTTTTAATTGAACCTGGGCATATATTCGTGATCATGTCGAGAGTATCTGAATAAAATTAAGAACAAACTAACAGTTTCAGAATAATATTTAAATATATGTTTTTTAAATAGCATAGAAAAGCAGTAAACTCATATTATTCAGAAGGGTACCAAGTTACATTTCAATCACTAATATTTTCAGTAATTAACTAAAGTGTATTAACTTAATTTTATCCTGTTTTAGTATTGAATTAGGTGATAAGATGTATATAACAAATGATCTACACCTAACTACAGCATTAGCTAATCTACTTTAATCTAAATCAAAGTCATATGGTTGTTAATTATTACAACAAATATCTAACGAATTAAAATGATTTCTACGAAATAAAAACTACTGCTATAAAGAGGAAAAAAGAAACAGCTTCATCAATTAAACTTCAACTCTTCATTCATAAGTCTCAAGTACACCTCCAGGAGACAGATGTGTACCTGATCAACGAAAGGGGATGAAAAGCAGAAGGAGTCAGCAACGGTAACAGTAGAGAAATGACAACAATCAATAGATGAACAACACAGCAAATCCCCAAGCTCGATAAACAAATAGCAATCAACTTCGAGAATAATCAAAATCCAAGCTAGTGAGAACGAAACAGCAGAGAAACACCAGCCAAAGATCCCAAAACACCAATTCTCGAATTGATGATCAAGTAGACAAATAGTATCAACTGAATCCCTCTTTCAGTTATCAAAGATGGAACCAGCAGAATTCAACCCTTTTAACTATCAAAATTCAAACTCTCAAAATCTGGAGATGTGGAACCAATCTGTAACCCCTTTTTCACGCTTATAAAAGACTATTTATAGAGGCGTTTTGGGGGGAATTTCAAATAATTTAATTCTATTTGCCTCCCCTTATTCTTTTCAATAAATTACAGTATAGTCTATTAAAATTTTATCGAAATGACCTAGAACCCCTGCTAGAAGGTTCTGGGCAGTTATATTGGGTTCAATCACTACTACAAAATGGTTCTATTGGAACAGTTATTTTGTAACGGTTATAGAACTGTTACAATAGATTATATTTTGGGACGGTTTTAACCGTTCCAATAAAGTGAAAAGGCTTTTGGTACACTTCTGAAGAAAAACCGTCTCAATAGGTTAGTAACCGTCACCATAAATTAAGCTATGAGGTCGGTTTATTGAGGCGATACTATAAACGGTTTGTGAAATAAAATATTTATGGGAACAGCTTATTTTTCCCTCCCTGATTTCCTTCCACCATATTTATCAAAATAAAGTAAAAATAATTTGTGGACCCACAAAATATTTAAATTATACTATAATTCCAAAAACCTTAGTTTCTTCTCCCGCGACAGAGTCTACTCCAACTTCCGAGTCTCTCTAATTAGGTCAAAATTCGCGATTCTCTCTACTCCAAATTCCGACCAGCTGCTGATCCGACAAAGAATATCTAACGAATTCGCTATTGTTATGACGAAAGACAATCGTATAAGCGATTCTCAGATGTAGATTATCAATATTTCTCTGTGTCGCATTCGCTATTTGTTTTGCCAGAAAAGTATTTTGCTGGATAATTGTTTCCCTGCTTCTTCTGCTTTCTCTCTCTGGTAAGATTTCATCTAAACTCATTAATTTACTATGTCCTTTGTTTTTATTATATGATTTCTAGTTTTTTGATTTCATCTAAACCTGGTATTTTTTTATTTACATTAAGGGGTTTCATATTATTTGTTGCTACTTGACTCTTCGTGTTATCGATCACATTATATCTGTTAGTTTTATGTATTGTTACTATTTGCCATGTTGCATTTGCCTTATTTCCATGAATCTAGCCCCTGATTTCATGCTGGAAGCAATTGACAGTGCTTAGTTCTTTATGTAAATGTAGCTTCGATAGATACATGTTGTTGTTGATCTGCTGTAGTTATTGCTGGTACCATCCTTTTATTCTTTTTAGGAGTAATGTGTTTTGTTTTCTCTGTCAGAATTGAGTCCAAAACATGTCGAATCGACTGAAATTGTCAGATAACAGTTGAAAATTCATTGGCTTACTTGGGATTCAGTTGAAAAACAATTGAAAGTTCTGGTTCGAAAGGTTTTGACTTTCTGAATTTTTGAGTCTTGAACTGAAATTCCTTCTTGTTATACTATGATATCGCTTCTGTGGCAGACTAAATTAGACTCGCATAGAGCATAAACTCAAAATTCTAAGTTCCAATAACTGAAATCCAACCACAAATTAAGTTGACTCGACAGTGAAGTTGACTGGTTAGTAAATAGGAGCAACAACTAGAGACCTCGAGCAACTATACTAACATTCTTGTTCTCAGCAGCAGTATATCACATTAGTGTTAAAATAAACTTGCGCAGATTTTAGGGGCGGGTGACTACAAGTAGTTTGAGGATTAGAGACATAACATTAAAACTACTTCTGAGATTGTATGGACGAGGGGTCACAAGAACTTCTTTGGGTGGGAAATTAGGATGTTTTGAACCCTCTTCGAATACTTCATATTCTATACAAAAATTGGAGGAGAAGGTACAAAGAATGGAGGAAAAAATTGAAGAACAAAAAACAACTATTCGTCAAGAAGTTGTTGCAGATGTCCTTGCACGACATCAATGTTTAGGAATTGATATTGATGCTAACATTATTCTGGCAGCATTGGGTGATAATTCATTGGGAGAAGCTTCATCTTCTCAGCAAACAGCATTGCAACCAATCTATCGTCCATCTACTAGTATCGACAAAGAAGGCCAACTTATTCTAGGTATTAATTAACTCATTGAAAATTTAATAATTTTTGTAAGATCTACTATCTTAGTTTGGTACTTCATAGGTGCATTCTGTAGTATTCCTCTAGTGTACAAAATCCTTCTCTACCCCATCAAATCATGTGCACATTCTGTGGGCTAATGATGTTTGGATATGTGTGGGCTAATGAAGTTTATCCTCGGTTATGGTGCTAATATGCTGAAACAAGTAACTCTTCTCTGTTGAACTTACCTGTGGAAACAAGTAACTCTTCTGAAACAAGTAAAACTCCAGTCTAACTGCTGCTTTAAATCGAGGTCAAACTGCAACAAAAAACTCATTCGAAATCATTTGAAGAGTTAAGTCAAAAAAGTAACTCTTCTCTGTTGAACTTGCATGTCGAAACAAGTAACTCTTCTGAAACAAGTCAAATTGCAGTCTAACTGCTGCTTTAAATCGAGTTCAAACTGCAACAAGTAATTCTTCCGAAATCATTTGAAGAGTTAAGTCAAACAAGTAACTCTTCTGAAATTATTAGAAATCATTAAGTCAAACAAGTAACTCTTCTGAAATCATTTGAAATCATTAAGTCAAACAAGTAACTCTTCTGAAACAAGTCTAACTACTGCTTTAATTCGAGGTCAAACTGCAGTCTTTCTAAGGAATCAGTTGTTGAACTGCTCATAAGGGAATATTTTCCAACAAGAACCTCGTTTCGTTACAGATTTTTCTTCTCATTGTAAGTAGTTCATCAGAAATGGAACCATGTGACCATAGATATTCAGCAGATTTCACGCTTATTTCTAGATCTAGTAGTCGATTCCTTAGCTACAAATTCAATGGATTACATGAAGATTGGAATGTGCAACAATTATCAACAAGTAGTACAAGGGTAATGTAAACATTACTGCAATTGATTTAAGGTTGATTGGTTTAACATTGTGCTTTCTGTTGTGATCAAGTAGCAATACAGTGAGCTGTGGTAT